>VWZO01019089.1:104279-115713 GCA_013396975.1 Bucco capensis | reverse complement strand
TGCCTCAGCACTCCTGACTCTGCTTGGGCTCCTCGGTCCTTACCGGAGCCCCTAGTCCCCTTTATCCTCCTCGGGTTCCCCGCTCCTCACCGGTACCCTCCGGCGCTTCAGCCCCTGTGATACTCTTCGCTCCCCTCAGACCCGGTCCCGAACGGTGCCGCACCGAGTCCTGGCAGGAGGCAATGCCTCCCGGCCCGCCGGTACCGGTGCCGCCACTCAGCGCTCCGGGCAGCTGGGATGTCTCCTTTGTGCGGAGTTGGCCAAAGGCACCGGTAGCCCTGACCCCATTGCTCCCGGCTTGCTGCGGGGAGAGGACCAGGAGCTGCCCCGCAGCCCCGGGAGGCAGCGGGTCCCGGCTCCCTCGGCAGCGGCACCTGCCCGGCAGAGCCCCGCGAGCAGTGCATCCCAGCCCCGCAGCCCTGGTGAGTCCCCAGGGATCCCACCCATCCCGGGCTAACAGGCTCCCCTGCTCTCCTCAATCCCCGTTTACTGTTCTAAAGTAAGGAGCAGCGTTGCTCGGAGTTCTCACTTCCATTGGATAGGGCAGAAAGCACAGCACAGTGAGCTCCATGCCGTGCCAGGCCATGCCGCTGCCCTCCAGCAGCGTGGTACCCTCCTTCTGCCCCCTCCCTCCCCTTCCCCTTTAATCAGTAACGTGGAGACTTGCGTTTTATGTCATCCTTATCTCTGGCCCTGATAACCATCTCTGCCTTTGTAAAGGTCCCACCCCCACTGCGTCTTTCCGGTAACAAAGTGAGGGGAAAAACAGGGAGAAATGTCACCTTTTGGATAGTGAGAGTTGGGCTGGACTCTGGGGAGAAACACTCTGAAAGGGGCCAAGGGGGAGAAGTGTGTGGTGGGAGGTGGTGGGCAGCAGCATGCTGAACCAACCTGCCTGCTCCTGGGTGCAGGGCACCCCTCTGCTTTGGGACATGCAGAAATACTTGCAGACAAGTGCAGTGAAAATGGCTGAGTCCAGCCCCAAACTGGCTGCTTTGGCTATTCTTCCAAGGCAAGACATGATGCATCACCAGGCCTCTCTCCAGAGTCTCCTGGCAAACAGGGTGTGCATGACAGCACCCAGTATCCCTACAGATTTCCACCATGGATCTAACAATCCTTTTCTCTCCACAGTGCCCTCATTGCACAGCTCTGGAGCTCATGGTGTTTTCCAGGCTGCTTTTTGGCACTAACCAAGTGGGTATAAAAGGCAGCTCCCCCCCCGCAGCTCCCCCAGCCGTTGTCAGCTGTGATGGAGAAGAAGAAGAAAGGAAGGAAGAAGCTGAGGCAAGGCCTGGCGTGAGGTGCCTTTGTTCAGGGCAAGTTAGGCGTGAAATCTTTTTGTCCTTCCTAAAGGAAGGCAAAAGTTGCAGTTGATTTGGGGAAAAGAGACAAAGTGCAGCTCTCTGGAGATGGAGGTGCTGCAGAGGGCAGGAGGGCAAGGGGTGGGCAGAGCCTCATAGAGCCAGGTGCCATGGATGTGCTGCTGTCCTCTTCTTTTCCCTCCTTTTTCCTCTTTTCCTTCTTTTCCTCCTTCCCTTTCCCAGAAGGACTGATGTTGGAAGGTCCCTCTGGAGTCAGGCACTGCAACCCCTGCTCACCCATGGGAGCTGGTGGCAGGATGTGCTAATTTAGGTGTTCAGCTCCATCCCTTCCCACTGTTCCTGGGAACTACCATTCCTGTCTTGTGGAGTGGAAACCATTAGCTAAAAACTGAGATTAATCCTACTTTGAATTTTAGGTTTCTAAGGATCTTCTAGCACCTTTCCTGCCTTCGGTGAAATACAACTTTTTGTGGCACAACAAATGAACTGCACTGCTTTACTGGGTTGGGTATTGATCCTCTGTCCCTTTGGAACAGCCAGCTGCATCCTGCTCTCTCCATAGTGCCTCTTTTTGTCACTTGGGCTGATACTGGGCTTTTGTGGTGGCCATGGGACAAAGTCCTTCCCATCAGAGGTTCAGTGAGTTGTGGAGGTGGCATCTCCAGCCCCTTTGGAGGGTTGGGCTGTGTCTGTCACTTCCATCCCTTATCTTCTCTTGAAGTTAACAGAGGAAAGAGGAGAAATGGATTTTATTCTATTGTTTTCCCCTGAAAACAATGCTATTTCCAAAACTCAGGAGGTAAGGCCAGGCCTGGCTTTGACCTTTCCTTTGGAAACCTGTGCTGACTCCTGGTGCTGTGTAACAATGCCATCACCACCCAGGGGAGCATCTCAGGCTGGCTCCTTCCCCAATGGATGTCAAAATCTTCCTGGCAATCAAGCCACAAACATGTCAGTGTCAGCACATGGCACAGCTGGACCATGGTGAGTGCATTGTGGTGTGGAGCTGCTCCTGTGCTGCATGCTCTGCATCTTGGCAGCACCGAGGGGCTTGCTGGGGGAGAGCTCTAGCCTGCTTCAGCCAGGCCCCTGTGCCCTCTAAACCTTTCTCCCTGTGCCACAGAGGATGCTTGGCCATCCTTTGGCCCTCAGGAGACACAAAGGCCCAGGCTGCTGGCAGGAGCTGTGCTGGAGAGCTGCAGTGCCTGCTTGTTGCTTGCAGCCTAACGAGCTCTGGCTGCCCAGCAGGAAGCAGCGTTCCCTGCCCGCATGGCTGCCCTTGCCACAGGCTTTCCCTCTGCTCCAGGGGGGAGGGAGGCTTCTTTGTTAGCTTTCCTTCCTCTTCTGCCAGCAGCCAGGACTCCCTGAGATGCTGCTGGGTGCCCTTGAGCCCCCTGAGCCAGGCATAGTGCCCAGGGCTGGTGGGATGGGATGGGATGGGATGGACCTGGTGGCTGAGCTGCTCTGGGATGTCTTGCTCAGCATCCTTCTCCTTTTGGATGTGGGTGTTTGAACTTCCATTCCTCTCCTCTTTTGTTGACCAGGGCTCTGACTCTGCTGTCTTCCTCCAGCAGGCTTTCTGCTCCACATCCCTTCAGGGCCATGGGAGAGGGGCAGTAGAGCCACCCCAGCATGGCTGATGGCACACTTGGCTGCTGAGGACCCATGGTTAAAGATTAAAACTAGATCCAGCCTGCAATATTTATCTTGGGAGCAGGAGGGCCCCAGCTTGTTTGGTTTGTGGGAAACATTGGGAAAGAGTGATGCTGGCATGGAGAAGACCCAGGCAGGTCTGGTCCCCTCGGGGTCCCTGGGGGTGAGCAGGGATGAAGCAGCAAGAAGCAGACACAGCTGAGTGGTACAGACTGCCAATGCACAAGAAAACAAGTTTATTTAAAAACAAAGCATTCAATACTGTGTTTTGGCACACGAGTCAACGTTGCAGGCACAGTCACACCAAAGCACCACGCTGCTGAGCCAGCCTGGAGGAAGAGTCCCAAATGCTCTTCCCCAGAGGATGCTCATGAGGAGGACGTGGTGCTCCATCAGGAGAAGAGCCAGGGCCTTGCTCAGCTGTGTGCTCACAGGTAGGATGTGTTGTGCAGGACATGCTGGGGACACACCTGCTGCAGACACACCAGCCCCACACCAGCTTTGCTCCCAATGTCTCTCACAGCCTGTGTGGCTTTGCTGTTCACCTGAGCCTCTGCCCTGGCCTTGCATGGACATTAGCCATTGAAAAAGAAATGATGCTTGAAGTATGGCCTGAAAGAACAAATCCTTTATTACAATCATGGCAATTTTTTGTCCTTTTTTTTTTGGTCTTTTTTAATTATTTATCTTTTTTTTCTTTTTTAACCAAAAACAACTCCATCAGGCATTGAACTGTACAGCAGTAGAATAAAGACACATTCATTTACAAAAAAACCCTGCTTTTTTCCTCAGGGATCTGCTTTTTGCCCCTTCCATCCACAGTCAGCTGTGTTGCACAAACCCTTTTTTGGGTCTGCTCCTCTCTCCAACCTGGCAGCCAAAAGGACTCTGCTTGAGCCACTCACCAAAATGAGGGGAGCAAGCAACACACAAGCCCAAGAGGTGTGAAGGGAGAGAAGGTAAAGCCACACACATCCCCACTGCTAGGTACACCTCCTGCTTCACACCAAGCTCTGCTCCACGGAGGAGTCCCTGCTCTGGGTCCAGCTCCTCAGCATCCATCCTCTTGGCTGGAGCAGGATGTGCTACCACATGCCTCTGGCTGCCTGCAGCCCAGGGGACACTTCTCCTGCCAGCCCAGGGGACACTTCTCCTGCCAGCCCAGGGGACACTTCTGCCAGCCCAGGGGACACTTCTCCTGCCAGCCCAGGGGACACTTCTTCTGCCAGCCCAGGGGACACTTCTGCCAGCCCAGGGGACACTTTTCCTGCCAGCCCAGGGGACACTTCTCCTGCCAGCCCAGGGGACACTTCTGCCAGCCCAAGCTCTGTGTCCCACCAGACCCTTCCCTTGGAGCTGGTCAGGAGGACTTCTCTTTGCTTGACTAAAGGAAACTGTAGTGTACTTACAGCTATTGATTGTGCTGCATTAGGCATCCTGCCATGGAGCTCTGCTGCCTTGTCTAGACATTCAGGAAGGACAGGGAGGATTTTCCCTGAAGCATCAGGAATTCCTTTAGGTAGGCAGAGGCAGGAGGGTCTGGGGCCCAACAGAAGAGCATCTGGCCAAGGTGAGAGTGAGCACTGGGTCCTTTCACTGCCTGGAGAAGGGAGGGCAGAGCCCACTCTGGACCACAGCTCTTCCCACACACTGCCCTTCCCCTCTGGCCTCTCCACAAAGCACAATTCCAAGAGCATCTAAACCCCAAAGATGCACGTTTTAAGATGGTTTTCCACCTTGCTTGGAGAAAAAAAACCAACAACTGATACTAAAGAAGCAATTTACCTTGGGCTGCACTGCAGCATTGATTTTGGGGCAGAACTCCCCATTCTAATCAATGATTCTGAGATGTTCAATGTGGCTCTGGAAAATCAATGGGGAGCTTTGCTTAAAAATCAATGATCTAATATGGCTCCCTGTCAATAATTCCTCTGAATTCCCAGTTCCCAACATATGCAGTTGTTCTGCTGCCTCCTCCTCTGCACTCTGGAAGGTTCCAGCCATGCTCCTGGGGCTGTTCCCCTTCAGAAGGCTCCCTTGGCTCCTGTCACAACCCTCTCCTCCTGCATGGCTCTCAGGGAGAGGCAGGATGCTGCAGCTCTGTCCCCACAGCATCCCAGCATGGCAGGGCTTGGCAGGGCCCTCTGGAGCTCATCTAGGCCCAGAGCAGGAGAAGCTAGAGCAGCTTGCCCAGGATGGGGATGCAATATGGAGACTCCAGCAGCTCCCTGGGCAGCCTGGGCCAGTGCTCCAGCAGCCTCCAAAGAAAAAAACCTCCTCACAAGCTTTGCTGCTCAGGCCCAGCAGCCACACAAGCCCTCACAGTGCCTTCAGCATGGGGAGATCCACTTGTGTCCCCTCTGTGGGGACAGGGTCCCAGGAGGTGTCCCATCCCACACAGCTCCTCAGCATCTCACAGCCAGCTTGGCTCTGGAGACCTTCCCATGCACAGCTGCACTCTGCAGCTCCATGGCAGATCCCACTGGACAGGCTAAGAGCCTGGAAAGTGTCCCTGTCCTGCCACCAGGGCAGGAGGTGTGTGGAGCTGCCAGGGGAGATGTGCCATGAGCCATCTGAGCATCCCCAGTGCCTCCTGGAGACACACGTGGTGCTAGGATGGAAGTAGGAGACACTCATTAGCCTAAATAAACCTAATTTAAAGTAGTTATGCCATGGAAGTGTCATGCAGGATCTGCCAGAGCAATTCCCTGCTGCTGGGAGCAGGCAAAACCTACACAGAACTCCCTGGCTTCCACTTTTGTGTCAATAAAGTGAGAAGAGCTCACACTTCTTTAATTTGCTGATTAAAAGTGGATAAAATGCCTCTTAATTACACTCCAGGTCCTGCCCCACAGCTCCTCACTGCCTGCTCCAACATCCCAACAGGTCCCAAAGGGATCAGGGGGACAGCCAGTCCTGGTGCTCTGCAGGGCTGCACAGCCAGGCTCTTGTGGGCAAGCAGGAGACAGGGAACACAGGAGGATGTCAGGAGCACCTCCCCTGGCACCTGATGGCATGAGACATCCCCAGCACTGCACAGCTCTGTCTGCCTCACAACAGCTCAGCCTTGTGCTCTGCTGGAGGAACAGGGGCCAGCCCAGGAGCCCCTGGCAAGGCTGAGTGTGTCCAACCCCCTTTGGGAAAGCAAAAGGCAGGAAACAGGGGAATCATTTAAATGGGGGAGAAAGCCTCCAGCTCCTTCTCCACCTAGGAGCTTCCATGCCCCAGGGTCAGGCAGCAGGAGATGCTCTGAGAGCTCCTGGTTGTACTCGAGAGCTCCTACCTCTGCTTGTAGGTGAAGAGGCTGAGGAAGAGCCCAGCTGTCTGAAAGCAGGATTTCAACGTGCGTTTTTGCATCTTCTCTCAGCATGCAGCCAGTTCCTCACAGAGTAGTAGAAAAATGTTAAAACTCTTGTAAGCATCCTCGTGGTAGTGAGAGACCTGGTTTACTTTCCAGGCTCCCTTTATCCTGAGACATAATGGCCAGGGCTTTCCAGCCTTCTGTACACAGCCTGGTTCCCAGCAGCACCAGGGAAGCTGTGTCCTCCTTCTCCTTGCCTCTGGTGGCTCCTGGGGATCAGAAAATGGAGCCAGTGCTTTGGTGGAGTTAGAGGTGGAAATGGGGAGCTCTGGTAACTGCATTTCCTCTTCCCTGCACTCCTGCTGTGCTCACTTCCCTTTGAGAGCCATGTGCCTGGCTCCTGTAGCTGCCCCACTGCTGCTAATTGGGCTAACGAAGGCTGTGCCTGCTCCTGACACTCCTGACAGCACAATTTGGGGTTGGATGTGCCAAAGAAGCACAGGGAGTGCTGATGCTTGTTGGGTCCCAGCTGCTGACCACCATGCCCAGCTGGCTCCTTGCCCTCCTTGCTTCCACTTGAAAGTCCCAAAGATGGAATAGGATCAGAGGGATGGGGATGAGCATGTTTCAGCCTGTCTGCTTCAGACTAGGGTTTGGCCCAGCTTGGATTAAAACACAGAAAGGTTCTGATACAAACACCTAGGTAAGGTAGGAGCCATGTTGTGACCTTCTTCTTCATGTTATTCCTTACAAAAAATTGTAAAAGTCAATAAATATGAAAATATACAAGCAGTGGAAATCAGGATCCACCCTGAAGAACTGGCAGGTGAGGATGAGCTGGAATTCCACGTGGCTTTCCCAGTTGGCCACAGCAATATAGGTATGCAGAGCTATCAAGAGCAAACAGATACAAAAGCAGCAAAGCCTTTGAAAATTAGCATTTCTAGTCCTAATCAGGAAGGAAGAAGAAAAATGAAGAGATTCAGGGCATTTAGTGGAAATGCTGAGATGTGAAAACACCTTAGTGGCATAGCTATAAATGGAAAGTCTGTCAGCTTTGCTGCTGCATGGAGAGCATCCACAGAAAGTGGCAAAGGCTTCTGCCCTGCTCGATGTGCTTCAGCCCTTGGATGGGCAGGGATGGGAGTGAACAAAAAGCATCTTTACCTCATGGAAAATAATCTAGGGTGGGTTGGGGCTCTTTTGTTTTCAATAGAATTCTATCTAAAGAATGTTGAATTGGGGTTGGGGGGTTTTTTTTTTTGGGGGGGGGGCACTTTTTAGACAATCATTTGGCACTTGAAGAGTTGGGTTCTTAGGCACAATGCGACAAGGTGAGCTTGGCCAGTCCTTCCCCGTGCATCCTGTAGAGCAGCTGGAACTCTGCAGGCAGCTGGTGGGACTCCTGCCACTTGGTAGTGAACTTGGTTCCCTTCTTATCATAGTAGTGGTAGGGGAGGTCCTCCCTCGTGTTGGGGTCGAAGCCAAAGGGCCAGAATCCATAGAGGTGGATCTCCTCACAGATGGCAGAGGCAAGGGTGTACATGAGAATACCTGTGCTCAGCCGCTTCGGGGACAGGTGCTTGTTCTTCCAGTACCTGTGGCACAAACAGAGGCAGCTTAGGCTGGGCTGCAAGGAATGGCATGCTGACAGCTGACAGCATGGCTGAGGCACTGACTGCTCTGCAGGTCAGGCTGCAATGGGCAGAAGTGCAGTTAAGAAGGGGATGCGTGAAGAGTGGGACCAGCAAGTCCAGGGAGGTTCTCTTCTCCCTCTACTCTCACCTGGGGAAGCCACATCTGGAGTAATGTGTCCAGTTCTGGGCTCCCCAGTTCAAGAGAGAGAAGGAACTCCTGGAGAGAGTCCAGCAGAGGCTCCCGAGATGCTGAGGAGCAGCTCTGGCAGGAGGAGGAAAGGCTGAGAGCTCTGGGGAGAAGAGCAGAGCCAGAGGGAAACTGAGCTGAAGGGGGCAGGGGGCAAGAGGCTGGGGCCACACTCTGCTCAGGGGTGCCCAGGGCCAGGCTGGGGGGCAAGAGGCTGGGGCCACACTCTGCTCAGGGGTGCCCAGGGCCAGGCCAAGGGGCAATGGGCACACGCTGGAACCCAGGAGGTTCCATCTGAACAGGAGGAAAAAGGGAACCCCTGGAGATCATCCAGTCCTCCTCCCTGCTAAAGCAGGGTCACCCATAGCAGCTTGCCCAGGATCACCTGCAGCTGGGCTTGGAATCTCTCCAGAGAAGGAGACTCCACAACTTCCCTAGGCAGCTTGGGCCAGGGCTCTGGCACCCTCACTGCTAGGAAGTTTCTTCTCCTGTTCAGATGGAACTTCCTGAGGCAACAACAAAACTGCATTTGCTCTAAAATGCAGCAGGATCAGGTCCTGCCTTGCTGGAAGGTGCAGGGCAGAGGAGAGATGAACAGAAAAAGAGAGAGAGTGATGTTTGTACTCATAGGGAGATGTTTGTTCAACAGCAGGCAGAAGCACACACCTGTTAACATGCTGCATGATATTTCCTGGCCAAGCCAACTGGACCTTCAGCTGCCCTCTGTGCTCCACAAAGAAGTCAACCAGCGTTCTCGTCACCGTGGCCGATGTGTGGAAGAAAAAAGCAGGGATCCACAGGATGGCTCCATCCAGCTTCTTCAAGCTGAGGAAGAAGTTGTTGCGATCCTGAATGGTCAAGAGGTTGTTGTAATACTTCTCCAGGATGCTGGGGTTGAAGGTGGTCAGGTTGGTTTTCCTCCCAACATCTTTTTGGAAAGCCTCCGTCGGAGCAAAATTGCAACGGAAAACGAAATCCGATTTGTCTATCTCTTGGCCACACTGACTGCCAGTCAGGATCCCACTGTTCCCCACCACAGCACAGATGTTGTAGTGCTTGTTGAGGATGGGAGACACGTCAGGAAGCAGAGACCTGAAGTTATTGCTGATAGAGAAAACATACTTATGGCTGGAATAGTCATAATGCATCAGCTGCCCGATCCGGACACTGCTCTTGGTCAGGGAGAAATTCTTTATCACATCAACATGCTGAAGGATTTCTTGCCTAAAAAAAAAACCAAACAGAAAAGGAAAAGATGGAGTTGTATTTCCCTTATTTCTGCAGGGGAGAGGTTTTCCTTCCAGCTAGATGGACACTTTTCTGCTTATTTGTGGTTTTTTGTTTGTTTGTAATGTAGTAGTTTCCTGAGCTTGGAATCACAAACCAGGTGACAGTTGCTGTCTCCACATGTGTAAATAGAATTCCTTAATGCCTTGTTTGGGCAAGAACTCTGGCATTTTTACAAGGGTTATTAGGGATACTTAAAATCCAAACCAACCCTGCCCAGGAATTTCCTGAGTAGGGCATAAAATTAGAACACCAATACCACTGGTTTTGCTCATGTTTATGGAAAAACAAACCACCTTTCTCCCAGCTCCCATCCTCCAGTGTCTCAGCATTAATGGAGTCCCACTGGGTGCCCTCATTATGGGTTCTGGCTAACAGGCAGATCCTGAGGCATTAGCTAAAGCCATCAGAGGGGTGGCACAGAGACAGGCAGGAAGGATGAGCTGGTGGTGCCAGGAATGAGGCAATACTGCAGGCTGGCCACTGTCACAGCAGCCTGGCACGTCCCAGGGAAGGGATGGGGCAGGCAGGCCAAGTGCCATCTCCTCCTCTCTGTGCTCCACAGCTCCCGAGGGCAGCACTTGTTGGCACAAGAAGGGAAAGCACATTTTGCTTCCCATTAAGTAGAAAGCAGCTTTCGGGAAGCTGAAGGAATGGGCAAACCATTTCCATTGCCATCCAGCATTGGAGCCTGCAGATAGGAGGCAGATGGTGATGCACAAGGAGTGTCTCTGGTGGATCCCCACCTGCACCCCTTGCCCTGCCCACTTCCTTGGCTGAGCAAGGCAGAGCAAGCACTGCACTTGCTCAGAGCTGCCACTGGCTGGGAAGCTGAGCTAGCCATGGGTTGGCCTCCATGAACATGGCATTCCCTGGCTGTCACAGTCTGGGTTGCCTCAAGTTTTTAATCCCCCAGCCATTTACCTTGAAGTGATGACAATTTCACTTGCAGTCCAGGAAACTGGGTCACATATTGTTTGGCAAACTAATGTGTGATTGCAGCCTGGTGCCCTGCTCTGAAATAATCATCTCTTCAGAGGCAGCTGGAGCCATCTGGGGAAAATGCTCTGATTCAGGCTCAGTCTCTCACTGGCACATTACTCAGAGCTCAGGGTATTTAACAGTCCCTCGTGCCTTTTCCTGAAACCCAGGGGAGAAGGAAGGGGAGGTCAGGGCTCACCTCTGCTGGGCGAAGGCTGTGCGGTTGAAGGTCCACTTGGAGGGCTTCTCCTGCAGCTCCTGGCTCAGGGAATTCGTGATGGGCACGAAGGAGGGGTCCAGGAACTTCAGCGCGAACTGGGACCTGGGAAGGAGCGTGCAGACCCACGCGGGCATGGACACACGGACAGGCAGACAGACGGACACAGGCCCGCAGCCCGTTACCGGCCCGGCCCCGGGGCGGCGGCATCAGCACCACGGACAGCGGCCGCGGCGCAGCTCCCCGCCGGGATGCACCGGGACCTGCTGGGCTCTACCGGGATCTGTGGGCTCCTACAGGGCTGTGCCGGGCCCGTGCCAGGCCATGCCGCCTTCTAAGGAGCCGTACTGGACTGTACCGTGCTGTACCGGGCTCTACCAGGCCGTACGGAGCCGTGCCGCTCTTCTCCTCCCTTTCCGCCCCCACTCCCCCCGGAGCATTGCGGTTCTCACGCTCGGCTCGGGCCCTCCCCGGTACCGCGCTCCCCGGGGGTGGGGAGGGGGTCTGCGGGGTCGTGCCGAGGCTCCGGGCCTTGGCCGCCGAAGGTCCGGGAGGGAAGGGATGGGAAAAGATGGGAAAGGATGTGCTGGGCAGAACCCCTCCTGCCAGGGCCGTTCCGGGCCGCCCCCTCACCTGAATCCCGCGTGGAACATGTACATGCGAGGCCCCCCCGGGCCGGCAGCACGGGGTGCCCCGAAGATGTTGTCCTTCTTGAGCGAGACGTAGCTGATGAGGGAGAGGATGAGGAGCGCGATGCTGAGCATCACCAGCCCCAGCACGCTGGCCACCCGCACCATCTTGCAGCTCCTCATGCCGGGAGGCGGCCCCGCGGCTGGGCGGGAGCGG
>VWZO01019089.1:84735-103409 GCA_013396975.1 Bucco capensis | reverse complement strand
CCCCATACAGCCCTAGTGCTCCCTACTGACAGATCCAGTGTGTCCCTGACACCCCCAGTGCCCCCCATACAGCCCTAGTGCTCCCTACTGACAGATCCAGTGTGTCCCTGACACCCCCAGTGCCCCCCATACAGCCCTAGTGCTCCCTACTGACAGATCCAGTGTGTCCCTGACACCCCCAGTGCCCCCCATACAGCCCTAGTGCTCCCTACTGACAGCTCCCAGTGTGTCCCCCAACAGCCCCAGTGTGCCCCTCAAAAGGNAGTCCTAGTGCTCCCTACTGACAGCTCCCAGTGTGCCCCCGACACCCCCAGTGCACCTCATACAGTCCTAGTGCTCCCTACTGACAGCTCCCAGTGTGCCCCCGACAGCCCCAGTGTGCCCCTCAAAAGCCCCAGTGTGCCCCCCAAAAGCCCCAGTGTGCCCCCCCAACAGCCCCAGTTGGGAGTTGGCTCCCAGTTAGGAGCCCAGGCTGGTTGGGGACCCTGTGCCATCTCTGGGGTATCAGTGTCCAAGTGAGGGCATCACCAGGTGCTGGCTCAGGAGAGTCCTCAGAACACCCAGCCTCATACCTGGGGCATGTTACAATCTACAAGTACCCTACTGGTAATTCAAGTGCCCCATAAACCCCCCAACAACCCTCCTGTGAGCTCCAGGAGAGCCTGACTAGGGTTATCTGAAGTCACAGATGTGACTTGTGCAGGCTGCAATACCTTCACTATTCCTTCCAGCTCTGTTTTCTTCCCCCTCTCAAGCTCTCTTCCCCTAGACAGCTCAGCCTCTGAGCCCCCAGCTCACAGAAGTGCCTTATAAATAATAAATAGTGTCTTTGTAGCACCATCCTTGCTCTGGGCTATATCCTACAAGCTCTCCATGCATGAAGCTCTCTTTGAAGAGGAGGAACATGAGGAGCTGGCAGGGCTGGGTTTTGTGTCACAGCGTGGCTCTTCAGCCTGAGTATGGCCTGGAGGTCTATGTCCCAGTCCTGTGCGGTGCCTGGGGCTTTGCTGCAGAGGGAGGAGGAAGGCAAGGTGAGAACTAACTCGTGCTTTCTGCTGTTGTGTGCCCAGTGCTTGCCCACCCAGGCATCCCAGGAGAAACCAGCCACAACTTTCTGCCTTTAGGTGTTTTGGAAATCAGTTCTAGAGTGTTTAACAGAGGGCCTGACCACAAAGCCCAGAGAGAGACCATCCAGCCCTCATCCACTCATCTACCCAGCACTAGAAGACCTCCCAGCTGTTGGGTTTTGTACCTGCATGAAAGCTGAGAAGCAAGAGCAGAGTGTTCATGGCTGCTGGACAAGTGGGGCTCTTCTCTTGCTGCAGCTGGCCTTGTGATGTCCTGGAGCACACTCAAGTTGTCACCTGCTGAGAGGCACCAGCTGTGAGCAGATCAGAGAGGTGACAGCGTGGGAAGGTGAAGCAGTGCTCCAGAAGCCCAGGCACAGCCTCTGGCAGCACGAGAGGGTGAACCTTGCCAGGAGACACTGCTGAGGCAGGGCTTTGGTGCTTGGAGAGGGATGTGCTGGCAGAGGCAGTGCTCCTGGATCACTGCTGCTGGAGCTGCTCAGCCAGGTTGGTGACATGACAGCTGAGGGGTTTGGATCCATTTCCCCTTCTGATCCTCCTCAACCTCTGTGCAGATCAGATCTGAGAGGACACAGGGAAGGGGCTGGGTAGCAGATTTGGCATCCCCAGTGCTCCCATCCCAACATCCTCAGGCTGCCCCTGACAAGCCACAGTGCCCTTCCCACCGCCTTGGGATGCTCCAAAAGACTGAGGGTGGCCCAGGCTGGCAGCCCCAAGAGCCCCAGTGTTTAGGAGATGTGTACAGACCTTGCCTTGCCCCACAGCTGTGACCCTGTGCTGAGCTCTTCCCCTGGCAGCACCGTGCCCACAGCCTTGCCCAGGCCAACAAGTTGCAGTGGAAACAAAGGCAGTTCTTTCTGCTTCAGCTTCTTCCAAGCTAGCAATATGTCAGGAGCCCCTGGAGAGGCTGAAAGTAAATGAATCAGTGCTAGCAAGTGAAGGATATCATCCTCACTGAATGGTGAAGAGGAGTCCTGAGCAGAACCTGCATTGATTTTCCTGTAATTGACACAGGAGCTCTGCTGGCCAGAGGCAGGAGGAGAGGGGGGGGCCAGGCAGCCAGCCCCCTGCCCCACAGCCTGCCAGGGCTGCTCCTCCTCCCATAGCTCACAGCATCACTCAGGTTGGCGGAGAGCTCTAAGCTCCTCCAGTGCATCCATCCCTATCCCCCCCAGGCCACTAACCCATGGCCCTGAGGAGAGCAGCTGGATGTTTATTCAACCTCTGTAAGGATGGGGACTCTGGGCAGCCTGGTCCAAGCCTTGCAGGGAAGAAATTCCTTCTGGCATCCAATCTAAACCTCCCCTGCTGCAACTTGAGGCCATTTCCTCTCCTCCTCTCCCTGCTAACCCTGGAGAAGAGACCTACTCCATCTCACTCCAAGCTCCTTGCAGGGAGCTGCAGAGAAAGCTCAGGTCTGCCCTGGGCATCCTGTGCTCCAGACTAAGCCAGCCCAGTGCCCTGAGCTGCTCCTCAGCACACTTGTGCTCCAGAGCCCAGGCAGGGCTCCCAAGCTGCCCAGAAGGAAACAACACCCAGCAGATGCCCCTGAGGGGATTTTAGTGATGCTGGGGAAGACTGAAGCCAAGGAGAAGGGAGTGTTAAACAGAGACAAGGATTCATCCAGCTGGAGCAGAAGAGACACAACTTCAGCAGCAGCCTCCAAGGAACAAGGAGCATCCCTCTGCTTCCAAACCCAAAGGAGGAAACACCTCTTGGGTTGGGTGTGCACTGAGGAGAGGTTCCCCCTCTTTGGCTTATCCATGATCTTCCTCACTCTACAGGAAAGCTGATCAGAAAGCAACCCTTCCCAGGCTCTCCTGCTGGGCTCCCTCCCTCCTGGGAAGCTGCTCTTTGGGCTCTCCAAGCCTACAGGGGATGGGGGGATGGCCTGGGACTGTCCAAGCCTCTCTCCATCAGCTGCTTGTCAGCCTGAAGAGCTAGGAATTGATTCCCAGCAGCAGCCTTCCTCCCCAGCAGCCTCCAGCAGCCAAGGCTCTCTGTGCTCGAGCTGGCAATGGCTTCCCCAGGCAAGGCAGGGAGCAAGCAGCCACCTGAGGCTCCTCTCCTGCCCCACAGCACAGGCACAGGGCCTCAGGGAGCCAGGCCTCTCCCTGAGCCAGTGCCCTGAGGGCTGCTTTGTGCTGAAGCAGCGCTGGGGCAGCTAAATGCTCTCCTGAACGCCTGCCTAAGTGCTCTCAGTGCCTGCTGACCTGGGATGCCTGGGACAAGCCTTTGGAACACAAGCACCCAGACGCTGCTCTGAGTCCTCTTGCTAAGTGCCTGAGGTGGTTTGGGGCTTGGAAAAGCTGGCACAGCATCCTGCTGCCTGTGCTCAGAGCAGTGCCAGCCAGGCCTTGATGTCTCCTCCTGCCTGGAGGATGTACAGGCTTCTCCTCTGCCCATCCCCTGAGCCCACCAGCAAGGGCACCTCGAGCCTCAGCTGGAAAACAAGGCAGGAATAAAGCCTGGAGTGCCAGCAGGGAGGGCAATCACCTCCTCTGCTCTCTGCTGCTACCAATGCAAGAGAGACATTAGCTCAGCTCACAGGGATGCACACTGAGAGGGATGCAGGCACTGGGAGAGGGATGCAGGCACTGGGACAGGGATGCAGGCACTGGGACAGGGATGCAGGCACTGAGAGGAATGCAGACACTGGGAGGGAGGGATGCAGGCACTGAGAGAGAAGGATGCAGGCACTGAGAGAGAAGGATGCAGGCACTGAGAGAGGCAGGGATGCAGGCACTGGGAGGGACGGATGCAGGCACTGGGAGGGACGGATGCAGGCACTGGGAGGGAGGGATACAGGCACTGAGAGAGGCAGGGATGCAGGCACTACAGGGATGCCTGGAGCTGCAGGGCTGCAGAGCACTGCCCCCTGCCCAAGGTGGCCAAGCTGCTGTGGATGTTGTCCTGTGCCCCCAGCCAAGCCCTGGTGGGCTGGCACCCACAGCCCTTGGCACGTGCCTGACTCTGCTGCTCCCTGCAGGGCACTTGCTGCTGTCCCAAGCCACCCAGGGAGGACGAGGAGCTGCTGGTGAGCCCAGGGCAGAGCTGCACGAGGGATGCAGTGGCTCAGCATCAGCAGAAACACCCTCTGGGCAGAGGCATGGCCATGCTGAGCCCCCTCCCCAGAGCCCAGCAGCCTCCTCCTCTCCTTCACCACTCAATCAGGGGATTAGCTCTTCACTGACTGTGATTTCATTTGCCAGCCCTAGCTAACGAGCTCTGGGGGTAATGAATCATAAATGACTTAGGGCAAGCTCTTTCTTTTACTTAGAAAGGGTAAAAAATGGGTGCTGGCTCCAGCCCCACAGCAGGACATGTCTCCAGCCCCAGCTCAGCCATGCCCAAGCCCTCATCTCTGCAGCTAAACATCTTCTATTGCATTACAGGAGCTCTGCACAGGACCTTTGTCTTCCTTATGGCCAGCAAATGAATTCATAGGCCTTAATCTGCTTAGCAGCTGATTAATGGGGGTTTTTAATCACCCAGCAGCAGGAGCATAAAAGGCTGCAAGCCCTAAGGTGTGTGCTTGTCCCTGCCACCCCCCTGGTGCTGCTGGTCCCCATCACTCCTGGAGCTCTGGCACAGCTCTGGCCATCCCCCAGGATGCTGCTGCCAATCCTGGGCAGAATCTCTTCTGCCTGGGACAGCCCTCACCTTTTTTGGGGGAGAAACTGCTTTTTTGTTGCCTCTCAGGGCCCTGGAGCTGTGTGTTTTTGGCTGTGGCAGGGTGAGCTGGAGGTCAGGGGAGGGGAGAGATCAATACTCCTGACCAGCTGCACAGAGCATCCAAAGGCATCCTCTGCCTCTCTCCCCAGGCTCCTTCCCTCTCCTGGGCTGAAATTGGCCAGGAATGGGTCGATATTTGTGCTCTTTTTTCGGGCTGAGGGGAAATTGCAGATTGAAGCTGACTGGAGAGAATGAGATGGATGAGAGCAAGTGGAGCTCATCCTCCACAGGGGACAAACATGCAGCAGGAATGATGATGCTGGCTCTCCATCCTTCAGCCAGGGGCTTGGGGATGGAGGTGCACCTGAGGGCAGCAGGCTCTGCAGCCTCAGCAATCCATTGCCAGCTCACAGTGCCAAGGATCACAAGGCTTCCCAAGGCAGTGTGCTGCTCCCTGAGGTGCCAATGGCCAGCCTGTCACCCCATCAGTGAGGGGACAGGGCTCTCATGGAATCATGCCATCACAGACTGCTTTGGGCTGCAAAGGACTTTCCAAGCTCATCTAGTCCAACCCCTTGCACTCAGCAGGGACATCTCCAGCTAGAGCAGCTTGCTCCCAACCTGCCCTGGGATGGTGGCAGGGATGGGACATCATCTCCCACCTCTCTAGGCAACCTGGCACAGGCTCTCCCCACCGTCAGAGTGATGAATTTCTTCCTTCTCTCTCCTCTAAACGTCCCTCTTTCAGTTCCAACCCATCCCCATTGTCCTGTCCCAACTGCTCCAAAGTCTCTCCCCATCCTTGAAGGTGTCCCTGGAGCCTTCTCCAGGCTGCACAACCCCAGCTCCCTCAGCCTCTCCTCACAGCATCACTGAGCTTGGAAGAGAGCTCTAAGATCATCAGGTCCATTGGGCATTTTGCACCTTTGGGGCCAGGCTGGGCTCGTGTCCCCAGAGAGGGGAGAGCAGCTCCCAGGGCTGCCTGCCTGCCTCCTGCTGCAGGCAGGAAGGAGCTGTGTGCCCTGCAGAGTGCTGATCAATCCCCAGCTGAGCAGGGCCCAGGCTGATTGCCTCTGCTCACGGGACCCCTCTGGAAAGGAGCCTTTTCACACAGGACACAGAGAGCTGCTCCTCTGCCCCATCAACCCTGCCCCAGCCCCAGCGAGCACCAGAGCCTCTTCAACAGCCTGCCTTCCCAGCTAAGGACACACTCCAGCTCCTCTGCATGCTCAGGGGATGGGCTAGGATGCTCAGGGGATGCTCAAGGGCTGGGATGCTGCTGGGTGGGATGCTCAGGGGCTGGGATGCTGCTGGGTGGGATGCTCAGGGCCTGGGATACTCAGGGGCTGTGCTGGCTTTCCCAGCAGGCTGGTGGTCTCTGAAGCTGTTGGGAGAGGCAGAGCCAGGCCAGTCAGTGCTGATGCCTGTGCTGCCAGCTGAGCAGTGAGTCCTTGCAGCCTGTACCAACATTAAGTGCTGCCTCTGCTCCACACTCCCTCAGTCATCTTTCCAATTAAAACAGGACCAACGCTCTATTAACCTTTTGCTTGCTCCTCCATTCCTCAAGCCAGGCACTGGCCTGGGTTTGCAAGGCACGGATTCCAAAGGGAATAGAGTCCTCTAAAGCATCCCCAGCTTTTCTGTTGCTGCAAAGATGAAGTATCCTCTCCTCGTGGTGGTTTATCAAAGTCTCAGCCTTTGACCTGCCCCTGGAAGCTCTTTGTCACCCCTCAGCTGCCTGCTGGGGAGGTGGGGGGGCAGGGGGCTGGGGCTCAGCCCCTCAGACTCACAGCACTCGTGTGGGCAGAGAGGGACAGCTCCATCCCAGAGCTGGAGAGGAACAATGAGGAGCTCCTCTGCAGCAGCATCTCCCTCTGGGGCACTTCACCTGCTTCCCCAGGGTGGGTAGAGGGAAGGAGAATGAAAGCAGTGCAAGCTCATGGACCAGAAAGCAGGAGACAGCTCCAGATGAACCTTGCTGTGGAGCCTTGACCCTGCTGCACTCATCTCCACAGCCAAGGGATGCTCAGCTCTCTCCATCCCGAGCCCCATCTCCCTCCTAAGCTCCTCTCCCTCCAGGAGCTGGTGTGGAGCAGCAGAGCCCTCTGGATGAGCCCTAAAGCTCTCTGATCCCTCAGCAAGCCCTTGGGCAGCTTGCCTGCCTCACCTTGTGTGCTCAGGAGGGGCTGAGGGTGCCCATGGGCTCTGAGGGGTGCTGGCTTTGCCCCCTCCTCAGCTCCTCCTTTGGGCTTCTTCACCCCACATCCCCCTCAGATTTATTATTCTCCAGTGCTGCTGCTGGATTGCATTTGAAATCAATTAGCACAGGTACTCCAAGATGAATGGTGCTGCTCCCAGAAAAGGTGATGAAAACATACCATTTAAATAGAAATCAATTCCCCTCTCATGTATTTCTTCCTAGCTGCTGCCCAAAATTAATAGTTGGTAGATATTGGTGTGCAGAGAGGAGGCTCTCCCCTCACAAAGCACTTGCCTCTCCTCCTCCTGCAGCCAAGGAGCTTGGCCTCCTCCCTCCTCCTGCTCTAGTGACATCAGGAGCCATTTCTCCATGCCAAAGGATGTCATTCCAGCACTAAGGGCAGCAAATCAAGCCCAGGCAGATCCAGGCTTTGCCATCAGCCTCTGGGCTTCATCTGGAGCATCAGCCTGCAGGTACCACTCCTAGGCTTTGCCATCAGCCTCTGGGCTTCATCTGGAGCATCAGCCTCCAGGTACCACTCCTAGGCTTTGCCATCACCCTCTGGAGCATCAGCCTGCAGGTACCACTCCTAGGCTAACCCTCAGCAGAAAGCCAACAGAGAGAGATCAAAGAGTGGTCCCTCTGGACCTTTCCAGGCCCTGCCCAGCTCTCCAGGTGCCAGCCAGGCACTGCTGAGAGGAAGCTGGGGAGCTCTGGGCTGAGCTTCCCACCTTGGCTCTAGCTCTGAGGACAAGTGGTGCCACTCAGGCCATTTGCTCAGCCCAAAGCAAGGAACAAACCAAGCAATCCATCACCATCTGCATCCTGAGGGCACCTCTCCGAGCCCCTGAGGAGTGAGGAGCAGGGATGCTCTTAGAGCTGGTGTGAGCACACCTCTCCTCCTGCTCGGAGAGCCTCAGCTCTTCCCATGCAAGAGGTGAAGAGTTGCTCCTCATCCTCTGTCTTGGGCCATGCCCAGGAGCTTCTGGAGCACAGGCAAGCCACAACCATCCTTGCTCTTGGGCTTCCTTGCCCTCCCTTGAGTCCCTGCAGTGTGAGCAAGGTCTGGGAGCATCCTGGAGCATGGTTGGAGGACAGTGTGCTCCTCAGGATGGAGCTGGGAATGTCTCCTGCAGAGCACTCACAGGAGAGGAGGTGGAAACCCTTTCCTTCATGGCACTGAAAGCAGCAGAGCATCCCTTCTGGAGCTGTGTCCATCCAGCTGTCCCATCCCTGCAGCTCCCTTGGAACAACACCAGAGTGATCTGGAAGGGCTCCTGGAACATCTTCTTCATCATTCATCCATGGAAAATGCTCCTGCAGGGGATCAATAAAGTTGTTAGAGGGAATTGATCTCAGGACTCTGGCTGTGGGTGCCATTTGTCACCTCCTCACAACAAAAGAGTCCCCAGGGTGTCCCTGCTGGGGAGCCTGACCCAGACCCTGGAAAACAGGAGAAGAGGATTCATTCAACCTTGGCACAGAAGCATTCCCTACGAGCTGAGGGAGAGGATGGAGAAAGGTTCCTCAGGCCCCAGAGGTGTCCCCAAGCACACCAATGTCCCCTGGGAATGCATTCCCAGCAGATCCATCCTGCTCCAGCCTGGCCAGGACAGTGTTTCCATCACAGCCCTGAGCAGGAAGGATTCCTCTTGCAGGGAGTGAGGTGATAGAAAGCTTGGGACTGACACTGGAGGTTCATTCCTCCATCCAAGGAGTCATCCCAGGCAGCTGGCAGTGCTGGGATGTGCTGCTGTCTCCTGGGAGACTCTGGGAGAAGGGAGGCAGGGGAAGGCAGCCAGAGTTGCCTCATTAGCTCATGAAGCTAATCACGAGCTGCTGGCTAAAGCCAGAGGAGTTCCTGGAAGTGCAGGAGATGACACCTCAGCTGGGAACAGCAAGGTCCCAGCTGCTCCAGGGGAGGGATGCTGGGAAGATCTGGAGAGGTCCTACCCCCCCTAGAAAGAGGGGAAATGCCCCAAAATACACCTTGTCCCCTCTGCTGGAAGGAAGGATGAGTCCTGCAGCAGCCCAGCTGGAAGCTGGCAGGATCTTCTGCTGGGGAACCATGCAGCCCTGCACTGGCCATGGGATGCTTGGGATGCTGGATTGGGGGACCAGGGAATGCCAGGGCAGGATGGATCAGGTGGCCAAGGGAAGATGGAACAAGTGGCCAAGGGATGCCAAGGGAAGATGGATCAGATGGCCAAGGGAAGATGGAACAAGTGGCCAAAGGATGCCAAGGGAAGATGGATCAGGTGGCCAAGGGATGCCATGGAGGCTGGATCAGGTGGCCAGGGAATGCTGGGCTGGGTGGCACAGTGCTGGGGCAGCATCAGTGCATGGCAGAGCAGAAGAGGAGGAGGCTGCTGGATCTCTCCCCTTCCGACAAGAAATCCTGCCTCCTTTGTGTTCCATCCCAGTGCAGGGCACAGTGTCAGCAGAGGAGCTCTGCCACAACCCAGTGCCTGCTGGGATGGACATGAGAGGCTTTCCCTCAGCTGGAATGCTCTCCAGGACAACTCTGCCCAGGAACAGGCTCTGGCTGCAGGATGGAGGGAGCTGTGGGCCAAGGGAACCTCTGCCTGGAAGGACTTGGAATGAAGAGCCCAGCAGCCCCTGCTTGTCCCCGGGATATCGATTGTGGGGTGCTGGGAAGGCTCAGCAGGCTGCAGCCTAACAAAGGGCAGAGCCAGGCAGGGGAGGAGGGAAAGGGAAGGAGGAGGGAGCTGGGGGGGGGATGCTCGCACACCACTCTGCCTTTCCCATGGGAGCAGCCAGCTGCTTGCCCCGCGGGGAGCAGCCCCAGCCTCAGAGCATCCCTGCCTGCATCCCAAACTGCTCCCTGCCCTTAGCACAGCCCCAGCCTCAGAGCATCCCTGCCTGCATCCCAAACTGCTCCCTGCCCCCAGCCCTCCCCTCGCCCCGGGAGCATCCTCAGTGCTGGGGAGCTGCCTGGGATGCTCCAGCCCTTCAGCAAAGGCAGAGCTCTGTCCCCGTGCCTCAGTTTCCCCAGCCAGCTGTTGGAGGGAGAGCTTGGAAAGCTGGGAGTGGGGCAGGGAGATGTGCCCTGGCTGCTGCTGCCAGCTGGGCACAGTGGCATTGTGCTGCCTGAGGGGCAAAGGCTTTGCCCTGCTTTGCCTTGCTCAGATCAGCTGGGAGCATCCTGGAGGAGCTGGGAGAGGAGGGAAAGCTGGAGGGGAGCTCAGAGCAGTGGGTGTGATGTGTCCCAGAGCCCCAGCTCCATCCCCATCCCTGTGCCAGGCTTGGGGCCATCTCTGTGCCCCTGGGGCCTCTCCAGACAGCTTGTCTCCTGCAGAGCTTCTCCAGCAGCTGCTGTCCCATCCCTGCTCCCTGGGCCCAGCCCTGAGCTGCTGACCTGGCTCCTTGGCTCTGCAGCAGTGGCCAGGCCAAGGGCTGGGGCTGCAAGGCAAGGATGCTCCCCAAAAAGCACGGGGCAGCTCCAGATCTCCTCCTGGCCCTGCTCATCATTTATTCATCCTCACACTGGAGATGCTGTTGGCTTGGAAGAGAGACACCATCGATTGCTACCTGGCATCAAACACACACACAGCCCCCAGCAAACCTGGGAAGGGAAAGGGAACTTGCCAAGCAGCTCCTGAGAGCTGGAAGGGAAGCTTCAGGTTGGCTGTGGAAGGAGGGGGGAGGGAAAAACAAAGAGAAATACAACCAGCATTGTTGTATTTCACTGGCAGCATCCCCAGGGCTCAGGTACCACAGAGCAGCACAGGGTGTGTCACAGCATCCCCAGGGCTCAGGCAGCACAGCATCCCCAGGACCTGGGTACCACAGCATCATCAGGGCTCAGACATTACAGCATCCCCAGGACCTGGGTACCACAGCATCATCAGGGCTCAGGCATCACAGCATCCCCAGGAGCTGGGTACCACAGCATCCCCAGGGCTCAGGCATCACAGCATCCCCAGGAGCTGGGTACCACAGCATCCCCAGGGCTAAGGCATTACAGCATCCCCAGGGCTCAGGCAGCACAGCATCCCCAGGAGCTGGGTACCACAGAGCAGCACCTTGCTCCTTGCCTACATCCTTCAAACACTGCCTGCTCCCTGCCTGCATCCCTTGCTCCCATCCTGCTCCCTGCCTGCATCCCTTGCTCCCATCCTGCTCGGAGCAGCATCAGGAGCAGCAGAACCCTGTGCCAAGCACCTGGAGCCCTGCAGGCAGCAGGAAGCAGCCAGGCCAGCCCAAAGCAGCAGTGAGGAGTGGGCGTTGAGCCCTCTCCCCTCCCCATCTCCTGACTCATGAGCATGCAGAGCAATTCTTCCTTCCTGGGACATCCCCAGCAGCCTCTGGATGGGAGAAGCTTCACCTCCTCTCTTTCCCCTGCCCGTGAAGACAAATAGCTTCATTTCTGCAGCTTGATAGATTTTTCCCTGCTCCTTCCAAAGGCAGAAAAAAGGCTGCTGGCAATGGCTCCTTGAGCTCTCCACAGGCATTTCAGAAGGGCTCTAAATAGCTCCATGCTCAATAGCTCTCCAGGCATCAACTGGAGTGCTGTCCTTGACACTGCTACTATTATCCCCACCAAAAAAAACAAGAGGAGGGAAAAGAAAAGAAAAGAGAGGAGAAGGAGGAGGTGTGGGAGCCTGTCCCAGCCTGGCCTGGGTGTGTGTGCAGTGTGGGGAGACACAACCTCCCCAGGGGATGGCATGCCTTGAGAAACCCCAAAGCAAGGCACAGCAGAAATTTGGCAAGCTCAAAGGAAGCCTAAGGAGAAGTTTGGGTCAGGGATTAGTCTTGGGATCAGTGCTGGAGTCCTGCAGGGGTGAAGAAACATGAAGCTGCTCTCCTCAGGGCCATGGAGGGGGATAGGGATGCTTGGCCTGGATGGGCTCAGAGGTCTCTGCCAACCTTGCTGATGCTGTGATTCTCTTCCTTTGGCCTCTCTCTCCTTCTCCAGTTGTCCCTCTCCATCCCCAGGAGAACATCTTCTGCTCAGCTCTCCTGCTCCTTGCTGATGAACATCTCCTGGTGTGGGCTGAGGGCTCAGGCTGCAGGACAGCCCAGCAGCCAAGGGATGCTTCCAAGGTCATTTGTGTCCCTTCCCCACAGCCTCTCCCCACCATCCCCCCCTCCCCAAAGCCCCTGCTGGGCTCAGCTCTGGGGTGGGCAGAGGTTGAGCAGCAGGAGCTCTGTTTCACACAAGGAAGAAGGTGTTTTCACTGCTTGAAAGCCAAGCTGAGTTTCTTACTCCCAGCCCACTCCTGAGGCAAAAAATAGCCTGCCCTAAAAATGTCACCAGGCATCCCTAGCTTGCTCTCTGGGGAAGAGGAGCACAGCACCAGCTTCCTCTCTCTCTCTCCTGAGCATCCTCAGGAGCCTCCCTGGGCTCATCCCCCACCAGCATCCTTGCAGGTGGACATGGCCAAGCCCAAATTGGGCAGCTCCCCTTTTTCCACACTGCTGGGAAGGGAATTCCAGCCAGGCCAGCCCTGGGAATCCTCCCCTTCCCAAGGAACAGCCTGCATCTCACACCCTGAGCCCCTGCCGCAGGTACCCAAGCCCACTAATGAGTGCATGATTAGAGCAGAGTTAATTGTCCCTGGCAGGGCAAGAGACACAACAGGCACACCAGCAATCCCACAAAACCACAGCTGACACGCTCAAAAATCTCTTTTCCTAGCAGGAAATGTGGGAGAAGGAAGGGTGATTGATGAGAGGAGATGGACAGAAGGTTTTAGGCAGCAGCTTCATTTCAGCATGTGCTCTAAATCCTGAGTGCAGTAGGACACAGGATGCTCAGAGGCAAAGGGGAGATCCTGAGTGCAGTAAGACAGGATGCTCAGAGGCAAAGGGGGGATCCTGAGTGCAGTAGGACACTGGATGCTCAGAGGCAAAGGGGGGATCCTGAGTGCAGTAAGACAGGATGCTCAGAGGCAAAGGGGGGAGGGTTGGGGGTTCCCTGGGGCTGAGCAGGCACACACCCTGCCTGGATCCATCCCCCTGCCTGGATCCATCCCTCTGCCCGGATCCATCCCCCTGCCCGGATCCATCCCCCTGCCCGGATCCATCCCCTTGCCCGGATCCATCCGCTTTCCCTGCTCCATCCCCTTTCCCTGCTCCTTCATTCTGCTCTGCTCCATCCCCTTGCCCGGATCCATCCCCCTGCCTGGATCCATCCCCCTGCCTGGATCCATCCCTCTGCCCGGATCCATCCCCCTGCCCGGATCCATCCCCCTGCCCGGATCCATCCCCTTGCCCGGATCCATCCGCTTTCCCTGCTCCATCCCCTTTCCCTGCTCCTTCATTCTGCTCTGCTCCATCCCCTTTCCCTGCTCCATCCCCTTTCCCTGCTCCATCTGCTTTCCCTGCTCCCTCCCGTTTCCCTACTCCCTCCCCGTGCTGTGTCCTTGAGCCCTGCTGCCTGGAGTTTCCCTCTAGGTTTGGAGCACAGCATCCTGGAGCAGATGTGCTCCACAGCCAGAGGCTCCTCCAGGGGCAGCTCCTGCCCCAGATCCTGCTGTGAGCCTGTTGGAACAAGCAGAGGAGCATCCACAACAGCCTGCAAGGACAGGGAAGGAGGGCAGGAGAAGATCCCTGCTTGAGTGGGGAAATGGGGACACGGAGGGATGCTGCACTTGGCATGTGGGATGTGCTCCCACTGATCCCGGGATGGGCTAGGTAAGATAAGCATGGTCAGGGCTGCCCTGGAAGCATCTTGCTCCCTGAGCCAGAGCTGTGCCAGCTCTCCCGAGCTCGGGAATGGCTTCAGTGCTCCCTGAGCCAGAGCTGTGCCAGCTCTCCCGAGCTCGGGAATGGCTTCAGTGCTCCCTGAGCCAGAGCTGTGCCAGCTCTCCCGAGCTCGGGAATGGCTTCAGCCAAGTGGAGAGCAGAGAAAATGGACACAGACACAAGGAATCAGCGTGCTGCTGCCCAGAGCTGCCTCTGCTTCCCATTTCCCATGGCAAGCTTTCCCCTGGGAGGGAACATCTGACCCTCAACTTCCCCCATTTTCCAAGCCAGTGCACTTGATGGGAACTCATCCCGCTGCTCCCTGCCCTGATTCCCTGCCCTCAGGCTCTCCAGGGCTGGGATCACTGCCTCCATCCCTTGCTCTTGTGTGGCTTCCCCCTGACTCCATTGGGGCTCTGGGATTGCTTTGCTTCTCCGCATCCTCGGGAGAGGAGCTTTCCCTGGGGAGTCACCCTTCCTCCTGCAGGAGACAAGCCAGCCCAGCTTGGGAATGAGCCCTCCCGGACTGATGCCTTCCCAGCAGCTTCCAAGGGGGTTTGGCTCCCTCTTCCCCCATTTTTAGGAAGCTAGCAAAAAAAATCAATCAGCTCTGCTCCCATCTGCAGGGATGAGCAGTGTCCCAGGGATGCTCAGTATCCCAGGGATGCTCAGTATCCCAGGGATGAGCAGGGTCCCAGGGATGAGCAGTGTCCCAGGGATGAGCAGTGTCCCAGGGATGCTCAGTATCCCAGGGATGAGCAGGGTCCCAGGGATGCTCAGGGTCCCAGGGATGCTCAGGGTCCCAGGGATGCTCAGGGTCCCAGGGATGAGCAGGGTCCCAGGGATGCTCAGGGTCCCAGGGATGTTCAGAGTCCCAGGGATGCTCAGTATCCCAGGGATGAGCAGAGTCCCAGGGATGCTCAGGGTCCCAGGGATGAGCAGTGTCCCAGGGATGAGCAGTGCCCCATCACCTGAGGACTGTCACTTTGAGTGGTTCCCCAAGGAAGCAGAGATGCTCCCTGGGAGGAAGGGAATGAGCCTGCCAAACCCATCAGCTCTTTCCCTCCTGGAGCAGGTGGGAAGAGCCCCAGGGCTGGTCCAGCAGGCACTGGTGGCAGCTGGGTGACATTCCCAGCCCTGGCAGCAGGGATGGATGGATGCTGGGGGGGCTCCTGCCTGCCTCTGAGCCAGCCTGGGACCACAGCACTGCTGCTGCTCCTCCTGAGGGACACAGAGGGAAAGCTCCTGGTATCCCACTCCAGGGAGGTGCACCCTGGCTCCATCCCCATTCCCAGAGGACTCTCTCACTTGCTGCTGCATCCTCTCCACATCTAGCTCTCTTTTTTCCAGGTCCCTGAAGCTAAGCAGCTGCTTGCACCCTGCTCAGGGAGATGCTGCTGCTCCTTCAGCCACATTCCTGCAGCTCTGCTTCCCACTCCCCCTGCATCCCCAGCCAGGAGCTGGGATGGGCAGAGCTCAGGGCTGAGCATCTCCTCCCTGCCTTCTCCTGGGTGCAGCAAACACATGCTGGGAAGAGGTCAGAGTGATGCTTTTGGGCTGCCAGACCCCCCTGGCCATCCTGGCTCCTTGGAGACCCTTTCCCAAGGTTCCTGGAGCCCCAGGAAGAAAGATGAGGACAGATGGCCACAGGGTTTGCTTTGCCCACTCTCAGGAGGATAAATGCCTCTCTGTTTCTAGTCCTCCAGTAGATAACTCCTCTTCCCCCTTCCCCTTTTAAGCTACTCCAGGCCCTTGCCAAGAGGTTTCCCATCTGCCCAGATCAATTCCAGTCATCTCTTCCAGCCAGAGCAAGCAAGCAGCAAGGATCTCTCTCTTCCCGTAGCTGTCACTCAGGCCTCATCCCCACAGCCCACATCCCCAGGCCAGGAGCTGCTCTGCTGCTGCAGCACAAAGTTTCACCTTTCAATTTTTCATAGAGGATTAATTTTTAATTGCCAGAGCTCCAAGGGAGGGAAGTTCCCCAGGAGCTCTCCTGCTCCAGCAGCAAGCCAGGCAGCTATTGCCATCCAGTGTCAGCTCAGCACAGGGAAGCCTCTGCCATGGATTCCTTGCTTGCTGCAAGGCATCCACAGCTTGGGCAGCTTGTGGGGGGCAGAGGACAAACTCATCTTCCCTTCTCCTCAGCTCCCTGGAAAGCCTTATCCCTGCTCAGCTTTGGGTCCCTGAGTTCCTTCTCACCACCTCATCCCAGGAAACATTGGTCTGGCACTGTCACTTCTACAGGGGCACAAAGCCCTTGGGACACCAGATCTGCAAGGTTGCCTTGACCACCTGAGCAGCAGAGCTGATGTCCAGAGGGTTTGGCAAGCCTTGGAACATCTAGTGCTCTTCCAGAGCCCATCCTGGGGTGCTCCTCAAAGCTGTGGGATGAGGAGAACACTCCTGGATGATGGGAGAAGGGGAACAGGGCTCCTCCAGCCCAGCTGCTTGCTCCTCAAAGCTGTGGGATGAGGAGAACACTCCTGGAGCATGGGAGAAGGGGAACAGAGCTCCTCCAGCCCAGCTGCTTGCTCCTCTGGGTGACCACATCCCATCCCTGTGCTGGGTGAGGGAGCCCAGGAGCCTTCCCTTGTGCTCTGTGCACATTTGAAGTGCCTGCCATGGTTTCTCCAGGCTTTTTGCTCTCTGAATCCCAAGTGACCTCTCCTTGGCCTCTGCTTTGTCCAAGGAGCCCACTCCTGAGTGTCCAGAGAACCTCTGCTGCCCCAGCTCAGGCAGGAGATGGGGTGACCATTCCCAAGCTCCTCCCTCTCTATCCCCTTCTCTCTGTCAGCTTGGCTCCTTTCCCTCAGCATTAATGGATGCTCTCTCAGGCTGGAGAAGGGAGCACTTTCCCACTGGACCTCTCTGGGCCCAAGGTGTGCTAGGATGGGGATGGAGATGAAGCCAAGGAGGATGAACAAGAGGCTGGCATGGCCCAGCATGGGGCAGCCCAGCTGCAGGTACCAGCAGCACCCTGGCCCCTGCTGCAGCTTGCTCAGAGCCAGCTCTTCCCAGCAGGAATCACAGGTGCCAAGGAAGCCCTGGGCCAGGAGCAGAGGAGGAAAGGCTGAAGGATGCCACACACATGAAACAAACATTGATCTCTTGAGCATCCAAAAGCCAATGGTGGCCAATCAGGAACAATTCCTGCCCCTGGATGCAGAGGGATGGCAGCAAGCAGGCAGAGCTGCTGGAGCCCTTCTCCCTGCCCTTTGGGATCTGGGCAGCGTGGCACAAAACCCACCTGGAATTGTCAAGGCTTTAAAAATGACTCCTGTGTCCTCTCTCTGTGTGCAGCCTGCCTGAGCCTGGCCTTGTCAAAACACATTCTCTACTTGGAGCCTGGAAATATCTCCCTCCTGCCTCCCACCTATTGATTTCCTCCCAAGGCTCAGCTCTCTGCCTGGCAGCTGAGGAGAAGGAGGAGGAGGAGGAGAAGGAGAGCTGGCCTGGTGCTGCCTGCTGACCTGCAGCACCCAGCACTCCTGCCAGAGGAGGATCCCCACCATTCCTCTGGGAAGGTCCTGGCTGCTCTGGCTCAGCCTCAGGCCCCTCTCCAAGCTGCATGGCACTGGGGATGCATCCCTGCTGCCTTCACATCACAGCATTAGCCTGCTCTGGCTTGGCAAGGACCTGGCAGCTCACCTCTGGGCAGGATGGGATGCAGCAGCCCAGCTCCCAAGCTCTCCTGCAGCACTGAGACATCCCTAGGCTGCTGCCAGCACAGCAGCAGAACTCACCTGTATGTCACCAGCAGCAAGCTCCACACATCTGCATCAGTGCTTTTTTTGCTGTTTAGAAGCCATTTTAAAGTTAATTTATTCCTTTTTTTCAGGGAGGGGGGAAGGGAAGCTTCTCTAAGTAGCAGTAAAGTTCTGTCAGCTCCTCAGACAAGAACAGCAGCAAAAACAAGCCCAAGAGCTCTACAGACATGTACATCACCAGCATCACCTTCACATGGTTCCACAGGACACACAATGATATGCCAGAGGAGGGAAGCACAGGGGCACTGGGAGGGAGGAAAAGCTCTTTTTTGCCTTTTTTCCTCTTCAATAAATACCTGCCTTGGTGGCCAAAGACACCTTGATATATAAATACTCCTTGTTTCAAGTTTGCCATCTCATCCCAATGAGAATTCCTTGGTGATTATTTACATGGAGACTCTTCTGCTTGCTTGCTTGCTTCCTTCCTTCCAGCCTACAGCAAACAGGGATTGGGCACAGCAGCACTTCCCATCCTCTGGAAAACTCAGCCTCCCAAAGCCACAGGTCACCCACCCTCCCAAAAGTCTGAGGCAGTGAGCTCCCCTCCCCTGAGATCCATCCCTGCCCTCACTCAGTGCTCACGAGGAGAAAGTCCATGTAAACAGGAGCCTTTGTGGTAAACATGGAGATTCCACAGGGAAAAGGGCTCAGCATCCAGGCAGGAAGGGTTCCAGCCCTGCTTCTGCTGCAACACACCATCCTCCTGCTGCCTGCAAGGCAAACAGAGAGCAGATGGGCTGAGTGGAGGAGCTCCTTGTGCAGGCCAGGACCCCCCAGGCCCCAGAGCTGAGGGGTGAGGAGCTGGGGAGCTCCCCAGGACCCTGAGCTGTGGGGTGAGGAGCTGGGGAGCTCCCCAGGACCCTGAGCTGTGGGGTGAGGAGCTGGGGAGCTCCTTGTGCAGGGCAGGACCCCCCAGGACACAGAGCTGGGGGTGAGGAGCTGGGGAGCTCCCCAGGACACAGAGCTGGGGGTGAGGAGCTGGGGAGCTCCCCAGGACCCTGAGCTGTGGGGTGAGGAGCTGGGGAGCTCCTTGTGCAGGGCAGGACCCCCCCAGGACCCTGAGCTGTGAGATAAGGAGCTGGGGAGCTCCCCAGGCAGGGCAAGGACCCCCCAGGATCCAGAGCTGAGGGTGAGGAGCTGGGGAGCTCCTTGTGCAGGGCAGGACCCCGCCAGGACCCAGAGCTGAGGGTGAGGAGCTGGAGAGCTCCTTGTGCAGGGCAGGACCCCCCAGGA
>VWZO01019089.1:34282-76365 GCA_013396975.1 Bucco capensis | reverse complement strand
CTGAAAAAAATACTCTGCTGGAGAGCCATTCTCCTTCCTTCAGCTAAGCACTGCTTAGAGGAGACAGAAAAGGACTCAGCCCACCAGATCTATCTGCTTTGACTGGCCTGACTCCCTTGGAGCAGCAGGATGTGATCCCAAAGAGCTCCACACCTCAGGCTGTCTCAGGAAGGAAGTTAGTCCAAAGCTCTTTAGGTATTCCCAACACTGAAGGTTTGCACAGCAGCTCTGAGCAGCAGGAAGGGATGAAGTGGTGCCTGTTTTCCACACACACAACGATTTGATTTGCTTAGCATGAGATAAAAGGCATGAAAACCTAAGTGAGGGCATCCCCAGCCACTCCCAGCAGCTTGGTGCCTTCAGGAAATCCTCTGTTCTGTTCCTGAGGCAGCTCTGGAGCCCAGCATCCAGCAGCCTTGGTGCTCCTGCCAGCAGCATTCTCTTGGCAAAGCTGCACCTTGCTGACAAGCAACAGGCTTTTTGTTAAGCCATGAGCATGGCCCAGCAGTGGCAGGATGTGGGCAGAGATTAAGTGACCCCCCCTGGGCTGGGCCAGCTGCTCTGTGTCCCTTTGCAGGGGACACAAACCCCAAGCAGGTGCTCAGCTAACTGCTGCAAGGCCAGCAAGAGTGGGGCAGGCTGGCTGCCTTGTCCCTCTTGTCCTCAGCCTAAAGAACATTGCTGCTAGACCCAATCAAAACTAAAGAGGTTTAGCCTCATCATTTTAGTACCTACAGAAAGATGACAAGAGCTGAATCAATTTCAATGCAATTTGCTCATTTGGGTATATTACATCCTAATCCATAGGCAGCTGCAGCTTGTAATTCCAAGAGCACAAAGAGCACAGAGCAACCATCCCTGGTGATGCTGGGAAACCACTCAGCATCATCCCCTTTGGATCACCTGGGAGAGCAGAGTTTGGGCTAACAACTCCCAAACCAGTAAGGCCAGTGCTGTTGTGAGTGTGACTGCCTTGTGCTGTTGAGGCAGAAGCTCATGCTGAGAGGCTGTGAGCACTGGGCAGGGCAGGCAGGCAGCTGGGTGCTCTCCTGCTGGCCATGCTAAATCAGGCCCAGCAAGGGGCAAGCTCAGCAGGAGGCTAAGCTGCACACTTAACCCCCTGCCCACCCTGCTGCTCCATTCCTCCCTCCACTCCTGGAGCTGTCAGGAGGCTAACAGGCCATTTTCAATCTAAATCTTGTTAGGGATTAATAAGCAAAACACTTTCTGCCTTATGATGCCATTTATCATGATGAAAATTGCAGCAGGAGCTCCTCAAGGCTGCAGGCTGCTCCCTTCATCCCTGGAGAGAGAGCCAGGCTCATCTTTGGGACAGCTGAGGATGGCATCAGAGGAGGAGAAGGGCTTGCTGGGGAACTGCAGCTCCTCCTCTCCACAGCCCAGGGCTGGTTTTGTGTGCCAAAAAGAACTGCAGCTCAGGCAAACAGCAGTTGGGAGCTCTCTTTCTGTGAACAGGCCCCCAACACACTGCAATCATCCACTCCTCACACCCTGAGCAAAGGAAAAGTGACCTAAAATGGGGAATAGCTCCTTTGGTTTAGCCTATAATAAACTCAGGAGCCTTTGGTGGCACTCTCAGCATGGAGAAGCTACAAGGTGAACAATTAGAGTGAAGAAATCCAACTTAGTTAATGCTAGGGAGAGTTAACTGTTGGCTGTGATGATCTTGAAGGTCTTTTCCCAGCTAACTGATCCTGTTTTACCTTTTTTGCTGTGCATTTCATGCCCAACTCGACTGGAATCTGCCCAATTACAAATGCCTAATGGGAAGAAGATTTCATTTCCAGGAGGCTAGAGCAGAGGTAGCACATCTATCTTGATTGAGGACACTCTAATCAGTTGTTCTCTGACCCCAGAGACAAGGCTGTGCTCCAGTGACTTTATGATTTCTTAGCAATGCTTACAGCTACAAGTTGCTCTGTGCTATTAATAGTGATGCTGGGCATCAAATAACCACCTGGGTCCAGAACACACTGGCCAGCTCACAGCACGATGGGATGGGTAATAAAAGCAGGGAAAAAAAATGCCCTCTCTGTGTTCAGACTCCCCAGGACAAAATACCTTCTGAAAATGCTGCTTTTAGAGTTACTAAGGTAAAAAAATGCTGTTAAAGATAGGTATAGTTTGGGTTGAAAATGCTTAACAGCTCTTTTCTCACCATTACTAGTGAGGGGAGCAGAAGGGGAATGCTGTGCAGCCCTCGGCAGTGCCTAGCAAGCACTGGGTGCCCCCCCACTTTAGGTGAGGGCACCCACAGTGCCAGAGCAGCCAGCACTGCACTGACCACATCTCTCTCACCATGCTGCAAACCTCTCTACCTCTCCTCTCCCCCCTGCCTCTCTCCCCTCTCCCCCCTGCCTCTCTCCCCTCTCCCCTCCAGCTGCCCTCCACTGCACTAAGCACAGCCCTCTGNGCTGCCCTCCACCGCACTAAGCACAGCCCTCTGTGCTCTCTCCTTCCCCTGGCCCGCTGCCCCTTCCCGTAGGCCAGGAGGATGCTGTGGCAGGCAGGCAGCCCCGGAGCCCCCGCTGTGGCTGGGGCAGACACTTACTTGGCCAGCTGCTTCTCGGCATCGGCGCAGAGCTCCAGCAGCCCCAGGAGCACAGCTGACACGTCCATGTATGGCTCCCAGACGGTGAAGCCGCGGCCGATGAGGTCGATGGCAGTCCTGCGGATCGTGCTGTGTGCGGGCAGCTTCGGGCTGGCGGGATGCAGCAGCAGGAACGTCAGCGCCTTGCCTACGAGAGGAGCACCTGAGCTGCACCAGGGCATGGGCTGCTGGGGAGCCAGCCTTCAGCTAGCACAGCATCACAGTGTGTCAGGCCTTGGAAGGGACTGGAAAGCTCATCTAGTGCAACCCCCCTGCCAGAGCAGGAGCACCTAGACCAGCTCACACAGCAATGTGTCCAGGCAGCTCTGCAATGGCTCCAGACAAGGAGACTCCACAGNCTAGCCACCAGCACTCCGAGAGTTTATTCCCCAGGGCTCTTCTCCAACACATCAGTTCCCAGTCTGGACTGATCCATGGGCTTGTTCTTTCCCACATGCAGTACTGCACACTTCCCCTTGTTAAATGCCATTAAGTTTCTCCCTGCCCATCTCTCTAGCCCAGCTCTCCAAGGCTGGGGAGGAAACACTCAGGGGAACACTGTTGGAGCCAAGCAGGCTGATGGCATCCTAATGCAGCAAGCAGAGTGTGGCCCAGCAGCTCCAGGGAAGCTTCTCCTGCCCCTCTGCACTGCCCTGGGCAGGCCACAGCTGCAGGAGTGTCCCCTCTCCCTGCTGAGGCACTGAGGGCACTGGACCAGCTCTCAGAGAGCTGGGGATGCTTAGGCTGGAGCAGAGATGCTCAGTGCTTCCGAAGCCTGCAAGGGTTGAGGGGCAGGAGGAGGAGGAGGCTTAGTGGCACCTAGGCACAGGACAATGGGCACAAAGGAGCAGGCAGCAAGTTGCAGCTGAGCAGGAGGAGGAACTTTGTGCCTTGGATGCTGCTGGAGTCTCCATCTCTGCAGAGATTGCAAGCCCAAGCTGCTCTAGCTTCTCCTGCTCACACTCTGGGATGCTGTGACCTCAGCAAGGACAAGTGTAGGCTCCTGCCCTTACTCAACCATCAGTGCTGTTCCCAGGAATCCTGCCAGCACTGCTCCTACTGACAGCTGCCTTGTGTCAAGTGAGCCAAGGAAAAAGATGAACTAAACAAAAAGTCCTCCCTGCTGCCCATTTCTCAGCCTGGACATCTTTGTTTAAGCTTTGACTTGGCTTAAATGAAGGAATTAATATTGACAAAAGCATCAACTAAGCTAATGAGTTGTTAGTTAGGGCAATAAACATGTCACATTAGAGTCAGCACAGTAAAGAGCTAATTAGCCCTGCCAAAGCTCTGCTGATGGAGCCTGTGGAGCTCCTCTGCTCTTTCACCTCCCAGGCCCAGGCCTAGGAGCACCTGCTGATGGGCATCTTGGGACACACAGCATCACTGTGCTGCCCTGCTCCCCTCTGGCATTGATTTGGCATCTCCTAGTGAAGCTACACACCAAAAAATGGCAGAGGAAAACCTCTGGGGATCACCCGATCCAGCAGGCTCCCCGCCACAGCAGCTTGCCCAGCATCACCTGCAGCTAAGGCTTGGGATCTCTCCACACAAGGAGACTCCACAAGCTCTCTGGGCAGCCTGGGCCAGGACTGCACTGCTGCCAGCAGCTCCTGCTTGTCCCATTCAGTGACCAGATCATTCCTTAGTGGGAACAGAGAAATGCTGCCCCTGAGCCACCTCCAAGCCCTAAACTGAGCATCACTTGTTAGGGAGACAAAGGAAAGAGCTGCATGCCTGTGGAGAGCTGTTTCCCAGCCCTTTCTGGCCTACTTCTCCTGACCTAACAATGCCATTTTTCTTCCTCTCCAAACCCTGCAGAGGGGGAATCAAATGTGAAAGCAAGATCAATTCTGTTCCAAGACAGTAAATGAGGTTTAGATCAGGCTTGTTTCAATTTATGGAGAGGACCTAGCTCTCTGCTGGCTTCAGTGCTTTCCTCCTCTGGACTCTGAAATGACATTACAGGGCTGTGCAAAGAGTCAACTCTCATCATTTTCCTCCCAAATTTGTTTATAAGCTAGCAGGAAGGAGCAAGCCAATATGGCTTGGCTCATCAAGTGGGCATTAAACTCTGGCTTTTCAGCCCTGTTAATTGCCTAATTCCATTAAAGCAGGCTATTTATTTTCATCTCCCTTCTCTCCTCTTCTCTAAATAAAGCTACTGCCATCCAAATGACCATTCTTTCAGGGGAATTAGCTGGCCTTTCCATCATCTCCTCTCACACACAAGATGGGAGCTAGGTGACAGGAGAAACAAGTCCCTAGCCCTGGGCTCCTGAGTGCTTTCCTGCAGAGACACAGCCACAGGAGGCTCAGGAAGCAGCAGGGATTTGCTTGGAAGCACATGGCTGGGGTTTTTTGGGGGGTTTGCTTCAAGGAAGTTCCTGAGCTGGTTGGCTCTGCAAGGCTGTGTCCAGGTGCTCCATGGCTGCTGGAAGTGAGGAGCCTGTGCTAATTGCTGCTGCTATAGTTCTCCTTGCTCCAAGGCACAAAGTTCCTCCTCCTGGGCACTCAGACCCCCTGGACTTGCTCATTCCCAGCCTGTCCTGCTCCAGGGGGTTATTCCTCCCAGCTGCATCACCCTGCCCTTGGTGAATCTCCTGAGTTCTCAGGTCACCCTAGGCTGGCAGCAGAGCCTCCTGAGGCTCAGCCACTGCTCCCAGTTTGGGCTCCCAGGTCAGCTGCTCTGAACTGGGGAGACTGGGAGTGAAAGCAGCAATGCAGAGGCTGTGCTAGGAAGCTCTCTCCCTGCCTCCAGCCAGCAGGCACACACAGGAGAGGCTGCCATGGATCTGTGGCAGCCCCAAAACTCTCTCTCTTTGGCAGGAAGGATGCAGATGCAGCCTACAGAAACAATCCCCATAAGTCAAGGCTGGGAGCTGCTGTCACAGCTGACACTGACTGAGTTGGAGGGCAAAATGCTCATCATTAATAACTGCAGGGATGGCAGAGGCTGTGAAAAACACACTGCCTGCCTCCCCACCTGCAGCAGCAGCCATTGCCACGGTCAGGCCACAAGAGAAGGGCTTCAGCACCTCTGGTGCTAAGCAAGAGGCAACCACAGAAGCATCAAGGCTGGAAGAGACCTCTAAGCTCATCCTATCCAACCATATATCCCTAACACAGCAGCTCCTGCACAGCATTCTCAGGCTGGAAGCACTCAACTTTGGAAGGAAGCATGTCCAGCTCAGGGAGGCAGAGCTCTTTCATCCCTCCCCTGTGACAGCTCTAAGCTCAGACATCACCAGGGGAGCTGGACTAGATGAGCTCCAGAGCTCCCTGCCAACCCCTATCCCTCTGGGATTGCTCCTGGGACTGGCAGGAGGTCAGAGGCTCAGCAGAAGGCAGCAGGCTGGTGTTGTCCTGTGCTCAGGGCAAGCCCCAGCTCCACTTGCTCTAGCTAGCAGCACTGACTTCTTGGCCACCTCTTACTGGACACTCTATTCCTCACCCCTTTGGAAACACACAACCCTCCATCCCCCCCTCCCACAAGGAGCTCCCCTGGCTTACTCACACGTGTGCCTTGCCAAGGAATAGTTGGATCCCCCACTCGTGAGGCCAAAGCCCTCAGGAATCTGGCTGGAGCTGCGTGGGCGAGTGAGCAGCTTGGGAGGTTCAATCTCAGCTCCAAACTCTGCCCCTATCACCCCCAGCAGCACGATGGCTGTGGCCTGCTTCCTTCTCTCCTCATAGGAGCTGGAGATCTTCTTCAGCTGAGGCAGACCAGAGAGACAACCTGCAAGGGAAGAAAAGCAGGAAAGATGAGGGGAACGTAAGAGAGGTTTGGGTGTCACTGAAATCACTGCCCCAGGGCTGCTCCTGCCTGGGGAATATGCTTCTGTTCCACTTCTCCAGCCTTCCAACAGATGATACAAGTCTAAATATATCACCTCCTGCAAGCTCTGCCCTCAGTGGAACTCCAAAACCTGTCAAGATCTCATGGAGGGGGGAGGAAAGAATCANTAGGACTCACCCCATCCCATATTCTCCCCAAATCCTCAAGGGTTCATCCCTCTGACAGCTCTCTGCTGCTGGGATCCATCCTTCCCTTTGTCCTGCTGCTGAGAGCTCAGACTAGGACTCACCCCATCCCATATTCTCCCCAAATCCTCAAGGGTTCATCCCTCTGACAGCTCTCTGCTGCTGGGATCCATCCTTCCCTTTGTCCTGCTGCTGAGAGCTCAGACTAGGACTCACCCCATCCCATATTCTCCCCAAATCCTCAAGGGTTCATCCCTCTGACAGCTCTCTGCTGCTGGGATCCATCCTTCCCTTTGTCCTGCTGCTGAGAGCTCAGACTAGGACTCACCCCATCCCATATTCTCCCCAAATCCTCAAGGGTTCATCCCTCTAAAGCTTTGCTGAAGAGATGGAGGAGTGGCAGAGCAGGGCTGGCTCTGCTAGGGACACTCAGGAGCTTGTCCAGGAGCAACTCAAGCCTGTTTTAGAGCCTGCTCTGCCAGAACCATCCTCACTGTGGCTGTGACAGCTACAGGCAGCTAAAAGGGAGAGGAAAACAACAGAAAGCTTAACAATGGTTGGGGAGAAGAAAAAGAAGAAAGAAAAAAAATCAATAGTAACTGCCTTTGGAGGAAGAGGGATGAAGAGGGGCTGGAACAAAGCAGGAATGGGACCAGCTCTAATTGTTCAGCAGGGCTACCATCTGCAGATACCTCTCTCTCTCTCATTAACATTTGCATACAGCCCATGGGTGCTGCTCTGGGTGATCCCCAGAGCTCCCTTCCAAGCCTCCCTGTGCTAGGATTAGGTTTGGATTGGATGTAAGGAGGTTTGTTGAGGCTTGGCCCAGGTTGTCCCCAGCCCTAGAGAGGGTTAAGGAACATGAAGATGCTCTCCTCAGGGCCATGGCTTAGTGGCCTGGGGGGGGGACAGGGATGGAGTCACAAAGCAACCAAATCCCAACCTCCCTCCAGAACAGAAAAACCAAGCCCCAAACCTCACTATTTTCCCTTTTAATTACTAGCAGCAGCAGAGAGTTAATTGTAGTGCTTTCCCCACACAGAAGCTGAGAGCCACTGGGGAGATTCCAGGCTGAACTCATAGCCCACAAGAAGTAGTCCTCTCCACACTTCCATTTGTCTCCTGAAAATTTGGTCTTTTCTGCCAGAGACATGCCTCCCCTTTAATCATGCTCAAGGCTGACACACAGATCCATTTTCCTGACAGGACAGTTGATCACCCTATCACAGCAAGAAAATTAATCACCTCCAAGAGCTCTGCCTGCAAAAAAACAGAAGCTGCACTGGTGAAAGGAGAAAAAAAACAAACATCTCCCTTGCAGCTGTAAAAATGACTCCCTCCCAGAGCCAGGCAGCAACAGAGAGCCCAAGGAGAAACTGAGACAGGAGAGAGCTTTCCAAGTGGATTTAGGAGGGGCTGAAGATCTAGGTTGGAAAGGCTGTGAGGGATTGATTGCTTCAGCTCCAGAGCAGGCAGAGAGTGCAGCCAGGAGGTCAGGGCAGAGCTAGCACTTTGCAGCACTTGACTAAATAACTCTGCCAGATCCTGTTAATTGGCTTTGCACACTCCTGGGCTGAAAGGAAGGTTAGCCTAGCTTACAATAAAAGGATTAAAAGACAAAGGAAGTTCTCCAGGTTAGAGGGGGAAGAGGAATTCAAGCTGAAAGGCACTCTGAGGAGGGCTGGACTGCTCTCAGGCACGTGCTGAGGGTGCTCTGCTGGGCTTCAGCTAGTCAGGGCTGCACCTCCTGGACACTTCGACAGGCACAGAGCTCAGCAGCAAACTGTTATCCTGCAATCACAGCACAAAGTGACCACGGGGGAAAGATAGCAAGGCAGAGGGAACTGTGTCTGTAACCTTCTCAAAGCTATGCCTCCTCACTCCTGACCTCACAGGACTCTGAGCTGTGCTTGCTTGCCTCTGGGGCCATTCCTACAGCTACAGCTCCCTCCACTGGCACAGGCCAGAAGGGAGCTGGGAGAGGCAGGGATGGCAGCAGCAGCTCCAGGCCAAGCTGAGCCTCAGGGCTTCACCTCCTCAGCAAGCCTTAGGCACTGCAGAGAGTTCCTACAGCACAAAGAAAGCAGTTTCCAGCTTGACTGCCACCATGAGTCACAGCATCCCAGAGGCTCAGGGGCTGCAAGGGACCTGTGGAGCTCATCTAGGCCCAGAGCAGCTTGCCCAGAGTCTCCATCTCTGCAGAGATTGCCAAGGTGCCTGGGCCTAGATGAGCTCCAGAGGTCCTTTCCAGCCCCTGACATGCTACTGAGAAAGGAGATATTGTCAGTGCTGTTCCAGAGCCTTCCCTTCAAGGATAACCTTTGCACTCAGGCATATCCTGTCACACACAGCCATGCCAGAGCCTAGAGAAGGAAAGGAAATCCCTGGATACTCTACAAGACATTGTTGTTGCTTCTTTAGCAGCCTGGAGAGCTTTCAGCTCCCCATGCCTACATTTAGACTCCTCATTGGAATCCAAGAGGGAGAGCAGCATGGCAGCATCCTCACTTTCTGATTCCTCATCCCCTCAGGCAGGTTAAAAGTGGCAAAGCAAGCAGGTTTCCTTGCAAGGACAAGGTCCTTGGGCAGGAGCAGGGAGGCAGGGCTGTGCAGGCAGCTGAATGCAGCTCTCTTTGGCTCTCAGTCAATGAAGCTTTAAGCTGTCAGCAAACAAGACTTTTCAGTTAATTTGGAATCCCCACAAATCAAGTGGAAGGTTGGGAAAGGGCAGGCTCACATGCCAGCATGAAGAAAAGGCACTTTAATTGCCTCTGAAGAGCTCTTGCATGCTGCAATTGGCCTATTGAAGCTGAGATGATCTATTTCTTGATGCCAGGCTGGGAAAAGGAAGGAGAGGAGGAGCTGCAGGCTGCTGCCCACAGCCAGAAGCACTGCTCAGCTAGCACTTGGCACCTCTGCTTTCCTTGGGAACAGGCCCAGCTCTCCAGGCCACAGCTGCAGGGGGAAAACAAGCTATTGCCAGCAAGAATGGCCTTTTTTCTGTGGCATGGGAGCCTGCCCTTTCCTAACCTTCACCTTGATTTGTGGGGATTCCAAATGAACTGAAAAGTCTTGTTTGCTGTTGGCACCCAGGAAAACACCATGGAAAACTCACTTGGAAGGTGTTACATGCCCTGTGTCTGGGACACCTTCAGCTCAGTAGGAATAAACAGCTTGCTTCACCCAAATCTATACAAAGCTCAGCCAAAAAAAACACCCCAAACTGACAGCTTTCCTGCTCTACAGCCTACAAGGTCAATAACCTAAGGCTCTCTAGGCATCTTTCTCCCTTTATTCCTCCAGAACTAGGAGATAGACATGGGATAACTAACTTGCTTAAGGCAGAAAGACTCCTAGAGAACCTTTATTCCTCCAGAACTAGGAGATAAACATGAGATAACTGACTTAAGGCAGAAAGACTCCTAGAGAGCCTTTATTCCTCCAGAACTAGGAGATAAACATGAGATAACTGACTTACTTAAGGGAAAAAGACTCCTAGAGAGACTTTATTCCTCTAGAACTAGGAGATAAACATGGGATAACTTACTTAAGGGAAAAAGATTCCTAGAGAGCCTTTATTCCTCCAGAACTAAGAGATAAACATGAATTGCAGGGACTTACAAGCTCAAAACACACATTACAGACCATGATTGAGAAGAAACAGCATAACATTGTGATAGCTAGAGCTCGGCAGGTATTTAGTTCCTGCTGACAGCTCTTTCCTGCAGGTGAATAACTTGATTCCCAGCAGCACACACTGCTCCACAAGCATCCAAAGCAGGCAGAGAGTGTCCCCCCTCCTCTGCACAGCACCTAGGGTGGCCAAAAAGCCTCTCAGCTCTCCCTCCTCACAACACTCACCTGCAGAGATGTCATCATCCACCAGCTCATGCTCTTCCTCCTGCACTTTGGCTTCTGTTGCCAGGGCATCTGGGCTGCCAGTGGCAGCCTGAATGGCTTCTGTGGTGACTCCAGCTGAAAGAGACAGCCCAGCAGTCAGGGGCTCCAGGAGGGAACAGGCAGCCAGCCCAGGCAGGAGCAGAGGGGCTGTGACTCACGGGAGATGACACTGTCCATGTACTGGGGGAGGTAAGGAGCCCAGGCATCGATGGTTTCCTTCCGACCTGCCTGCTCAATCCTCCTCAGCTCTGCCAGCAGCAAGGCCTGGGCAGCTTCTCTCACCTGGGGACACCACAAGGAAGGGCATGGCAGCCTCAAAGAGCAAGTCCAAGCATCCCTAACCCCCCCCATGCCACTAACCCATGGCCCTAAGGAGAGCAGCTAGATGGTTCTTAACCCCTCCAGCACCTCCCTGCAAGAGTGAACAAGCCTTGCAGGGAACAAATTCCTGACATTCTATGTCTCTTCAAACACATGGAGTCCTACAGCTTTGTCCTGTTAGGCTAAGGCAGGAAATGAAGGGGATTGTAGGGAAAAAATACAGAATCTTGAAGGTTGGAAGAGACCTCTAAGATCATCAAGTCCAACCATGCCTAGCACTCCCATACCACTAACCCACAGGATTCTATGGTAGCTCAGCAGGCTCTTGAAAGACAGAAGGTAGATTGTTTTTTCCCCAATCCTAGTAAGATTCTTAATAGAATCATCATTGGAGTAGAAAGTTTTACTCCATTAACAAGATATATCCAGCACCCAGCAGGTAGAAAACCAACCTGATGTATCACAATATCACAGTGTGTCAGGGCTTGGAAGGGACTAGAAAGCTCATCTAGTGCAACCCCCCTGCCAGAGCAGGAGCACCTAGACCAGCTCACACAGCAATGTGTCCAGGCAGCTCTGCAATGGCTCCAGACAAGGAGACTCCACAGCCTCCTGGGCAGCCTGGGCCAGTGCTCTGGCACCTGAACTGCAAACAAGTTCCTCCTCAGCTTAATACTAAACCTCCTGTGCTCCAACTTGCTCCCATTCCCTCTTGTCCTAACACTGGATGCCATTGGGAAGAGCCTGGCTCCCTCCTCCTGACACTCATCCTTAACCATTGCTGAGGTCTCCTCTCAGTCTCCTCTTGTCCAGGCTGCAGAGACCCAGCTCTCTCAGCCTGTCCTCCTAGGGCACATGCTCCACTCCTTTCAGGATCTTGCTGGCCCTGGGCTGGACTCTCTCCAGCAGCTCCCTATCCTTCTGGAGCTGAGGGGCCCACAACTGGACACAGCATTCCAGGGGAGGCCTCCCCAGGGCACAGGAGAGGGGAGAAGAACCTCTCTGGCTCTGCTGGCCACGCTCCTCTTCATGCATCCTAGGATGCCATTGGCCTCTTGGCCACAAGGGCACATTGCTGCCTCATGGGCATCCTCCTAGCCACCAGCACTCCTAGAGCTTTTTCCCCAGGGCTCTTCTCCAACAGATCAGTTCCCAGTCTGTACTGATCCATGGGCTTGTTCTTTCCCAGATGCAGTACTTTACACTTCCCCTTGTTAAATTTCATTAAGTTTCTCCCTGCCCATGTCTCTAGCCTGTCCAGGTCACTCTGGATGGCAGCACAGCTCCTGGTGTGCCAGCCATTCTATGTAGATGAGACATGATCACTTCCTCCCCTTTTGTGGGAGGCTACCTGGAAAATCAGCTGAGTGACTAGACAATGAAGCGTGCAGGAGCTTCTGGCAAGAGGAGGAGAGTGTCTTTGTGGCTGTTGAAAGCCAAGTGTGCTCAGGGCCATGGCTGCTCACCTCCAGGCAGCGGTCCTGCCAACGGCGAGCCAGCATCTCCAGCAGAGGAGGTCTGAACTTCTCCAGCCCCAGCAGCTCGGGCAGCATCACACAGTGCATTGCAGCCAGCTGGCTCCAGCCTGCTCCAAACACAGCACAGCAGGCACATCAGCACCAGCAGCACCCCAAGGCTTTGCAAGCTCAGCATTCACACCGAGCTGCACAGCTTCAGGACAATGTGGCACAGGAAATCTCCTGATGCACACAAGTGTTTCTTTTTCTCAGCTCATCTCTCCTGATAGCAAGGAGAGCTCTTCCAGACCAAGGAAGAGCTGCTCAGAGCTCTTCAGCACAGGCCAAGGCCAAACCAGGCTCAACAGAGCCCAAACATCACCTCTTCCTCCCCATCTTCTCTCTGAAAGACTCCAGTCTTTGAGACTTGAGGCCTTCAGAACATCCTCACTACACACACACATACACACACAAAGGAGTCCCTAACAAAGGATTAAGGCCAAAAACACAAGTCATGGCTCTGAGCTCAAGCTTCAGAAGGCCTGCTCAAACCATAATTAGCAGGATTTATCCTAATAGCATTGCTTCTATCTCATGTCCTACCTGCAAGCCCAAACAAGAGGGCTAAATGGGACACTGGACCTGCTCAGGTTCTAATGGCAAAGGACACAAACCCCTTCCTTGCCTCTTTTGGCCAAGGAAAAGCCCCCTCCAGAGACCAACTTAAAGTCATAACAATGATAAAAGGGACATTAGTTGAAAAGAAAAGCCAAATAGAGAGAAGAAGTGAGGAAAGAATACCTTCATTGACTAAGAAACAGGTATGTAAAGCAGGAGCAGTGTCAGAGGCAGAGTGACCAGCTTCAGTGCTAGAAGGAGCAGCAGGAGCAACTTGCAGAGGAAAGGAGAAGAAACCAAGGGAAAAAACAGAATCAAAACAAAGGAAAGTGACTGAAAAAAAAACAGATTAATATCACTGCAGAATGAGAAACAAAGCTGTGAGCATATTGAACTGAAAACAAAGCTCCTAGGCCTTACAGTGTCAGGGAGAGGAGGGGATGTGACTGCAGAGAGACACAGACACCAGCCTGGGAAGAGAAAAGGAGCTGGAAGGGAAGGGGTTACAAAGCTGTCTTTAGGGAGCTGGGCAGCAGCTTGGCTGGCAATGGTCACAGCAGGAGCTTTGCTGCTGCTTCTTGGCCTTTCCCCATTTTAGCTAGGTTTGGAATTCACACTGTTTATTAACAAACCCCAAAGCAGTCCCTTTCAGGCCTGGGCTGTCCCCTCTGTCACTCCAAACTGTTTTTATCACTTACAGACAGTTAGAGGTGATAACTTGAGTGGCAAGAGCTGGAATGACAGAGCAAAGTGTTGCAAAGCAAGCCCTTTTTTACCTTGCTTAATCTGTCCTTGGGCTGCATGACTTGAAATGGGAGGAGGAGGAGGAGGAGCAGCCTTCCCTTTGGCCATCTCAGGAGTGCCTGGCCTAGGAGGTCTAAACACAAAGTAGAGATGAAGGAGGAGGAAAAGAAAGAGAGAAAAATGATTTAGTCCCAATCTCTTGGGCAAACACACTCTGAAAAGCAACCAAAAGAGAGAGGAGACCCTTGGTTCCCTCTAGGTGCCATGGAACACCAAAGGCCCAGGAGATCAGAGGCTGGGTTAAAGCAGAGAGCCCGGGGGAAGCTGTGCCATACCTGCTTGGTCCTTTCTTCATGTGCTCTCCAATGAAGGTGGCATTGGTCATGCTCATGAGGGTGTTGGCCAAGGAGATGACAGACAGGAGATGCTGGGTGGTGACAGCACGGGACACACCATATGTCCCCTTGCCCAGCCCCTCTGTGAGGGACATCTTCCTCCCCAGCTCCAGCCCACCACAGGATGCTTTGCCCACTGGCTGGTTGTAGCCAGGAAGCATCAGGGACATGTGGCCTCCTCTAGACAGCAGCCCAAAGGACACTGAGCAGTGAGGCTTCAGCATGCCAAGGCGATCCAGGCAAAGCTCATCCAGCACAGAGTTGAGGCCCCAGGCATGCAGGCAGGACATGAAAAGCTTTGCTGTGTCCATGGTCAAGTTATACTCCAGCAAAGTCAAGGGCTTGGATTTGCTGGAGCGATATTCTGGGTCCCCATCCTCTCTCCTCTGCCTCAGGGACTCCTCATCCTCATCCTCATCATCCAGGAGATGCTCTTTGATATTCTCTTTGATGGTCTCCTTCACCTGCTGGAAGAGGACAGCTGCTCTCTTGCCAGTCAGGAAGGAGCCACCTTTGTCCGAGGCTCCAGAGGCTTTCTGGAGGTTCTCAGGAGAGGTGAGGGCAGTGTTGGGCCTGGAGGCCTCCTCAGTCAGCAGCTGGATAATCAGGGCTTCCACATCAAAGAAGAGCACGTGGATGTCTGGGTCTGTTAGATTAGTCTTTAGAGCTTGGACCATCAGGGAGTTGTGGGAATATTTGGGTAAATTCCCCTGGGGGAAGAAAAAAAACAACCACAAGGGGAGTTTCAATCAGTTTACTTTCTTAACACTTCTGGCAAAGTCAACTCACAAATGAAAGGAGATGTGGAGGAGCAGAGCTTGAAAAGTCACCTACGTATAGAACATGTTATGATAAATGATATCACACACAACCCCAGAGTGTTAGGGGTTGGGAAGGGACCTCTGGAGCTCAGCTAGGCCTAGAGCAGCTTGGGGTTGGAATCTCTGCAGAGATGGAGACTCCAGCAGCCTCCAAGCCACAAAGTTCCTCCTCCTGTTCAGCTGCAACTTGCTGCCTGCTCCTTTGTGCTCATTGCCTCTAGTGCTGTGCCTAAATCTAAAGCTCCCCTGCTCCCCTCCACACAGCTCTGAGCACACCCCTGATCCTACAAACACGATGGTGCTGGTCTAAGGAATGCTCTGAGGCAGACTTCTTTCCCAAAGAGAAGAGAAGGAGACAAACTAACTGGATGGCAAGAGCACAGAGCTCTGCTGCTCTCTGCTGGTCCCAGCCCAGACTGCCAGACCATCCCCAACAGCGAGCTCTCTCCACAAGTTGCCTCTCTCTCTCTTCAACAGGGCAGCCCACAACATTCAAGCTCCAGAGAGCTCTGGACAAGCAAAGATGGGGAGTTTTGTCATCCTCGTATTGAATTCTGTCAGGAAATGCCCATGTGAGGCCCCAGAGAGAAAGCAGAGCACCTGCAAGAGCAGCTGACCTTGTCAGAGGCCTCCGAAGCAAGCAGGTTGGTGGCCAGGGTCTGGAGCTTCTGGTGGGCCACGTTCTTGAGGGCAGCCAGGCTGCGGCGGGTCATGGCCTGCTTCAGGTTGACAGCAGGGTGGCTCAGCGAGTCCACAGCTGCTGGCACAGCCTCATCACAGGCATTCAGGATCTCCACGGCTGTGATTCCCATCACACAGCGATCCAGGGCCCCTGCAAGGGGTTGGCACAAGCAGGAAAAGCCAGTCAGAATGGGCAGAGTGGCACAAAGACACCGCTGGGGCTTGGGATCTCTCCAGCAGCTCCTTGGCCTTACCAGTGTCCATCTGCCACACATAGACAGAGCCATCTGAGCACCCAACCACCAGGTAGTCATCTGAAGGTCTCCACTTGATGACTTGGATAGGGAAGAGGTGCCTGGAGGCCAGCATGATGCATTTCTTCTCCCTCAGGCTCAAAAGGCCTACTGAGTGATCACTGGCAACAGAGCAAATGCAGTGCTGGACTCTTGCCTAAGCAAGGAAGGAAACAAGAGAGAAGAGAAATCTTCATGGTCATGAAGAGTTTGCATTTCCAAGCATGGTGAGCAAAAACCTCTTTATCTAGCCTAAAACCAGGCTCCTAAGTCCATGGATAAACTCACTGGGAACAGAACTGTGCTGGTAGAAACTATCTTGAATCCAACCTCACCAAGACTCTTAGAACCTGTTTGGTTGGGCAAGAGAGAAAATGATGGTTTGCAAGTAAATCAGGGTCTGTTTCTTCATCAAATTCTACAGCCTTGTAGAAGGTGGAGAGACAACATTGCCTTTCCAAGCCCTGCTGGGGAATGCCTGCCTCTCACATCCACCAACACCTTCAGGGGAAGAGCTGCTTCCATGCCACCAGAATCCTCTCTCTCTCAACTCTGTCTCAAAGCAGGAGTTGCCAAGTCTTTGCCCAGCTAGCTAGGTTTCCATGCCCAATTTTCCCCACTGTTTTTAATCCTTCAGGTAGCTGAAAGACAACAAGAACAAACACAACACCAAGGAAGCTCCTTCAAACCCAGCACCAAGAGGGCAAGGAAGCTCCTTCAAACCCAACACCAAGAGGGCAAGGAACTTTATCTAAACCCAAACTAAGAGGCCAAGGGGCCAAGGAAGCTCTTTTTAAGTGCCTGCAGGAGTCCTACCCTGGGTCTGTGCTACCACTTCAGGAGGTGACATTCCATCCATGTTCTCAAGCAGGATTTGAGGAGCTCTCCCATCTCTGGGAAGTGTGTGAGACAAGGATGAAGCAAAACTTACACTGCAGTTCTCTGGTGGCACTAGAAGCTGGGTGATTTCTCCACCATGGACACAGAAGATATGTTTCATCTCTCCAGAAAAGATGTCCCAGATGATGACTGAGAAATCCACCCCACCTGAGATCAAATACCTCTGATCATAACGAGGAGAAACCTGATGAGGGTAGAGTAAACAAGTGATTTTGTTGCGATGGCCTCGCAGGGTCCGGTGGGGTGGCCAGCCTGAGACACAGGGCAGGGGCAAAGGGAGGAGAAAAGACAAAGGAGAAAGAAGTCAGTACAACACTTCACAACCCCAAAACACTGCTCTTGGTAAAAGAAAATGGTAGTGTAATTTGGTGCAAGACGGGTTAGGGAATGATTTGCTGGAAAGCAGCTCAGGGGAACAAAGCCTGGGTGGCCAGCAGGGTGCCCTCAGGGCCAAGCAGGCTGATGGCATCCTAATGCAGCAAGCAGAGCGTGGCCCAGCAGCTCCAGGGAGCTTCTCCTGCCTCTCTGCTCTGCCCTGGGCAGGCCATAGCTGCAGGAGTGTGGCCAGTGCTGGGCTCCCCTGCTCAAGAGAGAGAGAGGGAAGTGCTGGAGAAGCTCAGTGCTGACTCCAAGAAGCTGTCTAGGTGCCAGACTGTCGCAGAGCTGCTGTGCATACCTCTCCTGAGCATGTGCTCCCCTTGCAGCAGCTGCACTATGGCAGTCTGGGTGGCTGGCACGATGACGATGCTGCCGTCCTCGCGTCCGCACACCAGCCGCCCGTGCGCTGGGATGTACACGCTGGCTGTCACCTTCAGGGGCTCCTGCACGTTGGGGAGCAAGCTGAGCTGGTCTATAATGCCAGCAGGACAAGGACTTAGCTTATCAAAAGCCTCCTGCAGGGAGACTGAAGTGCTTGCTTGCAGTCCTGTTCAGAAGGGAACAAGAGAACAACAAAGCGTCGATGAGGGAAGGAGGTGGAGTCTGAAAGGAAGGAGTGAAAAGCAACAAGAGGGAGTAGGAGTCTGAAAGGAAGGAGTAAAAACCACCAAGAGGGAGTAGGAATGCTGAAAAGAAGTCTGGAGACATCATTTGAATCAAGCAAGAGGGAGCCAGTGGAGCTGAAGTGAGTGAGCTGCAATGGGAGAACTCCCCGAGCCTGTCAGTTCAGCTACAGGAGAAAGTTCCACAGCAGTGCCAGGATTTGGATAAAGCAGTCACAAATTGGTAATACCTCAAAAATATTCAGAGTAAATGAAGATTCTGGCCACCTATGAAAGAATTCAGTTACTCTCACTCTTACAAGAAACTAACAAGTAAGGGAACTCCAACTTCATGGCTCTGATGGAGAAGTATTAGTGCTTTACCTAGCCAAAAAAATCACATAGGATGGCCACTAAAAGGCTGGGAAGCTCTTTACCTTTGGCACTGCCTTGTTGTTCCAGAGTCTCAGGCACACTCCAAATACACAGCCTCCCTGAGGAATCTCCCTGGATTAACAGCTTGTAGGGAAACTCCCTGTGGCCACAGAAGAATCGAGTCACTGGAGGACAGATGAGGAGCTGTGAACAAAAATAAACCAACAAACCACTTCAGAACACAAGGGCTGGGAGCTCCACACTTAGCTTCCCCACAAGCAGGGCAAAACCTGGCTACTCGAGGCTTGATCTTTCTTACAGGAGAAGGAATCAATAGAGCAAGATGAAGCAGATGTAACCTAAACCTGCTCACATTCTAACTGAGCTGAAGTTACACGACTCAGCAAGGAACACAACAAGCATCAAAGCAAACAGCAAGGAAACTGCATCTCCTTTCCCTAAGGGAAGCAGCAATCCTCAAGGTCTGCTCTGGAAGAGAAGAGCTGCTCCTGAGGCATGCCTGTGGCCCTAGAAGCAGCACATGTTACCTGTTTCTCTGCTCTGTCCAACACACTGCACAGCAAAGGTGGCATCAAGCTCTCCACTGCTTTGCCCACGTCTCTGCGAAAGGAGTCACTCGCTGGCAGGCAGCTGGGGGGCAAAACAAAGGAAAGGCACAAAATCCCTTGGATTACTGATTAATAGGAAGCAAAAGCAGCCCCAGGCCCTTCAGCATGACATTGTTTGAATTGCTGATACAGTCTAGAGCAGATCAGTACTCTAATGGATAGAGGATATACCTTTGTCAAGTAGGAACTGCTCCAGGTGTGCCCAGCTCAATTCCCACACACATCCAGGAATGAGGGGAAAAAAGACCAAAGGAAGCCTGGATTTGGGTCTGCTTTGGATTTCCACATCAGGACACTGGAGCAGCTCTCTATGCTTAGCCTGGAGCAGAGCAGCCTGTGTTTCTTCAATGCTGCTCATGTTTTTCTCTCCAAAACCAGAGTATTTAGTTGTTGCCTACCTGGCTGGTAATGTATAGATGAAACTTTGCCCATCTTCTGTCCACACAATCACTTTATCAGCTGCCACAAAGTCCCCACCAGTCCAGGTCTGATCATTTTCACTAGGGACTGAACACAAGAGGGAATAATCTCCAGCATCAAACACCTGAGAAGAAAGAGGGATGGCTGTTTAGAGATGAAAAAGGCCTAGACAGCAGCTCCTTGTGGGGTTGACAGAGCAGCCCAGGGGTGCTCAGCTTGCCTTACCCTCCAGTACTTGGAGCACACAACCAACAGAGACCTCTGGGTAAAGCCACAGAAAGAAATGCTTTGACAGTTCTGGCAATAAATAGGTTTGGACTCCTCTTCAAATACTGGGGTTGCATCCTGTTAATAAAAAAAACAAACAAACCCAAGATGAAATGAAGGGCATTTCATTCACAGTGATAACCTGAGCTCAAACAGAACCATGCTGCCTGCTGGAATAGCAACAGCTCCCCCCCAAAAAAAGGCATTTCTGGCTGGATTTCTATCTGCTCAGGTCAATGCTTCTGTGAATTGGAACGAAAAGCAACACTTAGGTTTTATTCTGATGCTCCTAAGGGAAGAAATTCCTCCTCAGATCCAATCTAAACTTCCCCTGCTGCAACTTGAGGCCTGAAATAATAGTTCCTCACCTTCAAGATGGGGAATAAGCATTTTGTCCTACAAAGAACACTTTGAAGTGCTCAGGCAGTGGGACAGCAACCAGCATCTCAAACTGGGAGTGTCTACACAGAACAACATCCAGATGGGAATCAAATAGCCAGCAAGGGAAAAATAACCCCAAATCTTGCTCCAGTTGAGTGTAGGAACATGACAGAGAGCACGTGATGCAGTTTCATAAGATGCCAGATGGCCAACTTGTAAGGCAAAGCAAACCCTTGCAGCAGTTCTTATCCTGACTCCTCCTAAGGAGATCTGCAAGAGTGTCCTAGCTTTTTGCATCACTTAAGCCTAACAAATCCCCCAGCTGCCCAGATTAGTGGTGCCTGCTTCGTGTCCTCACTGCCACTGGAGCACTTTGCACCCAGACAGGCAGCTGAAACTCAGCAGGTTCAGCTCACATGTCACTCTTCCAAGGTTCCCCATATCCCAAACAGACCAGGGAAGCTCTTGTTTAGTCAGCCCTTTGTGTTGCTCACTTTCCTTACTCTTCCCTGCTCACCAGTTGCCTTTTTATGCTATTTTAAGAGCATAAGAAATGCAGCTGAGAAACGTAAGAGAATGGAGTGATAAAGTCACTTCTTTTAGATATAAGAAGATATTTCTTTCTTTTAGATATCAGGAGGAATTTCTTCCCTGCAAGGGTTGTTAGGTCTTGGCCCAGGCTGCCCAGGGAAGTGCTGGGGTTGAAGAACCATCTAGATGCTCTCCATGGGTTAGTGGCATGGGGATGAGAGGGATGGTTGGACTGGATGAGTTCAGAGGTCTCTGCCAACCTTCCTGAGTCTGGGATGATTAATTCTGAAGTAAGTGCTGAGTCAAAGCTGAGAAAGATCAGCAGTGAGGAATCAGCACAGCAAAAACTAAGGAGGCTGATTTCCAAATGGCAGGGAGGGCAGAATGATGAGGTAGCTGCAAGAAGAGGGAACAGCACTAAAGACAAGTCCCAAGAGGAAAAGCTCCTGAAGCCAGGAGCCTTTGTTTACCTGCAGGCGACTAAGCTCTGCGGTTATGATCCACACCTTCAGGATGCCAGTCACTGACACTGCCACCACAGTGTCCTCTGGGGAGACACAAACAGCACCAAAACACACTCAGAGGCCCTCAAAGCAGCAGCCCAGACCTTCCTCTTTCTACCAGAATAGACTAAAATGCAAGGGCTAACTCCTTCACACATGAGTGCCAAGCAATCAAGTTCAAGGCAGCATCAGCAAAGACTGAACTGGCACAGGGCACTTCCAGAGGCTGTGGGGACAGCAACAGAGCTTTCCCACTCCAGTCACTTTCCAACTGCTGTCAGCACAACCTCAAGAGAAAAGTCTTTCCTTTGGTCAGGATTTTCCTGCTCAGTGCTCTCCAAACCACTCAGGAATTAGCCTCCACAACTAGAGAGATCTCTCTACCTCAGCTGCTACCAAAGTAAACTAACTCAGGGCCAGAACTGAAACACAGCCTGCCAAAGCATCTCCAAGCATTCCACACATCACCTTCCTGAGGAAGGAGCATCCTGGTCCCTCCCCAGGCTCTTGCCAATGTTTTCTCTGACAGGGAGGCAAAGGTATAATAAGAGCAACCAAAAGAACTACCTTGTGTCCTGTTGGATCGAATGATAGTCATGGAGCTGATCCAGTCAGGAGAGATCTTGGATAATAAAGAGTAAAGAACTTCCAGGCTGGTAGCATCCACAACAAGGATCTCTGGATAATGGCCATGGCATAAGAGCCTCCCTTCATGCTGAGTGCCAACTGTAAACTGATAGAACTGAAAGGACATCAGCAGAACACAGCAATGATACAGGGCTGACTTCATTTTGAATCAAAACCACAGTTCCATGAATCTCTTCTAATGCCCAGATGTTGAAAAATTGCTGCTCTGTATGTACTGCAGAGGGGAGCTTTCTGCAGAGACTCCTTCCTCCTGCCACCTGCTCCTCCTCTGAGGAGCAACTTTGTGCCTTGGAGGCTGTTGGAGCTGCCCAGGGAGCTGCTGGAGTCTCCATCTCTGCAGGGATTGCAAGCCCAAGCTGCTCTAGCTTCTCCTGCTCTGGGCCTAGCTGAGCTCCAGAGGTCTCTGCTAGTCCCTAACATGCTGGGATGCTGTGACTTTCCCAAGGTAATCCTTGCCCTGTACACCCAGCTGCCAGAAGCCTGCCTCAGCCTTCCCTGCCAAGATCATTCTCACACTCCCATCTCCCTCAGCGGCATTCCTCCCAAGATTTCCTATCTTTCCAGCCTCTCTCCCTAGATATGATGCATTTCTCCAAGTGCTGAAGCACAGCACACCCTGCCAGCTCTGGGGCATTTGATGATACAGCATGAAACACTTAGGAGCTATTTCAGTTTGCATAGAAGCTGCTAAAGCTTAACCCCCCCAGTACTCACCTGGATCCCAGTATGTGTACAGGCCAGTTTAGTAAACTCTATGCACCTGCCATCATTCACATCCCACAGACACATCTCCCTACAACACAAAAGGGAAAACACTTCACTCTTCCAAGAGTCTAGAAATCATTCCCACTGGCAGAATCTTAACCCTTGGCCAGATATATTTAGATAAAACTCAGCTTGAAGCAGAAGATGAGAAAGCAAAGAGGTGGGAGGGAAACAACAGGAAGGACAAAATGAGTCATTTATCAAATTGTGGGGGGTTTTTTTTCAGTGGATAAGTCCCAGCCTGGAATATTAAAGCCTGTAAACAAGCTGACCTCTCCTCCCCCCTCTCTTTCCAGTAGTTAACAGATGTGCACATCAGCAAGCCCTCAGGAAACTCACCCACTCTCTGAGGCACTCACTATGTACTGCTTCTCACTGGAGGCAGAGGCCTTGGATAAACAGGTAACTGAGGCTGTGTGACCAAACAGCAGGGCTCTGGGATTAATCTAGGAGCAGAGAAAGGCAATGGGAAGGAAGAAATGAGAGATGGAGCCATAGAAACAGAGCTGTGTTAACATCCACTTAGCACAGCAGTAGTTAGAGCATCTTGTAGCAAGGTAAACCACAAGAGCCACTTGCAGACTTCACCTCTAGGGCAGCCACTGGCATCAAACAAACAATCACCAAACCTTTAGCTTTGCTATTAGCCTTTTCTCTCTTCTCCTTTTCAGGGACAAAAATGGTTTCATAAAATAACAACCTTAACAAGTTCTCTAAGGGCAGTGCCCTGATCCCTAGAAGCTGTTTTCACCAAACAATATTAAGCAGCCACATTTGAAAGTTCCAGCTAGCTGAGAGCAGCTGCAGGGAAGAGGAACTGACTCCAGGGCAGCAGCTGTACCTCCAAATCCCAGGAGAGGTCCCAGAGGCAGATCTGTCCATCGTGGCAGCCCGTGACAATCATGGGAGCATCCTCCATCAGCAGCAGGGTGGAGATGCAGTGGGTAGGGGCTCTCCTGCCCCACAGCACGATGGGCAGCACCAGGCTGTTCCCTGCCATCCTGCTCTCACTCCTGCCAAGGCAAGCCAGAGGAGCAAGGTTAGCTCATTCCTGCACCTGCTGAGGGGCACAAACACCTACACAATTCCTCTGAGCACCAAAAAACCTGATGGAATGCAAGCAGAGCAAGTGGAGGGTGATGCAGCTGGGGAGGAATAACACTCTGACAGCTTACACCACACCTCAAGAAGTTAACTGAACAAGCCACAGCTAATTAGCAATGGCCAAATGAAAAATACAGGTTAGTTTTTGAATGTTTCTGAGGGGTAAATGTTTTGCCATAGGAACTAGATTCTGGCCACTAGCCAGCAAGAAAGAGATGCAACTCTATCTGTTAGTAGCTGATGAGTAGATTGACACCAATAACATGGAGAAATCCTTGTCTGCCACAAAGCCCAAGCTTTCTTGGGGACTGGGAAAGAGAGAACAACCAAATGTGCCTGAAAGACAACTTCAGAGAGAAAGAAAACAGGCTGTGCTCATCAGAACCAGTCAGGAGGATTAGCACAAGCTTTAAACAGCAAAACAAACTGCTGTTTTGGTTCACAACATTCAGAGCTTGGCAGCCACTTAAAAAGGTGTTTATAATGCAGGAGCCTTGAAGGGGAGTTTGCTTGAGTCAAACTCACCCATGGTCAGCTTATAGAAGACAAACATCAGGTCCATTTGACTACTACTCTCTCAGAAACAGCTGAAAAATGGTACCTGCAACCAGGAACCAGACTGGTAGTTTCTGATCAGTCTCTTCTTCTGGACTCAGAGCTGTAAGAGTTATGGGAAGTTGCTGCTGGGAGGATTTGGTGATGAGTGAGTGGGTGAAAGAGTTGTGTCAAAGAAAGAAATACTCCTTGTGTACTATCTTCTGGAGGTTTGTTCTAGCACAGAGCAGCACTTCTGGCTTAGAGGAGTACACACACCCCACACATACAGCATTCAAGGCTCTTTCAAAGGCATCTTTTCCACAGATCCATGCATATTCTTCTAGCTCAAGCAATAGTTCCACTTGTTCACAGATCTATAGCACTTCAGAGAGGAATCCAAGCCAGGTTAGGTCCAGCTCCACTTCCCTCTGAGCAGAGGGCAGTGATGCCCAGAAGGAACTAAGCCCCAGCACAGCTGAGCTCCTGCTCAGCCACTGCCCCACAGAGCAATCCCAGCCCCAGGGAGCACAGGAGGAGCTCTGGATTTCCATGGAAGGGGAGGGAATGCAATTAAATCCTCTTCAGTTCCACTGACAACTGTTCTAGCTCCTTGCACTGTTGATCTGACAGCAGCCTGGCCATTCCCAGGGGGAACTCCCACAAGGAACCAAGCCCTTTCTGCCCCTCACATCCCTTCTGTGTCACAACCCTGCTGCAGGGACTCCAGCATAACTACAGACCTATAGAAAAGGGGTTTCCCCCTCCCTGATTTTGACAAATGCAGCCTGGACTCCTGCTGCCACCAGAGAAACTGAATGTGATCATGTACATGGAAAAAAGGGGGAAGGGAAGAGAGGGAGAGCAGGAGGATGAATAGCTAAGTGTTACAAACTCTAAAAGAGCTCATGGGGCCGGCAGCAAGCCTCAAACCTTCTCTTTTCTCACCAAATCCATAGCACAGAGCAGTCATTTCACTCCCTCCCCAGTGCCACTTTATGCCAGCCTTACATCCAGCTTTAGGAACAGCTACTTCTTGTTATTTAATGAACAAGCTCTAAATAAAGACCAACAACCCAGCATGTCATCCACTGCAACAGCCCAAAAGTCACCTTCCAACCCAAACCATTCTATGATTCTATGATAAAAGCTAGCCCGGACTTAGGAGATGCCAAAGATGCCTGGAAATGGAGTGGGAATTGTTATGCAAGAGTAGATCAATTGTTCTGTCTGGGTGATCACAACACAGACCTGGAAAATCATCCTCCACTGTCAAGACTCTGGGGACCTTACTAAGAGCAAACAGCCTAAAAATACTGGATTGAGCTCTGCAAAGACCTACTGAAGCTGAGTTTGCCACAGGAACACTGAGAGATTACAACAGAAGTATTAGCACACACATTTCACCTCATCTACTTGACCCTTTCCACGCAGAAAAAAAAGTGAGAGAAAGCCCTGCAAACATCAACAGCAAAATCCTTACTAAAGACTAGCAGATCTTGACCTTGCCCAACTCTTCTCCAAGCCAAACAGAACTCAGCACATTTCAGATCAACCTTGGGGAGAGAGCAAAAAGAAGAACTACCTCTTGCCTTCCAGCTTTTGATGATGGTACCTCAGCACCTTCATGAGAACCTTCATTTTCAGAAGGCACCACAGGTTCATGGTGAGAGCTGCAGAGAAGAACTCTTCCCCTCTCAGGGAGCAAACCCCAAGCTCCCTGCTTGCCTGTCAACAATCAATGCTTTCTTACATCAGTGATGACAAACCACAGCAGCAAATCAACACTGTGCCCCTGACAAATGGGCAAAGAGCAGCCAGGGAGCCACCCTCCAGCTGCTTCTGTCTGCCTACAACACATTGCTTGGGCAGAAAAGGGAACTCATCTGATCTGCTGGTGACTTCCAGAGCACATGGGAGGCAGGCAAACACATTAATTCTTCACCCTCTTACAGCATTTAGCACACACCCCTTTAAAACATCAGTAAATGCTGCTAGAGCTACAAAGCCAGGAGAGCAACTTCAGCTGTGCCACCAGAAAGAAGAAACCTGCTGCAGGTTGTGTCCAGGAGCACTAAGCAACCATCAGGCTGCTGATCTGCCCCCTGTGACCCTGCTGGGAACACACAGGCACGGCTAGGTCAATTCAAATCCATGCACACAGAGAATTCCTCTCGGGATCTGTGTGGACACTAGGAGAAACTGCCCCCAAAAACCCAACACACACCAGAAACATCTATCAACTGTTTCCTAACGAAGCAGGAAAGGCTGCCAAAGGAGCACCTGCTCTCAAACAAGTGTCCCTGTGCTTCTGTCCCAACAAAGCCACTCAGACAGGTTAAGGATCAGTCCCTCCTTTCCCTATCAATGCTTGCCACATGTTGATACCATTTCCCTCTCTCTCTCATCCCCTCAGGCTGTCTGTGCTTTCCCCTCCATCAGGAGCCTTTCCACAACATCCTGCAGGCAGTACCTTTATGCCCCTCAGGCTGAGCCACCTGGAAGAGCTCTCTCCCAGCTGCAGCACATCATGTTACCTGTGTTTTAGGCACCTAATTCAAACCACAATTCGGCACAAATTCAAACACAGACTTGTGTTCCAGTCTAGAAACTGGGAAGTAACTAGTTAAAGAGACAAGATCTTCTTTCATCTTTAGGTGGCAATAACAACCACCCAAGGGAATGTTATTGCTTGCCCCAGCTGAGTGAATGACTACAAATGGCTGATGTAAAGGTATTTAGCCTGGCTCTCTCTCACAAAAAACCCCACCATTCCCTCTAGGCACAGAAGGTTATAAACCAAGAAAGAAGTGGAAATGATCATCTGGGACTCTAAATCATTCATTAGAGTTCACCTTTGAAAGCCCTCTGCAAGCTTTTCTGGCACTTCATGTGATGACACATTAAACCCACACACATTTTCCCTGTTTAAAGCTGTCAGGATCACACAAAAGCTCCAGAGTCAACTCTAAGCCATCTCCCTAGCTGCCAGCAATATCATGGCTGACCAGAAAAAAGGGAAGAGGTTAGAAAGGCTGGGACAGAACACCAAATGAGCATGAAAAGTCATTCAAGTTCCTAGCAAAGGTTATTTCTGTGTGAAGAGTCACTCCTTAGATAACTTCCCATTAACAGAGCTCCCCATTTCATGAGTATCACCAGCTCCCATGACACAGCCAGGCCATTGCAGAGAAGCTCAAACCCACGCTCTGCCCAGTTTCAACCCATTTTGGAACTTGTTGAAAGCACAAGCCTGAGGAATCCTGAGCATTATTATTATTAGCCTGGAGAAGGGAAGACTTCGGGGGGAACTATTAGTGACTTTCCAGTACCTAAAGGGAACTTCCAAGAAGGCTGCAGAGGGCCTGTTTGCAAAGGCCTGGAGGGAGAGGACAAGGGGCAATGGTTTTAAATTGGAGATGAGTCGATTTAGGCTTGATATTAGGTAGAAGTTCCTCCCCAGGAGGGTGGTGGAACACTGGCCCAGGTTTGCCCAGGGAGGTGGTTGAGTTCCCATCCCTGGAGGCATTGCAGGTGAGGCTTGCCAGGGCTCTGGGCAAGCTGCTCTAGTTGGGGATGTCCCTGCCCACTGCAGGGAGGGTTGGACTAGATGAGCTCCAGAGGTCCCTTCCAACCCAAACCAGTCTAGGATTATTATCAGGTGAACCCACCGGAGCCTCCTGACGCAGGGCAGGGCTGCAGAGGGCCGGTGGCCGAGACACGACAGCCCCTTTTCGCTTCTCTTCCCGCCGGTGAGGCCCAGCCGGCAGCCCGCAGGCCACCCCCGGAGCGCCCCCTCCCACACAACATGGCGAGCCGCCCGGGCAGCACCCGCACCACTCGCTCGCCCTCCGCCCGCAGCCGGACACCACTCACCTGTGGCCGCCGGGGCGGTGCGGAGGGTCCCCGGGGGCACTCCCGCGCCCGGTTGCGGCAAGCAGCGGAGCCAGCCGGCTGGCGCGCCAACACTCGCAGCACTGTCGTAAAGCCGCCGCGCCTGACGGCAGCCCGCGTCGCCATGGAAAGCTGGAGGGAATGGGCTTAGCCCAGCTGCTGCTGGCAGGGGCAGCTCCTGGGGGCTTGCTTCCCCCTCCTCAGCTGTGTAACAGTGCCCAGAACTCCATCACAGTTGTTTGGGACAACGTTTTCTGCAGCTGAGAGCAGACAGAACGTTTTTGTCGGGGCCAGAAGGCATGCAAACAGTGACACGAGTTCAGAACTTGCTTTGCTCTCAGCCAGAACCTAGATGGGCACTTGGTCCTCCTCCAGACTCCAGTTGTTTATTGCTGAGGAGGTAGGAAGCAATTGCAGCTCGAGTCTGAATCCCTCTCAGCTGGGAGAACTAGAGCCAGAGGCTCCCCTTGTCCCAGCACCAGAAATGCCTGCAGCCCAATTCCCAGAGTAGGTGTTTTTTGTCCTTGCTCCTGTTTAGAGAGGCTGTTTTCATCTAGCTGCTCTAAAAGGCTGAGTTACACAAAGCATTTGGTTTTCCTCAACTCAAGTGCTAATATTAAAACATGAATCCTTCTTCTGTGTCACCAATGTAGCCATTCCTGGGAAGGCTTAGGGACATGGGGAACTTCTTTACCTCGAGGGAGCTCAAAGACTGTGAGAGTTTTTCCAAACAGGTCTTGATTTCTCCATCCTTGGAGCCATCTGGGAATGCCTGGAGCAGCCAGAATATGAGGAGCCTCCAGGGGTGCCTTGCAGTCCTTGGCTCTATGCTGCTGTAGTACGCAGCACACTGCAGTAAGCTTGAGGTGAGGCAGACAGCACCTGCCAAGGAGGTGGGATGAGGTATTTTGATGTCCATGTGAGTTTCTTTGCTCATTTTGTACCTGTGGTGCTAGTCACCTCAGCAGCTAGTGTTGGGCAGAGTGCACAGCAGAGTGGGAGACTCAATTTCTTCTCTTTCAACTCTTGTTGACAGGAGACCTGCAGGACAAAACATGGCTTATTTTTAATTCTTATCTTTCTACAACTAGTTCTGGCCAGAAAGGCCAAGTACAGGTTCTCCTCTCTATTCCTGGAGGAGATGATGGTGCCCAGCCCCTTGTCAGCCTAGCCATGGTGTCCAACTGTTCTCCTGTCAACAAAGCTCCACTGCTGGGCTTCAGCTGCCCTCCTCTTCCTCAGGTACCTCCTGCCCTGCCTGCCCCAGGCACACCTTCCAGAGAATACCTCAAAGAATTGTGGTGGTTAGAAGAAGCCCAACTGTTAAGCCAGCACTGCCAGCTCACCACTAAACCATCTTCCTCAGCATCTTTTCAACCCCTCCAGGGATGGTGACCCCACTCCTGCCCTGGGCAGCCTGGGCCAGGCCTGGACAACCCTTTGGCGGAAGGGCCTTTTTCCACTGCTCCCTTGGTGCAGCTTGAAGTTGTTTCTGCTTGTTCTTTGGGAGAAGAGACCAAGCCTCGCCTCACCTCACTGCAACCTCCTCCCAGGGAGTTACAGAAGGGTCTCCCCTCAGCCTTCTCCAGCCTAACCAACACCAGTGCCCTCAGCCGCTCCTCACAACACTTGTACTCTAGACCCTTCCCGACCTTTCTTTGGACACGCTCCTGCACTTCAATGCCCTTCTTGGAGTAACTGAGAAGACAGACAACGACCACCTCCTCTCCTCCCCTCCCCTTGGTACGCTTCCCCAATCCACAATGGCCAACGGCCTCTCAGAGGCTTCACCCCTTAGCTCCCTTGCCCTAGCCCAACATGGCGGCTCTCGCGAGACTCAGCGCTCCTTGCCCTCTGTCAACACGGCGGCTCTCGCGAGACTCAGCGCTCCTCCTTCCCGCTCCACTCCCTCGCTCCCTTACCCTCTGTCAACACGGCGGCTCTCGCGAGACTCAGCGCTCCTTGCCCTCTCTGAATACGGCAGCTCTCGCGAGACTTCGCTCTCCTCCTTCCCGCCTTCAAGATGTCCGCCCTGAGGAGGCCTTATCCGGCCGCGCCTGCGCTCTAGGCCGAGTGGTGCATGCCGGTCCTTTCTGTGTCTCTTCCCGCCGTGACGCTGCAGATAACAGGCCGGTCCCACCGCCGCTACTATCCCGCCGCGCCCGGGCGAGGATGGTGGGGGTGAAGGTGATCGCGAACGACACCGAGTTCCAACCTGAGCTCAGCGCTGCCGGTTCCCGCTTGGCTGTGGTGAAGTTTACCATGCGGGGGTGAGTTGAGGGCGGGAGAGGAGCTCACGGTTCCTTTCACGGTGGGGCCCTCCTTAGGTTCCCTCTCCCCGCAGTCTTGTACCCCCCCCAAGACCCGACCCAATGTTCTGGTTATGGACAACCCAATAGGTTAGGTGCCAGTAAGATGAATTTGTTGATGGCTTAGCATATCAGTATTCATGAGTTTGCCTTGCTGTGCTGCTGTGGATCCATCCTCTCTGTCAGGAAAGGTGCAGTGGTTATTTTTACATCTCTCAGGGAGAACCTGAATGTCCTGATTTATTCTCTTTTGTCTCTAAATCAGCCACCGAGTTGAAGTTCAACTGTCTGTTTGTTTTCACAGATGTGGTCCTTGCTTAAGGATAGCCCCAGCTTTCAATGCTCTGAGTAACAAATATCCCCAGGCAACTTTCTTGGAAGTAGATGTGCATCAGTGCCAGGTTGGTACTCCATAACATCTTCCCAGCTGGGAGAGAGAGGACAGATAATATAGTGAGAGGGGAAAACTGCTCAGAGAGTGTAACAAGTAGGATCCTGTGGCTGTTCAGTGAATCAGAAATACCTCTCTCAGGAAATTCTCCAAAATCAGGGTGTGCACAAAGATGTGAGCAAGCAACACTTGTGCTGAGGAGGAACTCTGTGCCTTGGAGGCTGCTGGAGTCTCCATCTCTGCAGAGATTGCAAGCCCAAGCTGCTCTAGCTTCTCCTGCTCTGGACTAGATGATGAGCTCCAGAGGGTCCTGCCAAGCCCTAGCCCTCTGGGATTGTGTGAAGCAAGCTGATGTTTCTGCCTAGTGCTGCTGCTCCTCTGTTAGGTGTCACTTGTAAGTGTTGCTGTGTTGTAGGGAACAGCAGCTACCAACAACATCTCAGCTACCCCCACGTTTCTCTTCTTCCGGAACAAAGTGCGCATCGACCAGTACCAGGGAGCAGATGCTGTGGGCTTGGAGGAGAAAATCAAACAGCACCTGGAGAATGACCCTGGCAACAGTGAAGACACAGACATCCCCAAAGGATATGTAGGTATCCCTTCAGTTCTTTTCCTTACTGTTTGTGGTGTTTCTGCTCTCTTTAGGCCATGGGTTAGTGGCATGGAGGGGATAGGGATGGTTGGACTCGATGAGCTTAGAGGTCTCTGCCAACCTTGGTGATGCTGGAACGTGAACGTTCTTTCCTGTAATCCTCTTTATTTCATCCCTGAAAAAAAAACAAACAACCAAACAAGAGGGAGGAGACATTGCTAAAGGAATTAACCTTCCTAAGAGTTCAACTCCATCTTCCCCTATAGCAGCTTGCCCTGAAAATAGGATACTTTTGGAAGGATGTTATAAGATAAACAGTATCCCAGGATATATTTTCTTCTCCCTAACTGCTAATGTTTGCAGAAGGGGATGGTACCACAAGCACTGTCACCATGTTCTGTGCCTTTGTTACCTCCAGGCAGTTGTGTGTTGCAGGTGGCAAGTCTGACAGCTGGCCAGGTGGAAATGAGAGCTCTGGTGTGACAAAACACTTCCCTAGAGCTAGCTGGTGTAATATTACTCCTTACATGACATCCTCTGTTGTTCTACCAGAAGTATAAACACAGCTAGCTGTGTTTGTATCACGTGTTCAGTGCTTAGCTAGCTCTGCTGGGTGCACGTTGCTGTGTTTGTGGCAATGTCAGAGGAGAAAAAGCTTCAGCTTGTCAGCTTTGGAGCTGGTTAGTCCTGATTTAGGGCCTGGGCCTGATTGGAGATGAACACACCACCTTGTATTAAGAGGTAGTTACCCTTTGTATCAAGTCCTGAGGATGTTCAAGGGGTGTGAGCCAAGCAGGAATTCCGTTTCACCTGGAAGTGCCACGCTGGCATGCTGGTTTTTTGATCCAAACTGGATGCTGGTAGCTCCAGGGAAGTGTCCTTGTTCTCTTGTGTGTGACCCTGAGGTTTTCTCTCTGTGCCTGGGGAAGGATCTCCTTCCTTGCCCTGCTTGCTAAGCCCAGCTGAGCTGGCAGGGCCCTCAGCAGCATCCCTGCCTGTCCTTTGCAGATGGATTTGCTGCCCTTCATCAACAGAGCTGGCTGTGAGTGCCTGAATGAGAGTGATGAGCACGGCTTCGAGAACTGCCTACGGAAAGACTCCTCCTACTTGGAATCAGACTGTGATGAGCAGGTACAGGGCACATTGTCACCTCAGCCATGCTCTGCTCACCCAGCATTTGTCTTGAGGAAGCTGTTGGGGTGGTTCTCCCCCTCTGCTCCACTCTGCTGAGACCTCACCTGGAGCACTGTGTCCAGTTCTGGGCAAGAAAGAGCTGGAAGGTGGCCATGAGGATGCTCAGTGCTCCTCTGAGGATAGGATTGTTCAGTCTAGACAAGAGAAGACTCCAAGAAGACCTTCTGGTGGCCTTCCAAGAGGGCTGGCGAAGGACTTGTTAGTGCTAGGACTAGGGGGAATGGATCCAAACTAGAGGTTTAGATTGGATTTTAGGAGGAAGTTGTTCCCCAGGAGGGTGCTGAGACACTGGCCCAGGTTGCCCAGATTGGTGGTGGCAGCCCCATCCATCCATCCCGGTAGTTTTGCAGGCCAGGCTGGCTGGGGCTTAGAGCAAGCTGAGCTAGTGGGAGGTATCATCTAGGAACTAGATGAGCTTGAAGGTGCCCACCAACCCTGACAAGTCTAGGATTCTGTGTCCTGGTAGTGTAAGTAAGAGTGGGAGATGGTAGTCTACCAGGTTCATTGAGCATTTCCAGTTTTCCCATCCCTCTGTGTGGAACAGAGTCCAAGTGGAGTAGCTTGCTGCTATTTTCAATTGGCAGACTTTGTGTGGAATCTAGTGAGGGCAACTATTTCATCTCACTGCAGAGCTCAGACTTCTTCCTAGTTCATGTTTGTGCTCTTTTTATGTTTTAACATCCTTTTTTCTTCCTCTCCACAGCTGCTTATTACTGTAGCTTTTAGCCAACCTGTCAAGCTTTATTCTATGAAACTACAGGGGCCAGATAATGGTGAGTGACATCTCTGTTGAATCACAGCTTTGGAACCCAAAGCTTTGCCCTTTTTTTAGCTGAATTGCCTCAAAATGGCACTGTTGTCCCTGGAAGCTTTTTACCTCCTGAGAATCCCTGAGCAGCATCAGGGAATCTGTTGTGAGGGAGTCACTTAACAAATGAGCTCCTGACCTTGTGCCTGACACACATGAAAGCTCTTTGCTGTGCTGCCCAGAGAAAAGGACATTGAATTGAGGGCTGGAGAGGTGCTGAGGGCTGTGCAGAGGCACTGCAAGCCCAGCCTCCTCTCTTTGAACCCAGGGCAAGGGCCAAAGTACATCAAGATCTTCATCAACCTGCCTCGCTCCATGGACTTTGAGGAAGCAGAGAGAAGTGAGCCCACTCAAGCCCTGGAGCTGAGCCCAGAGGAGATCAGAGAGGATGGAATCATCCAGCTGCGCTATGTCAAGTTCCAGAATGTCAACAGTGTCACTGTAAGGCTTGCTAAGCACTCTCTGTGTGTAGATGGTCCCCTTTCTCTTGCCTGCTTGCACGCTGTGTGTTGTTGCTAGAAGCATTTTGGGGGAAACAAGGCCACCAAGAAGGCAAAGTCTCTCCTGAGCCCTAGGTTTGCTTCCACAGCTCCATCAGCTTAGGGTGCTGTGTGACACAGCTGGGGTGTTCACTGACATCTTCTCTTCATTGTGGGGGCCAGCAAGGCAGCTCATCAGTAACCTGATGAGGAAATGACAGCTCTTCAAGCTCTCTCTGAGGGTGCTTGAATGCTCTAACCAAATCACCTTTCTTGGCTTCTCTTGCTGTGATAAACCTACTAACCAGAAAGAGAATGGCATTTTATAGAAACATGACTGCAAAGCAACTTCTCTAAAGGTGCCAGAGATCAAAACTCTCCTGTTTTATGTGTCAGTTCAAGGATAAACATGACTGCAAAGCAACCTCTCTAAAGGTTCCAGAGACCAAAACCCTCCTGTTTTGTGTGATAAGCAGTTTACCTCTTGTGTCTGATGTTCTTTTCTCCCTCTAGTTGTTTGTCCAATCCAATCATGGTGATGAAGAGACAACAAGGATCACATACTTCACATTTATTGGAACTCCAGTCCAAGCAACAAATATGAATGACTTCAAGAGAGTGAGTCCTCTTTCTTTTCAAAGCACTTCTGAATGTTCAAGCCTGCTCAGAAATGGGGAAATGGAGCAGAGACACTCAGTTGTCACTACAGCTCCACAACCTGAGGCAGCTCTGGCATCCAGAGGAGAAAGTGTGGCTTTCTTGGACACTTTTGGGACTTGCTGACAAGGTTGTGTTGATCAGCTTTGTAGTGATAGCTGAGGAGAGTGTGTGTTTATGGACACTGGAGGGGCTGTCAAGTTCTCCACACTCTAGGCAAGTTGGGGTTTGTAACAGCCAGGAGGTTTGGGTCTTCATTTTGAAGGAGAAAAGCAATTGGATATGCAAACTAAAGACTCCTTGGGGTTGACTTGGCTTGGACTTGGAAGGAATTCATTCCCTGAGCAACATTTAAGCTCGAGATCTGAAAGATGCTTGCTCACAAGGTGTCTGTGTAGATTTTACAGAGGGAATGAAGCAGTACACAACTTGTTTTGCTCTGACTTCAGACAGAATAATGCTGAACAGCAAGGCACTCTCCAGTCTGCATTGGTTTTGAGACTGATAAAGGGTTGAGACTTCAAAGCTCCTTGCTATTTGGTCAGCCTGGAATAAACCTTTTGAGAGTCGACTGTTAGTAGCCTTGGGGAAAAGGGTAAATAGTGCTTTTGAATCCCTGAAAGCACCACAAATAACCTTCAGAAGCTTACAGGCAGTCTGCCTTTCAGTTCTCTGTCAGCTCTGTAAATGAGTTTTGCTTTCACAAGTCCTGGGAGTTGATTCCTAACAAGCTCCCTCTCCAAACCTGACCTCCTGCTTGTTCAAGAGGTGCTTGATGGGGTTGGTAACTGATCATCCTGATTGGGGTGCCCTTGGGGAAGAATGCAGGCTCTTTGGAGAGTGTTAGATGAGAGATGCTCTCCCAGGAAAGAGTTGGGGTTTCCTGAGTGGGGGGGTGAATGTCTTGGCAGCATCCAGGAGTGTGCCTTTGCCTTGTGGCTCCAGCAGTGCCAGGCTGGTGGATGTGTGTGCTCAGAGTGCTCCTGGCTGGAGGAGCTGTGTCACTCTCCCCTAGCCTCATTTGGCTTCCTGAGCATGTAGCTTTAATATTAGGCTGTTAAAAATCTTGGCTGGTGACAAATGGGCTGTGTAGTTTGGCAGAGTGACAGTACTCTGAGGAATGGGAACTTCCCTTTGCCTCTCTTCCAGGGATCCTGGCAGCTAGGAAACCTTAATATAGTGTTGGGCATTAATTAGAGTTAGGCTTGGAGATGAACTGGGAGACCTTATTTTGAGCTGCTGGAGTAGTTCCCCACACTACTTGCTGCTTTCCTCTGCCTCTCCTCTTCATGTGCCTCATCTCCTGGAGACAGGAGCAGCATCCCAGTGGGATGCACAGGATGGGGTGGTGGTTTTTACCCTGGCTTTGAAAGAACCTGTTCCAGATCTCCTCCCAAGGGCTTGCATTGTGATGCCAGACATGTGTTTGTGGCCTGCTTAGGCTTCTCCAACTCCTTGGATTTGCTCAACCTCTTCCTATATGAACTTAAAGCAACCCAACTCTGCTCCAAAAGGTTTGCTAAGGAAGTAATTCCTCTTGTGGGGAGGGATTGCAGGCTGGAACCACCCCCTCAGAAGGCACTAGAGGGCAGTTTGGCTGTGAAAGGAAGGCCATTGGTTGGGTTGAAGTGTCCCTAGCCCCTTTCCCTTTGGGAGGGTGGAGTGGGGGGGCAGGCAGTGAGTTTCCTTTCAGCTGTGATGCCAAGATAGCCATGTCAGTGTGGTTGATTTCCACAGATCATCCCCATGGGAGAATTGTCACTTTCTGCCTCAGACTGGTACACAAGAGTTTTCCTTGGTGTCCCACACTTGCTAACACCTAATCTTTCCTCTTTTAACTTGATTTTCCCCTTACTCTGGCTGTGAACACACTTGGCTTTGGAAACACAAAGAGTCAATCCTGCTTCTTGACAAATTTAACTGTCTTCTCTCTTTTTAACTTGCTTAATTGGCTCTTAATGCAAGTGATTGGCCTCCTGATTTGGGGGTGGTTTTTCTTCTTCCCTCATGTCAGATGGGCTTTTCCTGAGGTTGGATTTACAGCTTGGTGAAATGCTCCAGGTCAAGGCTTCCTTGGAGCTGAAAATGACCTAAAAGTACCCAAAGCTGGTCAAAAGCAGCTGGAGAGTGGACAACAAATCTCCTTCTTGAAGGGTGGCAAGAAACAGTACTAGGGGAAGGATCAGGAGGAATACTTCCAGGGGGAGCATGAGGCTTGCCTCTGGATGTTTTGGGGCTGGCTTTGGTTTCCCCTTGTGTGAGAGCTCTAAGTGCTGCTCCCTGGTCAGAGGGCAGTGAGCTGGCTGCTTCCTGCAGCTTCAACTCTTCAACACTCTGCTTTCCTTCTGCTTTGGATGTTTCTTCAAGGCTCTAAAAAGCACTTTGTGTCTGAATCCTCCCAGAGAAGTGACTAAAGCAGCCTTGTTTCCTGCTCTCAGGCTTTGGGGCTCAGTTCCCTTCAGAAGGGAACTGGACAACCCTTCCCCAGAGCAGGAGAGAGAGAGCTGGAGGTGCTCAGATCAACTCAGCAGAGCTTGGTGGCACTGGGGATCCTTTCAGAGAAGGGAAGCTCTAAGCTGACTGATGCCAGGTGGAGATTGGAAGGAGACTGGGTAAGGAAGACCCTTTGGACAAGGAATAACTGCCCATCAGGTGAATTGCAGGTTCCCTTGCAGGCTTTTGCTGCACTGTAAGGTGAATGTTCTCAGGGAGGGAGCTGGCCAGGAGGCCAAGGGAGAGGAACACACTCACATTGAAGCACCCTGTGCCTCTTTTCCCACTGGAACACATTACCTGGTGTAGGAAGGTTGACTGCTTGGTATATAACATCCATTTTTGAGCTTGGTCTGTTCTGTTGCACTTCTAACTCTCCTCAGAACAAGACTGGTGCTTTGCTCTCAGAGTACTAAAGGTGTAGTGTGGCCCTGGCTCCCTTGGCAGGGAGTCACAGCTTCTGCCAGTGCTGGTGCATGCAGAGATGCATTCCCTTAGCTGCAAACTCAGTTGTACTTGTGTGCTTGTTTTGTTTGCCAAAACAAACCCCCTCATCATTCCTGTTTTCTTGTCTCCTCTCAGGTAGTTGGCAAAAAAGGAGAGAGCCACTAGGACTCAGGAGACACTGGAAGGCCTTACAGCAATCCAAGATCTTCACTTTTCTCTACAACTCCTGGATAATTGCTTGACCATCCCCAGAGACTGTCCCAAGCTGTTCCATTTCATGCCATTACCAATAAAGCATTGCTGTGGAGGTGGAGTTCTCCCTGGTGTCTTTCTCTTGTAATCAGCAGCCCTGGATTTGTAAATAAAAGCCATTACTTTTGCCAAGTTGAACTCTTGTTCTTTCACTGCCTCTGGCTCTTCCTCTGTTCCTCTTCAGCTCCACAACTCCACTGGCTTCTCTGCAGAAGCAGAAGACAGGATGTGGCTTGCCTTTCTTTGGAGAGTTGCGAGGGTGGAGTGCTTCAGGGAGCACCTGGAAAGGAAATCAGAGTGGAAATCAGAGTGACTTGGTGCTGAGGATTGAGAGAGCAAAATGCAGGTACTTCTTGGATTGAACCACCTCACCTGCTTTGGCAATTCCCATTTCCCTTCCCACTCCACAAGCCTGATTTGGGGTTGCCATTCCCTTAGCTGACAGATCTGTCCCTGCTTTGGCAATTCCCTTTTCCAAGCCTGATTTGGGGTTGCCATTCCCTTAGCTGACAGATCTGTCCCTGCTTTGGCAATTCCCTTTTCCCTTCCCACTCCCCAAGCCTGATTTGGGGTTGCCATTCCCTTAGCTGACAGATCTGTCCCTGCTTTGGCAATTCCCTTTTCCAAGCCTGATTTGGGGTTGCCATTCCCTTAGCTGACAGATCTGTCCCTGCTTTGGCAATTCCCTTTTCCCTTCCCACTCCCCAAGCCTGGTTTGAGGTTGCCATTCCCTTAGCTGACAGATCTGTCCCCAAAGAGCATCCTGATGGTGCTGAGCCTTCTGGAAGGCTTTGGGGGTTTAGTTATTCCTGGGAAATGCTTCCAGTATGCAGTGTTTCCAAGCCTCCTTCTTTCTTGTCTTGGGTGTTTTTCCTCTCTCTCTGCATCTTGATAAGGAAATGTTTATAGCAAATGTTAATTTTCCATCTTAATTGGAATTCCTGTACTGCTTTGGTAGATTTTTCTTGGCAGTGTGCTGCAAGTCATCTTAATAACTAGGCCATTGATCAGCACCACATCCATCTCATGCAGGATAAATTCCCAGGAAAAACTTGCTAAGTGTTTTAATTGGCATAATTAATTTCTTTGTAGAGTGAGATTTGTTCCCTTTCTCCTTCCCCTCCATCCCACCAAGGCTTCCAGCCTGGCCTAATTGGCATGGCTCCCTTGAACACAGTAGGGGTGGTTCTCTGCTGCCTTGGCAGATTTGTCTCTCTCCTAGCAAGTTCACTTTCTGCTAGCACAGAGATTTGTGCTTTGGCTCCAAATGGGGAAACTGAGATTTGTCTGGAAACAGAATGTTCTGCAAGGGGGTTGCTTTGCTCCAGGATGCTCCTCTGCCCAGGGCAGGAGATGGGGACTTGCTCATCAACTCCAACCATGCCTCTCACTAACTAGCCACCCCCCAGGGAGGGAGGGAGGGAAGCCCCAAAGCCATCCCCTCTCTTTCCATCTTCCTCTCCTTGTGTGATGTCCGAGAATCATCATGCCCCAAGGCTCTTCTCCTCCTGTTCCTCAGCTTGGCTCAGGAGCAGAGCTGGTGGGTGAAGAGCCTGGGGCTGCTCTCAGTGCTGCCTGAGCTGAGCTCTTAGTGGGGGGGTAAGAAACAGCTAGATGCTCTCCTTAGGGCCATGCTTGAGTCGGGGGGGAGTCATAGGGATACCTGGGCTTGAGCTTAGAGGTCTATGCCAACCTTAGGGTTGGACTTACTGAGCTTAGAGGTCTCTTTCAACCTTAGGGTTGGACTGGACGAGCTTAGGGTTGGACTGGACGAGCTTAGGGTTGGACTGGACGAGCTTAGGGTTGGACTGGACGAGCTTAGGGTTGGACTGGACGAGCTTGGAGATCTCTTCCAGCCTTAGGTTTGAACTTAATGATCTTAGAGGTCTCTTCCAACCTTAGTGGTCTCTTCCAACCTTAGTGTTGGACTTGATCTTAGAGATCTCTTCCAACCTTCATGATCCTGTGATTAGTTCTATGCATGTTCTGGGTGGGTTCTGGTGTTCTAAGAGGAAGTGGTTACAGCTTTTTTAGGGTGGTTTTAAGCCAAAAGAGAGAGCTTTAGACAAGAGAGAAGGAGTATTTCACCCTGAGGATGCTGAGAGCCTGGCCCAGGTTGCCCACAGAGGTGGGAGATGCCCAGCTCCTCCCACCATTCCAGGCCAGCTCGGAATGCAGCCTGCTGTGGTGGCAGTGTCCCTGCAGGAGGTGGCAGGAGATGACCTCGCACATCCCTTCCTTTCCTTTCCGTTCCCTGCCAGGCCAGGCCGTGCCGCGGGGCGCTGCCGCTAGCTCCCAGCAGATGGCGCTGCTGGCCCGGCGGAGCCAGCCCTGGGCTAGCGGGTCTGACTCTGCCCCGGGGGGGTTGGCCCAAAGGAGCAGTTCCCCAAGTGAGGGAGGGCTCTGTGCTTCTCTTGGCACCGGGGACATGCTAAAGGCTCAGCGGCTGGAGGGAGGCAGCTGGTGCTGTGGGCAGGTTGCAGTGTTCTCAGCTTTTGTTGCAGGGGGAGAGCCTGAGGACTATTGCCCAGCTCTCAGCAGCCCCATGGAGCTTGGGGTTTGACTCTAGAGAAGGGGGAAAAACACATCTGCATCCATTCAAAAGGAAGTTAGCTGCTTCTGAAAGGGTTGGGAAGGCTTGGCCCAGGCTGTCTGGGGAGGTGCTGGACTCACCAACCCTGGAAGGGGATGAGACTCATCTAGATGCTCTCCTTAGTGGCATGGTTGGACGTGATGCTCTTAGAGGTCTCTGCCAACCTTCCTGTGTGATTCTGCCTTTCATCCTCTCCTGATAAGCTCAAGGGAAGCTTTAACTAGCCACCCCTCATGGAGGAAGGGAAGGAACCCCCTCTGATTCCATGTTCTCCTACTTAATGGTTGGGAAAGCCCTGTGAGATCACAGACTCCAAGCATCCACCCAACCCTCCCCTGCTGCTGGCTCCAAGCACCATATGGGCATGGCTCTTGGTGACTCCACCAGCTCCCTAGGCAGCCTGGGCCAAGACTGAGCATCCCTCTGGAGGAGGAAATGGTTCCTGGTGTTTGAGGCACACGTAAAACTGTTGTGGAGAGAGAGGGCTGCTTGGAGAAGCAGTGAGTGGGTGGCAGCAGGGGACAATGTGTGACTTGTCTAGCTCCTCTGCTTCCCTCCCTGCCCTGTGCCAGTGGCCACACAGAGGATTCCTCCTGCTGCCAGCAAGAACCTTGTGTTCCTGTCTCAGATGCTCTGCCACATAGGGATTTTTTTCCACACCTGGAAAAGAGAATTCTTTTGGTTTGAGTAGGATAGAATAAACTTCTACCTATGAATGTTCTCTTTTAGGGCCATGAGGAGATGTTCAAGGTGACCAAAGCCTCTGCAGCTGCTCTCTTGTGCCTTCTACAGTGTAGCTGGAGAACTCCTAAGCATCCCAAACACTGCAGGTGAGTCCCATAGGTTGCAGGGAGGAGGAAAAGGCTTGGAAGAGGAGGTTGGAGAAGACCTTTAAGAGCATGGAGTTAAGGCAGCACTGCCAGGACACCACTGAACCAGAGCCAAGCATGGTGTCACCTCAAGGATGTGCTGGCACGAGAGCCCAGCAAGCTCCAAAGGGAACCAACAGCTCCTTCCTTTGCTCCTTCAAGCATGTAAGAGCATGATTGCTGAGCTCAAGAGTTGCTAGAAAACAATATCCTCTCCTGCTTGCATTTTCCTGCTGTGTTTTGATAGGAATTCATCTTGCCTTGTTTCCCTGTTCCAACTCAATTAGAGGCACAGAGCTAGAAATGAGGTACATTACATTTATTGTGCCTCATTTGGGGAAGGATCAGCTCACTCCTCAGCTTCCATCTGAATGAGCTTCATACTTCAGGGAAAGCCTCACAACTCAGGGAATTTGGGGGGGCTATATTCCTAATTACTGCAGCATTCATTGCATTAATGCTCCTGTGACCTCAGGAGGAGAGGAAACAACTTCCAGTTGTGCCACAGGAGGTTGAGGTTGGATACTAGGAATGATTTCTTTCCCCCAAAAGGCTTGTCAAGGCCTGGTCCAGGCTGCCCAGGGCAGGGATGGTTCACTGGGAAGAATCCTGGAGAGGTTGCAAAGCCCTCCCTCCCAGCTCCTCTGCAAGCCAAGGGGAGAATCCTGTGGGATGGTAGGCACATCCTCTCCCTCAGCACATGGCAAAGACAGGAACTCCCAGGATGCTGAGGGCAGGAGGAGGAAAGGCTGAGAGGCCTGGGGAGCAGAGCAGAGGCAGAGGGATGCTGAGCTCTGCCTGCCAGCAGCCCCAGGCAGCTGTGAGGAGCAGTGGGATCCCAACAGCACTTCCACCTGCCTCAGTTCACCATGTCTGGGGGATGCCACGCTCCCTCTCTCTCCCTCCCAGCACCCTTTGTCCATGGCCATGCTGGGTGGGAGCTGGGGGAGATGCCAAGCTGCCCACCCTTCCCTTCCCTTCCCATCCCCTCCATCACTAAGCAACGAGCTGCATCCCTGCTTTCTGCTGCTCCCATGTGGCACCTCCCACCCTGTTCTCTCCTGTGCACTTGGCCAGGGTGGCAGCTCCAGAGCCTGTTTGCTATCTTTGGGTGCCATCCCCGGGGAGGGGACAGGCAGGAAGGGCTTGGCAAGGAGGAGCTGACTGCCATGAGGCCCTGAGCCTGTGCTCTCCTCCTCCTGGGGCTGCCTGCTGCCAAGCAAAGTCCACAAAGTTTTTTTGG
>VWZO01019089.1:17849-34049 GCA_013396975.1 Bucco capensis | reverse complement strand
ATGCCCAGCTCCTCCCACCATTCCAGGCCAGCTCGGAATGCAGCCTGCTGTGGTGGCAGTGTCCCTGCAGGAGGTGGCAGGAGATGACCTCGCACATCCCTTCCTTTCCTTTCCTTTCCGTTCCCTGCCAGGCCAGGCCGTGCCGCGGGGCGCTGCCGCTAGCTCCCAGCAGATGGCGCTGCTGGCCCGGCGGAGCCAGCCCTGGGCTAGCGGGTCTGACTCTGCCCCGGGGGGGTTGGCCCAAAGGAGCAGTTCCCCAAGTGAGGGAGGGCTCTGTGCTTCTCTTGGCACCGGGGACATGCTAAAGGCTCAGCGGCTGGAGGGAGGCAGCTGGTGCTGTGGGCAGGTTGCAGTGTTCTCAGCTTTTGTTGCAGGGGGAGAGCCTGAGGACTATTGCCCAGCTCTCAGCAGCCCTCTGCTTCCCTCCCTGCCCTGTGCCAGTGGCCACACAGAGGATTCCTCCTGCTGCCAGCAAGAACCTTGTGTTCCTGTCTCAGATGCTCTGCCACATAGGGATTTTTTTCCACACCTGGAAAAGAGAATTCTTTTGGTTTGAGTAGGATAGAATAAACTTCTACCTATGAATGTTCTCTTTTAGGGCCATGAGGAGATGTTCAAGGTGACCAAAGCCTCTGCAGCTGCTCTCTTGTGCCTTCTACAGTGTAGCTGGAGAACTCCTAAGCATCCCAAACACTGCAGGTGAGTCCCATAGGTTGCAGGGAGGAGGAAAAGGCTTGGAAGAGGAGGTTGGAGAAGACCTTTAAGAGCATGGAGTTAAGGCAGCACTGCCAGGACACCACTAAACCAGAGCCAAGCATGGTGTCACCTCAAGGATGTGCTGGCACGAGAGCCCAGCAAGCTCCAAAGGGAACCAACAGCTCCTTCCTTTGCTCCTTCAAGCATGTAAGAGCATGATTGCTGAGCTCAAGAGTTGCTAGAAAACAATATCCTCTCCTGCTTGCATTTTCCTGCTGTGTTTTGATAGGAATTCATCTTGCCTTGTTTCCCTGTTCCAACTCAATTAGAGGCACAGAGCTAGAAATGAGGTACATTACATTTATTGTGCCTCATTTGGGGAAGGATCAGCTCACTCCTCAGCTTCCATCTGAATGAGCTTCATACTTCAGGGAAAGCCTCACAACTCAGGGAATTTGGGGGGGCTATATTCCTAATTACTGCAGCATTCATTGCATTAATGCTCCTGTGACCTCAGGAGGACAGGAAACAACTTCCAGTTGTGCCACAGGAGGTTGAGGTTGGATACTAGGAATGATTTCTTTCCCCCAAAAGGCTTGTCAAGGCCTGGTCCAGGCTGCCCAGGGCAGGGATGGTTCACTGGGAAGAATCCTGGAGAGGTTGCAAAGCCCTCCCTCCCAGCTCCTCTGCAAGCCAAGGGGAGAATCCTGTGGGATGGTAGGCACATCCTCTCCCTCAGCACATGGCAAAGACAGGAACTCCCAGGATGCTGAGGGCAGGAGGAGGAAAGGCTGAGAGGCCTGGGGAGCAGAGCAGAGGCAGAGGGATGCTGAGCTCTGCCTGCCAGCAGCCCCAGGCAGCTGTGAGGAGCAGTGGGATCCCAACAGCACTTCCACCTGCCTCAGTTCACCATGTCTGGGGGATGCCACGCTCCCTCTCTCTCCCTCCCAGCACCCTTTGTCCATGGCCATGCTGGGTGGGAGCTGGGGGAGATGCCAAGCTGCCCACCCTTCCCTTCCCTTCCCATCCCCTCCATCACTAAGCAACGAGCTGCATCCCTGCTTTCTGCTGCTCCCATGTGGCACCTCCCACCCTGTTCTCTCCTGTGCACTTGGCCAGGGTGGCAGCTCCAGAGCCTGTTTGCTATCTTTGGGTGCCATCCCCGGGGAGGGGACAGGCAGGAAGAGCTTGGCAAGGAGGAGCTGACTGCCATGAGGCCCTGAGCCTGTGCTCTCCTCCTCCTGGGGCTGCCTGCTGCCAAGCAAAGTCCACAAAGTTTTTTTGGGTGCTTTTCTTCCCTTCCCTCCCCCCCTTCCCTCTCCCCTTCAAGCTGATCAAAGAAACAAACACTTTTAATGAAGCATATGCAAGCTCCTCAGAAAGAAGAAGATTCACAATGCATCTGCTGTGGGACCAGAAGGCTTATCAGAAGTGTGAAGTAGGAGGAGCAGGAGGATGCCAGGGAAGAGTGCAGAGCTATTAAGCAGAAGGAAGGTAAACACGTGGGGCTGTGCACAAAGAGCCCCCCTGCCAGCTCCTCCTGAGGCTGCTCTGGGCCCTGGGTGCACAAAGAGAGCCCTGCCAGCTCCTCCTGAGGATGCTCTGGGCCCTGGGTGCACAAAGAGACCCCTGCCAGCTCCTCCTGAGGATGCTCTGGGCCCTGGGTGCACAAAGAGACCCCTGCCAGCTCCTCCTGAGGATGCTCTGGGCCCTGGGTGCACAAAGAGACCCCTGCCAGCTCCTCCTGAGGATGCTCTGGGCCCTGGGTGCACAAAGAGACCCCTGCCAGCTCCTCCTGAGGATGCTCTGGGCCCTGGGTGCACAAAGAGACCCCTGCCAGCTCCTCCTGAGGATGCTCTGGGCCCTGGGTGCACAAAGAGACCCCTGCCAGCTCCTCCTGAGGATGCTCTGGGCCCTGGGTGCACAAAGAGACCCCTGCCAGCTCCTCCTGAGGATGCTCTGGGCCCTGGGTGCACAAAGAGACCCCTGCCAGCTCCTCCTGAGGATGCTCTGGGCCCTGGGTGCACAAAGAGACCCCTGCCAGCTCCTCCTGAGGATGCTCTGGGCCCTGGGTGCACAAAGAGACCCCTGCCAGCTCCTCCTGAGGATGCTCTGGGCCCTGGGTGCACAAAGAGACCCCTGCCAGCTCCTCCTGAGGATGCTCTGGGCCCTGGGTGCACAAAGAGACCCCTGCCAGCTCCTCCTGAGGATGCTCTGGGCCCTGGGTGCACAAAGAGACCCCTGCCAGCTCCTCCTGAGGATGCTCTGGGCCCTGGGTGCACAAAGAGACCCCTGCCAGCTCCTCCTGAGGATGCTCTGGGCCCTGGGTGCACAAAGAGACCCCTGCCAGCTCCTCCTGAGGATGCTCTGGGCCCTGGGTGCACAAAGAGACCCCTGCCAGCTCCTCCTGAGGATGCTCTGGGCCCTGGGGCCATGGCTGCAGGCTCTGCACAAAGCTGCCCACCCAAACCCCCTCCCCTCAGCCCAGGGAGGTGCTGGGAAGGGTGGGCAGCTTGGCATCTCCCCCTGCTCCCACCCAGCCTGGCCATGGAGAAAGGGTGCTGGGAGGGAGAGAGAGGGAGTGTGGCATCCCCCAGACATGGTGAACTGAGGCAGTGAGCCTCTCCCCAGGCAGGTGGAAGTGCTGTTGGGATCCCACTGCTCCTCACAGCTGCCTGAAGGATGTCAGGGAGTATCATCCCAACCCCAGAGCATCCTTCCTGGCAGCAGCAGGAGGAGGAGGAAGGCTCCTTCCTGGCTGTGCCTTTCCTGTCCCTCCTGCCTTCCAGCCCTTCCTGACAGGAAAAGCAGGAGGCAGAGTGCCACCTTGTGGGAGATACCTTTCTGCCTGGATTTCACCCCAAAAAGGCAGGCAGGGAGGAGAGCGATCCTACGGGATGGGATAGGATGGGATTGGGGTACAGGGCAGGATGGGCTGGGCTGGGATGGGAGAGAGAGGACGGAATGGGGTGGGATGGAACAGGATGGGACTGAGGGAACAGAATGGGAGCAGAGGGAAGGGATGCGATGGGATGGGACTGGGGGGATAGGACAGGATAAGGTGGACAGGATGGGATGGGTTGGGATGAGGTGAGATGGGATGGGGTGGGATGGGACTGGGGGATTAGAATGAGATGGAATGAGAGTAGAGGGACAGGATGGGACAGGGGAGATAGGATAGGACAGAATAGGATGGGATGGGACAGGATGAGACTTGGGGGCAGAGACAGGATGGGTCAGATGGACTGGGATGGATGGGATGGGACAGGATGAGACTTGGGGGGACAAGCTCCCCTTCCCAAAGCATGTGCTTGGCTGCTTCCATGCCATTCCCAGCCCTCCTCCTGGCAGCAGCTGCATGGCTCGGTGTGCAGGAGCCTCGCCTCGCGTGACTGCAGCCCTGGAGCATCCAGCTGCCAAAGGAATAGCTCCTCCTGAAGAGGAAGCAGGGAGCCTGAGGAAGAGTGGGAAATCCAGTGGGAAACAGGCCTGCAAACTATTGAGCTCCTGCTGGGACTTGAGGGCTGTCCAAGAGATCAAAGCCTTGCCGAGGGAAGATGGTGCTGCTGGAGGAGAGGGGAAGGAATGCTCATGACATGGCCAGGGTTCAGAGGAGCATCCCACCTCATTCCTGAGGGGAAGGAATGCTCATGACATGGCCAGGGTTCAGAGGAGCATCCCACCTCATTCTCCTCTTGCAGAGGGGAGGAAAAGCATCCCTTCTTCCTGAGGGGATCTTGCAGCAGCAGCAAGAACATCCTCATCCCTCTGGGAAGATGAATGCTTCCTCCCTGCCAGCCCCAGGCCTCATTAGGGGAGGCTAATTAGGCACAAGTGGCACTGGCCAGGCTCTGGAGAGCTGGGCTCAGTCTTACCCCTAGGCAGGCTCCCAGCCCTCAGCCCAGGGCACATCCTGGTTGCTCCTGGCGCTGTGAGCCCAAGCTCTTGGAGCATGCCAGTGCTGCTGGTGCCCAGCTTGGGGAAGGTTGAGCAGGAGCATGCTTGGTGCTAGTTATTCCCCAGCTGTGCCAGGCTCTGCTGGGATTCCGGCTGAAGGCTTTGGTGCTCTTGGGCTGCTGCTGGCCTCTGGAGCCATGGCTCAGCCCTGTGAGGATGCTGCAGCATCACCTCCCCTCTGCAGCTGGGCTCCCAGTGCTCACAGCAGCTTAGCTGCAGCAGCTGATGTGCTTGCTCAGCTCCAGCAGCTCACAAATCCCTTCCTCCCCAAGGGGCAGCTGTCCTGGGAGCCAACCTTTCCCTGGCTGGCTCCTGCAGGAGGAGGAAGGAAGGATTAGCCAAGCCCGTGCTGAACTTCAGCTCCAGCTGCTCCATGAACTCCCTCACTCTGGGCAAAGGCAAAGCAAGCAGGTCACTGCTTTTTGGGGAGGGATAAAAACTGTGTTGAGTGCCTTGGCAGCATCTTGGGATAGGAACCTGCTTCTCCAAGGAGCTCAAGGCTTCTTGCCCAGGGAGCATAGGCAGAGCTCCCTGTCAGTTCCATCTTCCTCCTGCTCCAAATATCCCTGGAAACAGGCACTGCTGGGCCTGGCTCAGGCTGAGGCAGTTGCCTCTCTGCAGTGCTGAGGGGAGCTGGGTGCTGCTTGCTCTGGCTGCAGCAGCCTTGCTAGCACCAACCCAGCCTCTGCTGCCAACGAGGAGGCTCTGCCTTCTCCTGCTCTAACAGGTTCTTTCCCAATCCACAAATTTCCCTGTTAGTTTCCTTGTTTCCTGCCTGGAGTGGGGGAACAGGAGGGATTAGAGACTAGGAAGGTACCAGCTATGCCAGCTAAGGATGCTCTAGAGCACAGAGTGAGTGGCACAGCTAGGAAGGTGCCAGCTGTGCCAGCTCTAGAGCACAGAGTGAGTGGCACAGCTAGGAAGGTGCCAGCTGTGCCAGCTCTAGAGCACACAGTGAGTGGCACAGCTAGGAAGGTGCCAGCTGTGCCAGCTCTAGAGCACAGAGTGAGTGGCACAGCTAGGAAGGTGCCAGCTGCTGTGCCAGCTCTAGAGCACAGAGTGAGTGTGAAGCTGCCTCCTGCTGTCCCTGTGCCTTTTTGCCTCTCTGCTGCCCAGGAGTGCAGAGCTGGCAAGTGCTGACTGGGAAGCTTTTCTCTTGTCAGCCTTGCTTTTTATGCTAAATAGGCATCTCTTAATTGCATTAGTCAAAATAATTAGCTGCTCTCTCTCTCTTTTTCCCCTGCATACTGAGGAGCTAAGCAAATCTCACCCTGGCTCAGGCCTTCTTGCATCAGTAAGTTTGGCAAGGCAAGAGCCTCCCCCAGTTCCTAATTATCTGTCTTGCTTGTGATTCCCAACTCCTGGGCACCTTGTCATCCAGCCTGGAAGTTCTTCCAGCACTTGGGCTGCTTCTGCCTTGTTTCCCCTCTTCCTCCTCCCATCCTTTTGGAAAGGGAAAAGGAACAATCCTTCTTCCTTCTGCTAGGCAATGAGGATGCTCTGCTCCCAGGATCCCTCTGGAAGTGGGGATTGTGCTCCCAAGTGTTGGGCTGCAGTGTTCCTGAGTGTCCAAGCATCAGATGAATCATGGATTCAGGATGCTGGCAGGATGGATCCAGTGGGCACTAGGAGAGGATGCTGGCAGGATGGATCCAGTGGGCACTAGGAGAGGATGCTGGCAGGATGGATCCAGTGGGTCCCAGCACTAGGAGAGGATGCTGGCAGGATGGATCCAGTGGGTCCCAGCACTAGGAGAGGATGCTGGCAGGATGGATCCCATGGCATGAGCACCTAGAGAGCCAGAGCTGCTCCAGGAATGTCCCTGGGCTCAAATCCTAGGGAATGGGAGCCAAGGTGCAGGGGTTGGTACCCTTGGCCAGGGCATCCCCAGGACTCAATGCTGCCCCTGTGCTCCTGGGCTGGGGCACAGAGGGAAGCAGGGATGCTGCTGGTGGCTGTGTTTGGGATGTCACTGTCACTAACTGTCTGGGGGAACTTGGGAAGATAAAGGAAGCAGCTGGTCCTGGCAGAAGTGTGAAGAGCTTCTCCTCCTGCCTCTCTGCTGGGGGAAGGGAAAGGAAGGGAAAGGAAGGGAAGGGAGTGGGTGGCTGTGCTGCCAGGCTTGGCACATGGAGCCTGAGGGAGGAAGGGAGAATGCAGCAAAGGCAGGAGCCTGGGGAAGCTCTCAGCAGCTGCAGGTCACTTTGCCTTGGGGACACTGCTCAGATGTGACCTTTGCAGCCCTTTGTTGGCACTCTTAGGCAGATTGGAAGCCAGGCACAGTCCTCCCCAGCTGACACTCGTCCTGCAGCCTGCCAGGAGGGAGCTGCAGGTCCCACAGAAGCAGCAAATGTCACCTTGTCCCTTGGCATGGGCCTGCTCCACGAGCAGCTCCTGGCCATGGGGGTGGAGAGCTTGGAGCTGCCCTGGCTCTGCCCTGGAAGCAGTGATGCTCTGGAGCTCCTCTGGCCTAGCTCCTGCTCTAGCATCCCCACCAGAGCCATGAGGAGCTTCCAGGAGCATCCGGATGCTGAGCATCTCCCTGGGAGCTGCAGGACCCGAAGGCTTTGGTGGTGCCTGCCAGGGGAAGCATCTCCTGCTAAAGCCTCCACACACACACACACTGAGAGCAATTTATAGTCCCAGCTGGGAAGCATCAGCTAAAAACAACACCCAGAAACCCCCCCAAAAAAAGCCCCAAGCCCTGAGCTAGGAGAAGAGACACAGCAATCTGTTCCTGCCACACTCTTTGGGTTATTATTAGGCAGCACGAGTTGGGAGGGAAGAACCACAAGGTAATTAAAGCAGCAACTCTGCCTTCTCCTCCTCCCCCCCCTCCCAAAAAAAGGCAAATAGCTTTAAAATATCACACTCCCTTCCACTTATAAATCTTGGGAGGGTAATGAACATCTTGAGATTGCAGCCAGGGCCTGGACACTTATCTTTCTGTGCAAGATAAAGCAGCCCAGGCACAATAATGCATTGCTGAGCTTCCCTGGCCCCCTGCACCCAGCCCTCAAGCCCATTTGCTGGGAACTAATCATCCTGCTAATGAAGAGACTTGGTGCTGCTATCTCCCTCATCTGCTGGCAGCCATTTATCAACGGGCTGGAAATGAACACCAAAAAGCCAGCCCCAAAAAGCACTTCAGCCTCCTTCTCCAGCTCTCCTGCTGAAGCAGGGAAGAGAATGGAGACTTCTTCTTGATCTGTAAAAGATGCTTCACTTTGGCTCAGTCTGGGGAGGCAAATCCTGGGCAAGCTCCAGAGGTCCCTGGCAAGGATGGATGATGCCCAGGGGACACATCACCTCTCCTCAGCACAGCAAATGTTGCCTTGGGGGCTGAGCACACCAGAAATGGGCTTGGAAAGGACCAAGCTTAGCTTCCCCATCCTGTGTTTGCCTCTTGGCTTGAAGATCTCCAGCCCTCCAGCACCTAGAGGTCCTCCAAGATCTCCTAAGCTAACCAACAACTCCTCCGAGATCTCCTAAGCTAACCAACAACTCCTCCGAGATCTCCTAAGCTAACCAACAACTCCTCCGAGATCTCCTAAGCTAACCAACAACTCCTCCGAGATCTCCAGGGTGGAAGGTAACCTGATGGAGCCAGAGGGTTTGGGGAGGCTCTTACACCTCTCTCCCAAAGCCACTTCCAAAGGGAAGGAGAGGTTTTGGGGAATGTTACCCACTTCTTTGGTTGCCTGGCAGCTCTTTGCTGCTGTTTGGCTGAGGAGAGAGCTGAGCTTAGAGGAGAGAAGGAGGTGATGTGGCATGTGCCAGGGGTGAGGAGCAGCCTGGGACCACAGCCAGCATCCCCAGGGGGGAAAAGGAGCTTCTCTTTCTTATTGAGGAGGTCAAGCCTGAGCACAGCCCAAACATCTGTGTCTGTGCTGACTGGCCAAATAAACCCTTTGGGGATGCTCTTTGGGGCTGCTCTCCTCAAATAAACCCTTTGGGGATGCTCTTTGGGGATGCTCTCCTCAAATAAACCCTTTGGGGATGCTCTTTGGGGCTGCTCTCCTCAGGGCCATGCTTTGGGGCCATGGGGGGGGATAGGGATGGTTGGACTTAAGGAGCTTAGAGGTCTCTGCCAGCCTCGCTGAGCCTGGGCTGCTGTCAGTGCTGTCACCAAGCATCTTCCAGAGGCTAGGAGAAGCCCTGGAAGGCAAAGCCCTCTCCAGCTCGAGCCAGTGGCTGAGGCAGAGCAGCACATCCTGCTGAGAGGAGAGGAGAGGAAGTTCAAGCTCGTGCTCCAGAGAAGGCAGCTTCCCTTGCAGCAGCTGCACAGCTGCAGCCCAAGGCAAGAAGCAGTGCACACATCCATCTCCTGCAATCAGTGGCAGGTGCAAGTCAAGGGCCATGGCCTTTAGCAGGACCCAGCCTTGGCCAGGGCCTTGCCAATTAATCAGCCACTAACATGCACTTGACAGCTTGCAGAAGGCTCCAGCTCTTGTGTTTTCTCTCCTGATTGCATTGCTAATTTGGATCTTTGACTGGGAGCAGGCAAGGCTGAAGGAAGAAGAGCTGGCTGTGCCATTTTAGTCTGGAACTGGAAGCTTTGCTGGGTTGCTTTACTTAGTTAGTCAGAGCATAGCTCCTAGAGCTCCTTTGGGAATGTCTTCCATGGGATTCATCTCCCTTCTCCACACCAGGAGACTCCACAAGCTCTCTGAGCATCCTCCCAGCACAGAAGTTTCTCCTCCTGCTCATTGGAAGCTCCTGGCTGCCAGTTTGTGCCTCCTGCCCTGGGCAGAGTGTGGCCCCAGCCTCTGGAGCTCAGCATGGAGCAGCATCCCTCAGGTCACTGTCACACACGAGCTCACCTTCCAGCCTGGAGATCTTGGAGCAGTTCTTGGTTAGCTTAGGAGATCTTGGAGCAGTTCTTGGTTACCTTAGGAGATCTTGGAGGAGTTCTTGGTTACCTTAGGAGACCTTTGAGGAGTTCTTGGTTACCTTAGGAGACCTTTGAGGAGTTCTTGGTTAGCTTAGGAAACACTTCCACACCTTCCAACTGATGGAACTTCCATCCAGATCCTGCTGATCCATTTGCCAGTAGCCTTCCAGCCAGGACAAACCCATCCCTGCTGGTGGAAAAAGGAGCTCCATGCTCCCCAGAAGGATGGACAAGGAGCATAGAGCCTTCTGGAGAGGAGAAGCATCCCTGCTGTTGCTGTGCTGTGCTGAGCAGCATCCCTGTCCTGGCTGAGCTGTGCTGGAGCAGTATCCCTGTCCTGGCTGTGCTGGAGCAGCATCCCTGTCCTGGCTGAGCTGTGCTGGAGCAGCATCCCTGTCCTAGCTGTGCTGGAGCAGCATCCCTGTCCTGTCCTAGCTGTGCTGGAGCAGCATCCCTGTCCTGGCTGAGCTGTGCTGGAGCAGTATCCTTGTCCTGTCCTAGCTGTGCTGGAGCAGCATCCCTGTCCTGGCTGTGCTAGAGCAGCATCCCTGTCCTGGCTGAGCTGTGCTGGAGCAGCATCCCTGTCCTGGCTGAGCTGTGCTGGAGCAGTATCCTTGTCCTGTCCTAGCTGTGCTGGAGCAGCATCCCTGTCCTGGCTGTGCTGGAGCAGCATCCCTGTCCCCTGGCAGCAGCAGGCCTATGGCAGCTGGAGAGGCAGCCCTGGATGCCATTGTGCCATCTGCAGCAAGGAAGCTGCAGATCTAGCTGGGCTTGCAAGCGTTCAGCAGTCTGAAAATGACATCTGAGTAATGTTGATTTTGTTTAGATGACAACCTCATTATGGAGCCTAATTGCCAAGCAATCTCCTGGTAAACACTGGGTTCAAAACTCCTGGAAGATGCTTGTTCCTCTCATTATTAATTAGCATGTGTCCACTCCGCCAGATCCAGAGCCCAAACTTCATTTGTTATGTGCAGCCAAATGCATGAGTAGCTCTGCAGTAATTATTTCTCCAACATCATCTAATACCTCTCTGCACATCAATTAAAAAGCCTCTCCAACAAGGAGCTCCCTGCATTTTTGCTGGAGATCAAATGGCTCGTCCAAAGCTCTATCAATCATGTACAGCTAATGAGTGGGGCCTGCTTTAGATCATTTGTTTGACTTTATTATTCTATTATCCACTTCCTAATGAAACCAATTGAACAGTTCTTAAATCTTTGTTCAATTAATTGGAGGCTTAAAGGCCAGCTTTACCTAGGAAAAGATTCCCCCCACCCCTTGCCTTGCTTGGGAAGGAACAACAAGCATCCCAAACCTTTAGATCATCTGCTAACTGCTCCACAGCTCCTTTGCAAAGCTTTTATCCCTGTTTTTAAGTGGCTTGCTGATGGCTCAGCAGGCCAAGTGATGTGAAGACAAGGATGGGAGGAAGAGCTCCTTAAAAGCAGAGCTGCCACCTCCCTTGAGATGAGAGAGCAGGAGGAATTCCTTCCCTGCAAGGCTTGGCCCAGGGAGATGCTGGAGTCTCCAGCCCTCAAGAGGTTGAAGAACATCTAGATGTTCTCCTGAGGGCCATGGGGGTGAGAGGCATGAGCTTAGAGGACTCTTCCAGCCCTAGGGATGCTGCTGGACCTCCTCCTGCCAAGCTCAAGAACCCTCAGAGGTTTCCTAAGATAACCAAGAACTCCTCCAAGATCTCCTAAGCTAACCAACAACTCCTCAGAGGTCTCCTAGGATAACCAAGAAATCCTCAGAGATCTCCTAAGCTAACCAAGAACTCTTCAAAGCTCTCCTAAGGTAACCAAGAACTCCTCCTAAGCTAACCAAGAACTCCTCCAAGATCTCCCAAGCTAAGCAAGAACTCCTCAAAGCTACAAAAGGAGAATAAGAATGAGCTAGAGCAAGGCTAACTGCTGCTTGAAGCTCACCTCTGGCCTGAGCCTTGCTGCCCAACATTCCAGGGCTCAGGTTGGCCAGGAGTGCTCCTAAGCTGAGCACAGGGATCTTTTCAGCTGCAGTGAGCACTGAATTGTTGCCTCAAGGAGATGCAAGGCTCCTGGCACTGAGCCTTGAGCAAGCTTTGGCAAGAGCACACGGGTGCCAGCCAACCCTCAGGAGCCTGAGCTGAGACAAAACAGAGAGCACAAGGTTCTCTCAGCAGGAGAGAGCATCCTCTGCTCCTCCTAAAGGGATCAGCCATCCAGCCTCTTCCCGTGGATTGCTTCCCCTCTGTCTCAGCCCTGCACATGAAGAGGAGAAGGCAGAATGTGCTGTGTTTCCCTTCCTTGCACCATGAACACACAGCAAGCTGAAGGGATGTGCTTCACACTGGCCAACATCTCCTCCTCCTCCTAGGGGAAAGGCCATCTGGGAATGAATTTTGAGCAAAAAAAAGTGCAAAAGGAGAGTAATTTTGTGTGTGTGTGAGATGTAATCCTTTAGGTAGCCCTTCTTTCATTTATGGACACAAAGCAGCCAAGGTGGAGCCAGATGCAAAGAGAGAAGTTGAGAGGCAGAGAGCACATTGTTCTCCTCTTCCCTCTGTCAAGAGCCAATTATGCTCCTTCAAGTCCTTTAGTTTCAGGGCCTGGCTGAGGAGCTGAAGGGATAAAACAAAGTAGGAGGCTTTCATCTGGGGGGGATTTCAAGTGCCAGACCAAAGGCAAGTGAAGTGGGGCTGGCTCCTGTTGGCTTCTTGAGGCATTATGCTGAGAGAATGGCAGCATTAAACAGGAGTGAATAGAGCATTTCCATCTGCAGCCCTGACAGCTGATTCATTCCTGGGGTTTATAGCACTCCTCCTCATCCAAAACTACACATGAAACCTTGTAAGGCAACTCCCAAGGCAAGCACAATGGTTGCTGCTTTCTGCCTAGCTGTCATTCTCCTTTCTGGCCTCTTGTAAGCAGGAGACTCTAGACCAAACCAGAGATTTGAGGCTGGCAAATGCTGGAACAGGAGGAGGAGGAAGGCTCTGTTACCACTGGAGAAGCACCAGTGAGCCCCAGGGCATCCCTCCCCAGGCCCAAGGGGATCAGCAGGGATGCAGAAGCCACAGAGGAGAAGCCCAGAAGCTCTCCATCACCTCAGCAGTCTCCTGCCATGGCCCAAGAGCTTCACTGCACTCACTGGCCTTTTCCCATAACAGGATACAGTGAATAAGCCAATCCCAGCTGGAAGGTTGGATATTCTATTAGGGCAAATAGTAGAAGGATAGGAAAAGGAGAGAGAGAAAAGGGGAGGGGAAAGGAGAGAGAGAGAGACAGAGAGGGAAAAGGAGAGAAAGAGAAAAGGAGAGAGAGAAAAGGAGAGAGAGAAAAGAAATACAGAAAGAACAGAGAAAGTACAAAAGAAAGAGAAATAGAGATGGAAAGAGAAAGGGGAAAGAGAGGAGAGGAGGAGAAAGAGAGAAAAGGAGAGAGAGAAAAGAGAGAAAGAAATACAGAAAGAACAGAGAAAGTACAAAAGAAAGAGAAATAGAGATGGAAAGAGAAAGGGGAAAGAGAGGAGAGGAGGAGAAAGAGAGAAAAGGAGAGAGAGAAAAGAGAGAAAGAAATACAGAAAGAACAGAGAAAGTACAAAAGAAAGATGGAAAGACAAAGGGGAAAGAGAAGAGAGGAGAGAAGGAGAACTAGAGGAGAACTAGAGAAAGAGAACTAGAGAAAGAACTAAAGAACTAGAGAAGGAGAACTAGAGAAAGAACTAAAGAACTAGAGAAGGAGAACTAGAGAAAGAACTAAAGAACTAGAGAAAGAACTAAAGAACTAGAGAAAGAAATAAATAACAAGAGAAAGAGAGAGACAAAGGGAGAGAAAGAGAACTAGAGAAAGAACTAGAGAGAGAGAGACACGAAGGGAGAGAAAGAGAACTAGAGAGAGAGAACTAGAGAGAGAGACAAAGGGAGAGAAGGAGAACTAGAGAGAACTAGAGAGAGAGAGAGACAAAGAGAGAGAAAGAACTACAGAGAGAGAACTAGAGAGAGAGAAACAAAGGAGAGAAAGAGAACTAGAGAGAGAGAACTAGAGAGAGAGAGAGAGACAAAGAGAGAGAAAGAGAACTGGAGAGAGAACTAGAGAGAGACAAAGAGAGAGAAAGAGAACTAGAGAGGGAGAACTAGAGAGGGAGAACTAGAGAGAGAGAGAGAGAAAGAGAACTAGAGAGGGAGAACTAGAGAGGGAGAACTAGAGAGAGAGAGAGAGACAAAGAGAGAGAAAGAGAACTAGAGAGAGAGAACTAGAGAGAGAGAGAGACAAAGAGAGAGAGAGAGAACTAGAGCAAGAGCACTAGAGCAGGAGAACTAGAGAGAACTAGAGCAGGAGAACTCGAGAGAGTCTGAGTGGCCAGGTGCTTCTTTAGGCTGGCAGTGCTGGGGATGTTTGATCCTCTTGCCTATGTCAGATAACTCTTGTGTGCTGCTGAAGGGCTCAGCTGCTGCCTTTGGGCTTGGAGTGAGTTCCTTGTTTCAGCCTAGAGCCAAAGGAGTGCGTGCTGGCACAGGAGGCCTGAGGTGGCAGCCCTGAGGCCAGGCTCTGCTGTGTGCAGCACAGGATTAACTGGGCTGCATCACCTCAGATCCCCTGCAGATTTGCCTGCCCATGGCATTTGGTGGCTGCTAAGCTGCTCTAATGAGGAACAAGCCTTTTGATTAACCTGCTTCCAAAGAGGAGCTGTGCTAAGACCTTACATAAAGCACGAGTGACACGGGCCAGCTCCTGCCCAAATCCCCCCCAGCCAGCTCTCTCACTCCATCAAACTGCTTGCAGAGGGAAATGCAGGAGGAAGCTCCAAGGAACAAAGTTCCTCCTCCTGCTCAGCTGCAACCTGCTGTCCCTAAGTGTCCCATCACCCTCCTCCCATCCAGGCCTTGTTCCCTTCAACTCCTCACCTGGCCTGCTCCATGGCTTCATTCCTGCCCAGGCCTTTTCCCACAGAAATGATCCAGAGCTGGGAGGACAAGCATCCCCATTCATTAGCAGATGGATCAGCTTGCTGAGGGAGGAGGAGCAAGGAGGTGGGGGAGGTTTGGGGGGCTTCTTCCTTTGCTGGAAGGAAACTTCATCAGCTCTTCATTATCCTCACAAACTGCTCCCTGTCTGGCTCCCAAAATAGAGCTGTGACAACTGCTGGAGCTCACCCACGGAGGAGTAAAAATACCCAAGGCAGGCATGGCTGTGAAGTGTCAGAGCCACTTCTCCTCCCCAGGCAGGGAACACAGGCTCTTGGCACTGCTCCTGGAAGCCAAGGGAGAAGCAAGAGGGATGCTGAGGAAGCCCCAGGGACAGTCACCTTGGATCCTGCCTAGCTCTGCCTGCCCTTGCTCCTTCAGGCAGCACTGTGCATGAGGATGGCTTGGGGGGTGGGAAATGGGGAAGGTAGGGACAAAAGGGGAAGGAGTGAAACAGAAAGAGGCTGGGATTCACCAGCTGAAGGCTTAGGCTGGAGCACAGCAGCCTGAGGGGAGACATGCTCAGTGCTTCTCAAGGAGACAGAGAAAAGGAGAGAGAACTAGAGAGAGAGAAAAGGAGAGAGGGAGAAAAGGAGAGAGAGAGAGAAAAGGAGAGAGAGGAAAGGAGAGAGAGAGAAAAGGAGAGAAAGAAAAGGAGAGAGAGAAAAGGAGCAAGAGGAAAGGAGAGAGAAAAGGAGCGAGAGAAAAGGAGCGAGAGAAAAGGAGAGAGAAAAGGAGAGAGAGAAAAGGAGCGAGAGAAAAGGAGAGAGAGGAAAGGAGAGAGAAAAGGAGAGAGAGAAAAGGAGCGAGAGAAAAGGAGAGAGAAAAGGAGAGAGAGAAAAGGAGCGAGAGAAAAGGAGCGAGAGAAAAGGAGAGAGAAAAGGAGAGAGAGAAAAGGAGCGAGAGAAAAGGAGAGAGAGGAAAGGAGAGAGAGAGAGAGCACTGAGCACTGATGCTCTGTTTCCTCAGCATGGATCTCACTCTACTGCTCCTGCAAGCCATGAGGCTCTGTTGGGTTAATGCTGAGGAGCTTTTGGGGGTAAAAAACCTCCACCCAGGATGTGCTCAGCATCTTCCCAAGAGTCCCAACTCCTGGAGACAATGGAAGTTAAAAAGCAGAAGGGATGGCAACATGAGCAAGGTAGAGCTTCAGCTGAGGAGCTCTGTGCTGCATCCTTAGCTTCCTCAGAGCTCAGTGAAGAGAGGAGGTTGGAAGAGCTGCTGGGGGTGGCTCCAAGCTGAAATCCATGTCCTGTAGGCTCCAGCAGTTATTAGCACTGTAAATATGTCTTCTCCTTGGCTGGCTGGCAGCTCCCAGCCTTGCCTCCTGAAACATTGATGAAAGCTTCATCAATATGCACAGCTCCCACCTCCTGGGTGCAAGGACAAATGCTCTGTGAATATTTCATGGCCTGGTGGGAGCAAAGCCACAAGCATCAATCCTGAACCAACGTGGGGCTTCATCCATAACTGAGGAGGGAGAGCTGCCTTGGGGCTGGAACAGGAGCTGAGGCCTTCAGGAGGAGCTCTGAGGAGGCAGAGCTGGCTTGGGGCTGGAACAGGAGCTGAGGGCTTCAGGAGGAGCTCTGAGGAGGCAGAGCTGGCTTGGGGCTGGAACAGGAGCTGAGGGCTTCAGGAGGAGCTCTGAGGAGGCAGAGCTGGGGTTTGGCTGGAACACGGGCTGAGGGGGTCAGGAGAGGGGCTG
>VWZO01019089.1:0-16886 GCA_013396975.1 Bucco capensis | reverse complement strand
TTGGGGCTGGAACAGGAGCTGAGGGCTTCAGGAGGAGCTCTGAGGAGGCAGAGCTGCCTTGGGGCTGGAACAGGAGCTGAGGGCTTCAGGAGGAGCTCTGAGGAGGCAGAGCTGGGTTTTGGGGCTGGAACAGGAGCTGAGGCCTTCAGGAGGAGCTGAGCTGCTCTGCCAGAGGCTTAGCAAGCAGCCTGGCTTGCTGGGAGAGTTCAGGGGGGGAGGTGATGGAGATGCACTCAGAGCTCCAAGAGGAGCTTGTCTGAAGCATCTCTGAGAGTAACTTCTCTTGAGGGCATCTCCAAGAGCTCCTTGGATGGGAAACATGTCCTGGTGCTCCTTCATCCACCAGAGCATCCTGTGTGCCATGGAATCATCCTGAGGGAATGGGCCATTGGTCACCTGAGCTGCTGTCCCACCCAGCCAAGGAGGTGATGCTGCTCTCCATGGAGACATCCCTGTCCTGCTGGCACTCAGCTCCTCATCTTCTCCAGGGTTTTTCCACGTGTTCAGTGGTTGATGGGAGAAGACAGAGCCTCCTGGACAGCAGGCTGCAGCTGGTCCTGCTGAGCAGATCCCCCTGGGATGTCAGCAGCAGGAAGGATCAGAGCCAGGGCAGGAAGCTGAGTCACCAGCAGCTCCTTATCAAGGCTTTTTGGGGATTGACCTCACTTCTGGAGCCAGGCCTTGAATTCCTTGGCAGCTCCTTCCTGCAAGGAGCAGAAGCTTGCCTGGGCTTCGATGTGAGAGGGAATAAAGCAGTGCTGGAGTCATCTCCACTGAATGAAGGTTTTCCTCTGTGCTGCTCCCTTTTCTTCCTAGTTTTCCACTGGAGCAAAGTTCTGGGAAGGACTACAGGGTGTCCCAGGATTAGGGAGCTGCTGGGCTTGAGGAAACCTGGAGATGCTCTCCTTAAGCCATGGCTTAGTGATAGGGATGCTTGGGCTGCATGAGCTTAGAGCTCTCTGCCAGCCTTGCTGAGTCTGTGTGATTGTGTCTGGGATGCTGGAATGCTCCTGAGGAGGAGCTCTGCCTCCTTCTCCTGGTGCCAGTCTTGCACCTCAGCCAGAACAGATGGAAAAGGGAAAAAAAAAGAAAAAGGGGGAAAGGGGGGAACTGTATTTAACATTCCTGTGAGTTCCTTCCAAATAATGATGTGATTAGAAGTGCCAAAGGCAAGCCTCATCCTTCCTTTTCCCTCGTGCTGGGAGCACAGGAAGTCTCCAAGGAGCAAGGCAGAGAGGGAATTTGGACTCCAGAAGACAGGAGTGAGGTCCTGCCCAGGACCCAAGTGGGGCTGTGTGCTGTGCTGGGAGCATCCATGATCCACTAGGCTCCTTCCCATCCCCATGCTGAAGGACAAGGAGTTCCTCCTGCTGCTCTGAGGAGATTGGATGTGCTCCTGTTAGCCCAAGTGTGGGTCAGGAGCACTTGCCTGTGCCTTCAACTTCCATTGAACCCAAGGAAGAGCTTTGCCTTGCTCCACAAACACCTGCTCAGAGTTGGGTTAGTGCCTGGCTCCCCTGAGCTCTGCTCTAATTGCTGGGAAAGGGGGGGGAAATAAAGGGATGCTTTCTGAAAGGATACATTCCTGTGCTCTTTATGGCTCCATTTCCCACCCTGCTTTCCTTGGGAAAGGGGGGGGATTTACATGTGTTAAGTGCTCCTACAAATCTCCTCTACCCTTTGCTGGGAAAAGGGCAACACCATAATAATTGCTGAATTTATGGCTCGAACTGTAGAGCTCAGCACAAGAGCTCAGCACTCTCTTCCCTGGAATGCCTGCTGCTCCCATTCCCATGCCTGCTCTGGCCTATGCTTCCTAGCAAGAGGCTTCCATGAAAATTGAGTGCCTGGGGCTTCAAGTGAACAACATTTAATGTGCTAGGCCTCCAGGAGGGATGCTGCAGCAGCCAGGAGGGATGCTGGAGCATCCAGGAGGGATGCTGCAGCAGCCAGGAGGGATGCTGGAGATCCAGGATGGATGCTGGAGCACCCAGGATGGATGCTGGAACACCTAGGAGGGATGCTGGGAGCACCCAGGATGGATGCTGGAGCACCCAGGATGGATGCTGGAGCACCAGGCTGGATGTTGGAGCAGAGGCTGGATGCTGGAGCATCCAGGCTGGGTAAGCAGCAACATTTCTGCTGCTGGACTAGCTCCTTCCAGCTTCAACCCCCAAAATGCTGGGTTTTCCCTTTAAAGGCCTAGGAGGAACTGTGCTCCAAAGGCTGGCAGAGCTGTCTAAGCTCATCCAGTGCAAGCATCCCTGTCCCCCCCATGCCACTATCCCAATCCCATGCCCTCTGTGTCCTCTCTTTGTGCTTTGCCTGTTTGTGTCTGTTTAGCTTCCTCCTACCCAAGATGGGAATATCTTTCTGCCTGTTTGTGAGGCACCCATCTGTTATTTACATCATCCCTGTTCCTGAGGTGGATCCAACAAAAGCCTGGCTGGGTGCTCTGGCTAAGCAAACAGCTGGAAAAATACTCCCTGTCAGCCCTGAGGAGGAGCCAGGTCCATCCCTGGACAGATGTTGGGATACAGAGTTGGGGCTCCTCTCCAGACCTCCAGAGCCTTTGCTGCTCCCTCTTCCCTTGGCTCTTGGAAGACTTCAGCTGCACAAGTCCTGAGCCTGTCCCAGGATGAGTCCAACACCTTAGCCAAGGAATACAGACACAGGGAGAGCTCCCCAGCACACAGCTCAGCCTAGGAGAGCTGAGGAACATCCCTAGCACACACTCTCCAGGGGCTTGGAATCCACCACGGGATGGAGAGAGCTCAGCAGTTAAGCTCTGGGGCCAACCACTAAGCCAGTGACAGATAGTCTCTATTCCCTCCTTTTCCTTTTCCAAGGAAACTAACAGGGAAATTTGTGGATTGGGAAAGAAAAGGAAACCTCCTGGAATGAAAACAGCAACAAGACAAGGAAACATCTCCACAAACAGAGACAAAGCCAACCCAAAGATCCTTGGTGGCAACTCCATCTCCATCACCACTGAGAACTGGGGCAGGAGGACTCAGCAGCACAGGGGAATCAGACTCAGGGCTGGAGCATGGAGCCTGGAGCAGCATCCAAGGCATCCCAACAGCATCACAACGAGATCCAGGATCCAGAGCATCCCAACATCCCAGCATCCCAACATCCAACATTCCAGCATCGCAGTATCCCAGCATCCCAGCATCACAACATCACAGTATCCCAGCATCCCAACATCACGACATCCCAACATCCCAGTATCACAGTATCCCAGCATCATCCCAGCATCATCCCAGCATCACAACATCCCAGCATCACCCCAGCATCCCAACACCCCAGCATCCCAGCATCATCCCAGTATCCCAGCATCCCAACATCCCAGCATGGCAGCGTGTTAAATGCAGGCTGAGCTGCAGAGCCATTCCCTCGTGGCCCTGCTCTCCCAGGAGCTGTGCTCTCCAGAGGAGTGTTTGTGGCATTTTTGATGTTACCATGGGGATTGCTATAGTAACAATTCTCCTAGCCCTTCAGTTATTCATTGACTTGGTTAGGAAACGAAAGGGAAACCCAAGACCCACAGAAACAAGAGCTCTAAAGAGATTTCCCCCTCCTCCCATTCCCCCTGATCCAGGGAAAGGGCCTTGGGGTTGTGTTCAGAGGACAACAGTTGCAGATAATTTGATCGAGCCCAAGGAATGAGATTCCACAAGGAAAACAACAGCTGATCTGTGTCCTAACACAGTACAGAGCACAGCACTTCAGCAAGATGCTGGGATGCTGGGATGCTGGGATGATGCTGGGATGCTGCTCCAGGCTCCTGAGGGAGGCTGAGCTCAAGAGGCTCCAGAGGGATGCTGAGCTCCAGAGGGATGCTGAGCTCAAGGGGACAAGAGGGATGCTGAGCTCAAGAGACTCCAGAGGGATGCTGAGCTCCAGAGGGATGCTGAGCTCAAGAGACTCCAGAGGGATGCTGAGCTCCAGAGGGATGCTGAGCTCAAGGGGACAAGAGGCTGGGCCCAGGCTCTGCTCAGGGATGCCCAAGAAGCACAAAGTGGCAGCCAGGAGCTCTGCAGTCCCTGGCTAAGGCTCCAGTTGGACACTCAGGAACATGCCTAACCATTCCTTCTCTTCCCACAGCATTCAGCTCTTGCCTGGGCTCAGCTTTGGAGGCAAGTGCTGCTGATCTAACCTGAGAAGCAGAGGAGCATCAAAGGCTCTGAGCAGCTTAAAGCAGCAAGAGGGGCAGCAGTTCCAGGGCTCCCAAGGCTCTTCCAATCACTTTAGTTTGGATTTGGGGGTAAAGCTAAGCACCTGCCCTGGGCAAGTGGTTTAAAGCTCCCTGTACAGCCTGCTTGCTTTCCAAGGTCTCAGCCCTGCAGCTCTGGAGGGGAAAGGAGGATCCAGGTTGGATTGTTTTTATCAGTCAGAATTGTACTGATGTGCCCTTTCTTTCCCTTCAAGAACATCCATGTGATGGGCACTGGTGAAGCTCCCAGGGAAGGAGGCTGCAGGCAAAGGGATGCTGCAAGGCACAGCAAGGAGGAGGATGGATCATATGGTGCCTTTGGAAACATTCCTCCCTTGGAGAACTCCTTCAGCTTAGAAGGCACCTTGTGCCCTACTTAGAATTGGGGCCACACTGCCAAAGCTGTTTGGGTATTCAAAGACACAGCAAAGCTCTGCCCAGCTCCTACAGCAACAGCTCAGCACTGACACCTGGGGCAGCCAGCAGCCTACTTTCCAACCATGGATCTCTCATAGCATCCCAGGCCTTGCCAGGGCCCTCTGGAGCTCAGCTAGGCCAAGAGCAGGAGAAGCTAGAGCAGCTTGAGCAGGAACTTGGTGCTGCTGGAGTCTCCATCTCCAAGCCCAAGCTGCTCTAGCTTCTCGTGCTCCAGGCCTAGCTGAGCTCCAGAGGTCCTTTCCCAAGCCCTGGCATGCTGTGGAGGATGGAGGCTGGGGCAGAAAGGCCTGAGGTGACCCAGATATCCTCCCCAGCTCCATGCCAAGCATCCCCTGCTTTCCTGGGCCTCATTCCTTAGCTGCTGAAAGGAGCCAATGGTGTTCCCACCAAGCCAAGCACCCAGAAACCCTCCTGCCTCTTCCCTAGCTCCTCTGCTGCTTCCAGAGCTCTGCCATTCCCATAGGGACAGCATCCTGCTCTGCTTCAATATGAAGTCTCTTCTTTCAGCTCATCCCCTTGATTTCCCTTCTTTCTAAGCTTGGAAGCAAATATCTGGGAGGGAGACAGAGAGAGCCAGGCCAGGAGTGTCCTAGCACTGAGTCCTTGCTGCTCTAGCAGAGCCTCCTGGAGCGGAGCAAGCAGCTCAGGGGAACAAGGCCTGCATGCAGCTGAGCAGGAGCAGGAACTTGGTGCTGCTGGAGCTGCCCAGGGAGCTGCTGGACTCTCCATCTCCAAGCCCAAGCTGCTCTAGCTTCTCGTGCTCCAGGCCTAGCTGAGCTCCAGAGGTGTCCCATTCCCTCGTGGCTGTTGCCTGGCCTGGTGCAGGCAGCAGGCAGCAGGCAGCAGGCATGCAGGAGGCCAGGGCTGTGTGCTTCACATGCAGCCTGGCTCCTGGTGGCAGGGCTGCAGCTGTCAGCCCAAATTGCAGCCAGGCACGAGGCATGCAGCCCTCAATGGAGTTAGACAGCTAACTGAATTAGAGCACAGCTCTCCAGATGCATGATAAATGCACAGGATGCTCTGTCACACATGAATGACTCCTGGGCAGCCCAAATGACAGATGTATTTCCTCGACTCCAGGCCAGGCTCCAGCACAAACCACTCTTCATTTATCAATAATTGGGCCTTAATTTCATTTGGCAGTGCTAGAGCAGCATGCTCAGCTTCCTCTCCAATAGACTAACACTAATTAGACTTCTCTTTTTTTTTTGGGGGGTGGGTGGGCATCCATCTCTTTATTTTATCCTTTAATAATCAAGCCTAAACCTAGCTCTATTTGGAGGGATAGGTTGGGTATCCAACTCTTTATTTTATCCTTTAATAATCAAGCCTAAACCTAGCTCTATTTGGAGGGATAGGTTGGGTATCCAACTCTTTATTTTATCCTTTAATAATCAAGCCTAAACCTAGCTCTATTTTACCTTTTTGGAGGGATAGGTTGGGGATCCATCTCTTTATTTTATCCTCTAATAATCCAGCCTAAACCTGGCTCTCTATTACCTTTCTGGAGGGATAGGGGAATCTTTCCCTACAAGATGGAATGGGAATGGGATATGCTCCATGAGTGAGGTCAATCTCTATGTCCTTTGCTGCCTCTTTGGAATAACCCATGCCATGTTCTGTTAGCCCTCATCTAGCCCCAAAATCAAGGGATTTGAGGTCAGTGGAGCCCATCTGGGGCTAAACACAGCGATTTGGATGTGGAAGTGGCACTGGGAGCATTCCCTGGATGCTGCTGGGAGTTCCCCTTCCAGCAGGCTTGCTAATTGCTGGGATAGTGATGGCATCCTTCCTGTCAGCAGCCCCAAAATCACCTTTTGGCCCTTGAGCTCATCCCCTTTGGCCCTCAGAGCACAAAGCACTCTGGGCTTTGCTTCCTTTGAGCCATGCAAGAGGCCAAGTGTCCCCAGGAGCCTAGCCCAAATTGCTGACTGCCTGAAGATGTGCAGCTCCTTCTCCTCCTTCTCCAGGTGCTCCTGCCACTTAAAAAAGATTTGTTCCTGAGCTTTTTCAGGGCTCTTCACCTTTCTCTCTTTTTCTTTTTGGCCTATAAACTAGTTTGATTGCTTTGAGTCCAGTGAGGGAAAGGGCTGCATTCATCTAGGCCTGGGAACTATCCCCCTAGGAAGGACAAAGAGCTCTGCAGAGATTCCAAGCTGCTCCAGCTTCTCCTGCTCTGTGCCTAGCTGAGCTCCAGAGGGTCCTGGGATGCTGTGTCCTGCCCCGTGGCAGCATCTGTCCCTCCTTCCCAGCCTTTCCTGCTCTGTTTCCATGGCAATGCCTTGCCTCACTCAGCTCCTGGTGAACTTGTTTCCCATGCCAGTGATAACATTTTCCCATGCTGACAGCTCTGTGTGCTCCATCTGTGCCTGGAAGTGCTGAGGGGCTCAGCACCTCGGGATGCTGCAGGGCCATGGGAGCATCCAGCACCTGGATGGCACAGCCAGGAAGCCAAATTGTCTCCTCAGAAAGGAGACTGGGCAAAGAATCACTCCATGAGGGAATGCTTTGGGTTGGAAGAGACCTTTCCCATCCTCAGAGTGCTAACCAAGTGCTGCCAAGTCACCTCCACAGCTCCAGGGATGGGAAACAACTCCAGGCATGGGGAATGCACCAAAGGAACTTCCCTGAGGAGTTTGAGCTCATGTCCTTGCTTGCATCTTTGGTGCGTTAGGCAAACCCCACCAGGGATGCTTGGAGATGAGGGGACAGAGCTGGCCCAGCTCCAGGCAGCCTGGGATGCAGGATTCCTGCACCACTCAGGAGCTACAGGAGCCCTGGATCACTCAGGAGCTGTGGGATGCAGGATCCCTGTACCACTCAGGAGCTACAGGAGCCCTGGATCACTCAGGAGCTGTGGGATGCAGGATCCCTGTACCACTCAGGAGCTACAGGAGCCCTGGATCACTCAGGAGCTGTGGGATGCAGGATTCCTGCACCACTCAGGAGCTACAGGAGCCCTGGATCACTCAGGAGCTGTGGGATGCAGGATTCCTGCACCACTCAGGAGCTACAGTTGCCCTGGACCACTCAGGAGCTACAGGATCCCTGGATCACTCAGGAGCTACAGGACCCCTGGACTACTCAGGAGCTGTGGGATGCAGGATTCCTGGATGCAGGATTTGGCCACTGGAAGCCTCTAGCAAGGAAAAGCTTAGGTAGATTTCCTTGTCCCCTGCAGCCCAGCAGGAAGATGCTGGCTGGAGCTCTTCCAGCTCCAACTGAAAGGATGCTCCTGGTCTCCCTTGTCTCTGGAGCTGGAGCAGACAAACAACATTTCCAACCCCACCCAAAAATGTGCTTGGGCCAAGGGATGAGTCAAGCAACAAGAGGCAGGAGCTGGCTCCCAGCTCAGGATGTTCCCAGCTCTCAATGGCTTCATTCTCAGCCTCTGAAGGAGCATTGTGAGCATGGAGTGCTCTGCTCCCTCCTGGCCATCCCAGGAATGCTGCTTCCTTTTCCCCCAGCACGAGGAATCAGGCTGTCAGCATGTGCCTGATGAAGTGTTTTGTCTCTGGGCAAGAACCAAACACAGCCAAAGACAACAGGAATTGGGGCTCCCTCAAGGAAAAACACCTTCCAGCAGGATCATGGTTAGCTGCTGGCCTTCCAGAGGCCTAGAAGGAAGATGGGCAGAGGCTTTGGAGCAGGAGTTGTTGGGATAGAACAAGAGGTGATGGTTAGGAACTGAAAGAGGGGAGAGAAGGAAGAAATTCATCCCTCTGAGGGTGAGGAGAGCCTGGTTGGAGATGATGTCCCATCCCTGCCACCATCCCAGGGCAGGTTGGGAGCAAGCTGCTCGAGCTGCAGATGTTGGATTAGATGACTTGGAAAATGCCTTTCCAACCCCTCACTTCATTTCAGTTCAGTGCCAGGATCCTTCTGTTTTCCAGCCTCCCTCAGCTGAGAACATCTCTCAGTTTGGAGAGAAACTGAAAGAGCAGAGCAAAGCTTGGGCTAAGAGGGCTCTGTGCATCCAGGGCTGGGCTGTACTCCTCTGCCTTGGGGCTGGCAGCAGGAAAAGGACATGGAGGTGGCTTCCATCCTCCTGCTGCTGCCTGGATGCTCAGGATCTCCTGAGTGCTGCATCACCTGTCCCATGGAGCTTGGGCATCCTTCCTCTCTGGCCCAAGCAAGCCTTCTCCTCTTGTCTCCTCTGCTGGGAGCAAGTTTCCCCCTCCCTCAGTGCCAGGAGCAGCTCTGGCTGCCCCAGGGTGAGCTGAACAGGCTGGAGCATCCCGATTCATCTCCCTGCCTGCATCCTTGGCTTAGCTCCAATTGCCAGGGCATCTGCCAAACAAAGCAGCAGCAGCAGCAGCAGCTCCCCTTAGCCTGACTTGATGACTGTGTTTGTTCTTTCAGCCAGCAGACATCTCCCAGGCCAGCAGAGGAGAAGCCTCTGTGCCTTCCAAGGGACACAGCTGTGTCCTGCAGCTCCCAGCACAGCCTTGTCCCTCTGCTCTCAGCCTCTGTCCTCGGAGCACAGCATCCTCCTTCCAGCCCACCACATCCCTCCTGAGCATCTCTAGCTAAGGTCACAAATGCTGCTGACTGCTGGCCAGATGTTCACCCCCTCCCCATGGAAGCTCTGGGAGCTCTTGATTTGCTTGGGGGTTTGCTGTCCCTATGGGAATGGCAGAGCTCTGGAAGCAGCAGAGGAGCTAGGGAAGAGGCAGGAGGGTTTCTGGGTGCTTGGCTTGGTGGGAACACCATTGGCTCCTTTCAGCAGCTAAGGAATGAGGCCCAGGGAGCAGGGGATGCTTGGCATGGAGCTGGGGAGGATATCTGGGTCACCTCAGGCCTTTCTGCCCCAGCCTCCATCCTCCACAGCATGCCAGGGCTTGGGAAAGGACCTCTGGAGCTCAGCTAGGCCTGGAGCAGGAGAAGCTAGAGCAGCTTGGGCTTGGAGATGGAGACTCCAGCAGCTCCCTGGGCAGCTTCAGCAGCTTCCAAGGCACCAAGTTCCTTCTCCTGCTCAGCTACATCCAGGCCTTGTTCCCCTGAGCTGCTTGCTCCGCTCCAGGAGGCTCTGCTAGAGCAGCAAGGACTCTTCCATCACCTATTCCATCCCTGGAAACTAGGGGGAAGAGTTCCACCAGGCTGGGAGCATGCTCCTGGCTCTGCAGCTCCTGCAGATGGAGAGGGAATGCAGGGTGGCAAGGACAGAGCTCTCCTGTCTATCCCTAGGCATTATTACAGCTGGAGGGCACTGACATGGAGCCAAAAAGAAAGGAGCTGGTGGGAGGCAGAACTTTGCTTGGGACACAATCCCTGAGAGGTGGCAAGAGGCAGCCAGGAGGGAGCAGTCCCCTTCCTTTCTGTCTGAAGGAACATTCCAGGAGGATTTATAGCACAGCATCAGCCTCCTGAAGGCTTGCCCTGGAATAGGAGCTGTGGCAGCAGAGAGCTTGGAGTGAGGGCTGCAAGGAGATGAGGAGGATGGAGCTGGACACTGCACGAGCAAGCCCTCAGGGTTTTGTGCTGAGAAGCTAAGGTGTGAGCATATCCAGAGCTTGCTGCCAAGTGATGCTGATGGCAGCAGCTCAGCCCAAAGCCACCAGTGCAACTCAAGTTGTGCTGGGCCAGCTTCTCCACAACTCTTCCCAGCATGGCACAGAGGTAACCAAAGCTCTCCAGAACATGTTTTCTCTCTTCAAGAGCTGTTTGCTAAATGTCACTTGGAGCTCCTCTTTTTTTTCCATGCCCCATCTGTGTTTTGATGACATTCACAACATGCTTGTGCCACACAAGGATGCAAATGCCATCTCCTCTCCTAATGGCACACAACTGAGACAGGAGGAGGGACACAAAACTCAGCACACACTGCCTCTGCCTGCAAAAGGAGAGGCTTTTCCCTCTCCAAAGGAGCCTGGACAGGGATTCAGCCTCCTATTCCTGTGGGGTTTCACCCCAAACTCATTGCTAGGTATCTATCATCTCTGCAATTAGCAAGGAGAGAAGCCTCCTGGGCACAGATCCTGCTCCAGCTCCATCTACTCCAGCAAATCCTTTCTCCAGGTGATGCCAGGGATGTCAGGGGTTGGAAAGGACCTCTGGAGAGCATCTAGGAGAAGTATAACCTAGGAGAGAGCATCCCCACAGCTGAGATGGACTAGCTGGGGAAATCCCATTCCCTGAGGAAGCTGAAAGCCCTCAGGGCATTTTCATCCAGCTGGGAGCAAGTGGCACAGTGTTATCCTGTGAAGATGGAAGACTTTGGGCTAGTCCTGGCTCTGACCTTCCTTGACATGCACAATCTGTTAGAAAAGAGCAAAAAACCAAGCCCAAGCCAATAAGTTGTTGTCCTTCAAATATTCCTCCCTCAGCTCGCAGTGACACATGTCAGGGTTGGGAGGGAAGCATCCTCAGGGCTTCAGTTTGCCTGGGAATGACTGCTGGATGAAGGAAGTGCCATCAATTATTGAGAGGAGTTTGCTGTCAGAGCCTGGCAGGCAATCCCCATCTTCATGTTGCAAAGTGTCAAGCACCAGCCCCTTGCCTTGGCCTGGGAGCAGCTGTGGAGCCAGGATGGAGCAGTCCTGCTCTGCTCACGGCATCACAGTGTGTCAGGGCTTGGAAGGGCCCTAGAAAGCTCATCTAGTCCAACCCCCCTGCCAGAGCAGGAGCACCTAGACCAGCTCACACAGCAATGTGTCCAGGCAGCTCTGCAATGGCTCCAGACAAGGAGACTCCACAGGCTCCTGGGCAGCCTGGGCCAGTGCTCTGGCATCTGCACTGGAAAGAAGTTCCTCCTCGTGATAATACTAAACCTCCTGTGCTCCAACTTGCTCCCATTCCCTCTTGTCCTACCATTGGGAAGAGCCTGGCTCTCTCCTCCTCACACTCACCCTTAACCATTGCTGAGGTCTCCTCTGAGTCTCCTCTTGTCCAGGCTGCAGAGACCCAGCTCTCTCAGCCTGTCCTCCTAGGGCACATGCTCCACTCCTTTCAGGATCNCTTCTCAAACCTGCAAGGGTTGAGGGGCACAAGGAGGAGGCTTAGTGGCACCTAGGGACAAAAGGAGAGAGCTGAGGATGCTTAGGCTGGAGCAGAGATGCTCAATGCTTCTCAAACCTGCAAGGGTTGAGGGGCACAAGGAGGAGGCTTAGTGGCACCTAGGGACAAAAGGAGAGAGCTGAGGATGCTTAGGCTGGAGCAGAGATGCTCAATGCTTCTCAAACCTGCAAGGGTTGAGGGGCACAAGGAGGAGGCTTAGTGGCACCTAGGGACAAAAGGAGAGAGCTGGGGATGCTTAGGCTGGAGCAGAGATGCTCAATGCTTCTCAAGCCTGCAAGGGTTGAGGGGCACAAGGAGGAGGCTTAGTGGCACCTAGGGACAGGACAAACCCTGCAGAGGATGGAGTCAGTGAATTAGGAGCCTGGCAGTGGGAGAAGCTGTTGCTGCTCCCCCCTGGACCAGCATCTCGCAGAGGGATTTTGCCTTTGTCATATCATGTTGTCCTCATTTAAGAGCTTTATTGTATCTCCTCCTAATGAGCTGGAGAACAAGAGGATTAAGAGGGGGAGGGGGGGGAAAAAAAGCCCAACCTCTTTGAAAATCAGAGCTCATGTTCTTGCTTCTTGCTGGCCTAACAATTCAGATCTAACTGATCAGGGCATTCATTCTCCCTCCATCCTCTCTGCACTCTGGTGGGGATCTTTGCCATCCAATTAAAGCTCAGGCAAAGCCAGCTGACATTCCAGCATGTGCTGTCTCTATTTCAGGACCAGGGGGGGGATCTGCAATGCATATTCCAGCTTGATCTGAGGGCAGGCACTGAGGGAAAGCAAGCATCTCTCCTATCCTCATCCCTTCCACACAGGAATGTTCTTCACAGGAGAACTTCCTCCTAATATCCAACCTAAACCTCCCCTCCTCTACTTTGGATCCATTCCCTTAGTCCTAGTACCAACAAGTCCTTCCCCAGCCCTCTTGGAAGGCCACGAGAAGGTCTCCTGGGAGCCTGAAGCATCCCAACTCTTGTCCTCGGAGGAGAGGATGTGTGAGGAGTTAGCTTCTCATCCCTTCCAGCTGCAAGGCTGGCTCAGAAGTGCTTGGCTTTCTTTGGATGCAAACCCAGAGTGCTTTGCATTGCCTTTCCCCCTCTTGCTGGGCTCCATCCTGGAGGAAGGGATGCTTCCCAGGAGGCTCCTAGGCCAGGTGCTGCCCCTTTTGACCCAAAGCTGTGAGGATCTTTGAAGGGCTCACCTCAGAGGTGTTGAGCACAACAGAGCAGCCTGGCAAGGGCCATAAAAAGAGCTTTATTGGCTCTAATGAAACCTTTGCCTTGCACCCCCTCCTCCTTCCCTTTCCTTTAGGCCTGATGCTTCCATGCTGCCTGACAGGGGGGAATTCAAGAGCGGAGAGAGAAGTTTTCTGTGTCTATCCCACAGCAGGATTAGGCCTGGACTAAGCACCCAGGTATCCATTCCTCTCCCTGCTAGCTCCTCTGTCTTCTATCCAAAGTTTCCCTCAGCAAGTTCTCCCTTAGGGCTTTAGACTGCATGAGGAGCTAAACCTTTACAATCTCAGCTTGTTATGGTGATTTTTAGGGTGAAAAAAGGGCTGAAGAAGGAGCTTGTGGGAAGGGAGAGAGCTCCAGCATCCTTCAGGGACAGAGCTAGGGAGGTTCCTGACATCCCTGCTCCCTCTCCACAGCCATTTCCAGCTGCTCCTGGCTCTCCAGGTGAGCTTTTTTCTCCCCCTTCAAGCAAATCCAGTCACTTCTGAGAAGTCTTGGGACCACCAGCAGCTCATATCCAGCTGGGAAGCAGGAGGAGAAGGCCAGGGGAGGCTCAGCTGCCTGTGGGATGGGATGGGATGGGATGGGATGGGATGGGATGGGATGGGATGGGATGGCCTCTCCTCCTCACCAACAAGCCTCCAGGCCTTGGGTCTCACTCTTGCTTTAGCTTTGCTAGACTAAGCACATTATTAATTGGTTCCCTTTTTATTTACAAGACTAGGGCTTGAAATATAGACTCCAGTCAGTAATTGAATTTTGGGGGCTCGAGTAATTAAAGAAGTCAAAAGAGCAATAAAGGGAAGCGTTGGTAAATAATTGCAGCTGAGAAGCAGCATCCATCACCCAGATTAAATGATTTTAGATCATATTTGAACTCCTTAATGTTAATTTATGCTTTCCAGACAATTTACAGCCACTGCTGACTTTGTTTTCTTCTGCCTGGGAGCCTGAGCCCTGATAAAAAGCTGCTCAGGAATACTTAGCTTTGCTTTCCTTAGGCTTTTTCCCATCTTGCTCTTCTCCCTGCCACCCTGCACAGGACAAAGCATTCTAACTCCCAGCAATTCATCCCAGAGGATGAGGATGTGCAGCTTCCTCTTCCCCAGGCACCTCAGCATCTCCCATCTCAGCTGGCCCTGGGAGCAAGCAGCATCTCTGGCAGGAAAAGGGGACAAGGAGGAAGAGACTTGGACTGCTCACACCTCCCCAAAAATCTTCTAGAGGGAGAAATGAAGTGGAAATGCTGAAGGGGATGGGAGATCTCTGCCCTGTGTCCCAGCCAGTGCCAGAGGCAGGGAGGATTCAGCAGCTGGCACCCTGGCTCTGGAGCTGTGTTGTCCTTCCCAGGACATCCTCAGTGCCACAGAAGTGCTTTTAAGCTCTGCTGCACTCCTTAGTTGTTACCTTTAGAACCTCTGCTTCCCTGGCAAAGCCAAGCTGCCCTGGGAATGCTCCTGCTTTAGTAATGCTACCTGAGGCTCCAAAGGATGCTTAGCCTGAGGGGGGAGATGCTCAATGCAGCTGAGGGGCAGGAGGAGGAGGTCTAGTGGCACTTAGGGACAGGACTAGAGGCACAAAGCAGCAAGTTGCAGCTGAGCAGGAGGAGCAACTTGGTGCCTTGGGAGCTGCCAGCTCTGGGTGCTCCTTCTGCCTCCGAGCCATGGGGCTCAGATGCAAGGCCAGGCTGAGGCACTGTGCTTGGGAGCTTCTGGCATCCTGAGCTGCCTCACAGCTCCAGGGAGGAGTAGCCATCTGCAGGCACAGCTCTGAGCCACACACAGCTTGCATTCCCTCTCTTTGCTCCAGCTTCCCTTCCCCTTCTCTCCTTGGGTGCAATAAATGCTGGCAGAACCACTGGTCACTTTGGGGCTGGGAGGAACATTTCCCAGCATTATTGGGCTGATTGGACTGAGAGGAAGATGATCATTAACAGGAAAAGAAAGGAATGAAGTGCTTCCCATCTCTGCTGAGAGAAAAGGGCTGGGGGCAAGTGCAGCTCTGCCACGGATTAGCAGGAGCCTGGCACTTGAGGTCATTCATCAGGAGAGCTTGGATGGCTAAGGGCACTAAGTCATCTCTTGAGGCCACAGCTCCAATCCTTGAGGCAGGATTGGGCTCCAAGCAGGAGCTGCAGGTGCTGGAGTGTGTCCAGAGAAAGGCAAGGAAGCTGGGGAAGGGTGTGGAGCACAAGTGTGCTGAGGAGCAGCTAAAGTTGGTTAGTCTGGAGAAGAGGAGGCTCAGGGGAGAGCTTCTCCCTCTCTCCATCTCCCTGCCAGGAGCTTGGAGTGAGGAGAGCTTGGATGGCTAAGGGCACTAAGTCATCTCTTGAGGCCACAGCTCCAATCCTTGAGGCAGGATTGGGCTCCAAGCAGGAGCTGCAGGTGCTGGAGTGTGTCCAGAGAAAGGCAAGGAAGCTGGGGAAGGGTGTGGAGCACAAGTGTGCTGAGGAGCAGCTAAAGTTGGTTAGTCTGGAGAAGAGGAAGCTGAGGGGAGAGCTTCTCCCTCTCTCCATCTCCCTGCCAAGAGGTTGGAGTGAGGTGGCAATTGCTTTTCCTGCTGGGAAGAGCCTGCCTGCCACCAGGGCATCCTGGTACCTTCCTGCCTTCCTCATTCCCAAAGGTGCTGGTGAAGATTCCTGTGCCTGCTGCTTCATAACACCCAAATGAGTCCCCAGGGAATTAGCTGTAATTAAGGACATTGTGAAATATGGTGGGGGGCAAAGGGAATTACACTGTATTCCTTTATTAATAATATTCTTTAACTACACTGTAAATTGCTATTAGGCCTGCACATTACTGCCTGGATATGGAAATAGTCTTTTGCTATGCTAATCTAACACAATTTGCTTTTAAATGTAAACAAATTAGGCTCTATTAATATGCTGTTCTACTTGCATAGTTAATTATTGTAACAGTAAGGAATAAAATGGCTCTGCTTTCTCTGTTTCTGATGGAAGTGGTGGGGAGGGGGGAGAAAAAAAAAAGGAAGGGGCTACATAAATAGTTTAATTATGCAAAAAATGGAGATGCCTAAAAATGGGTTTGTAATTGCATTGCAATGGTCTTCTGTGCAAATATTGGAAAGGCTGCTAATTGGGGGCTAGCTGGGAAGCTCAATATTGTGAGCTTCATCTTTTGGGGCTGCTGCTGCTCATGTTTGCCTTTGCAAAGAGAGAAGAGTTCCTGCTGTTTAAGGAGAGGAGCTCTGGCTTTCAGAGCCACGAGAGGAGGCAAGGAGGTCTAGGGATGTGTAGCCTGAACTCAGGGATGGCAGGAGGTGGTAGCAACATTTCCCTGCTCCCCAGGGCTGGGAGGATGCTCCACAGGCATCTAAGCAAGTCTGGCTGCTGAGAGCCATCCCCTCAGGGATTGCTCAACAAGGGGAGGAAAAATCTCATGGAGCAGGACAGGGTAAGGCTGGAGAGAAAGAGCTGGCAGTGCTGGGGGACAACTAGTTGCCCATCACCCAGTGTGAGCAGCTCTCCTGCCCCTCTACTCTGAGCTAGTAAGGCCACATGTGTCCAGCTGTGGGCTCCCCAGCTCTAGACAGACAAAGAACTCCTGGAGACAGAGAGCCCAGCAGAGGCTCCTAAGATGCTGAGGAGCAGCTCTGGCAGGAGGAGGAAAAGCTGAGAGCCAAGAGGGATGCTGAGCTCAAGGGGGTCAGAGGGCAAGAGGCACGAACTGGAGCTTCCAGCTGAGCAGGAGGAGAAACTTCATTGCTGGGAGGATGCTTGTGGAGTGTCCTGGTGTGGAGACTTCAAGCCCAGCTGCAACTGGTGGGTACTGTGAGGCAGTGGGCAGCAGCCTGGGCAGCAGCAGGAACTCTCCTGGCTATCTGGGGCAGGAAGGGCAAGCTGAGGGCTGCCCTGGCCTTGAGCACAGTCTGGGTGTGAGGCATCGGCAGCCAGGCGCGAGCGCAGCGGAGTGGCAAGAAGCAAACAGCTTGTGGTACGAAGCAAACAGCTTGTGGTACAAAGCAAAG
>VWZO01019088.1:33519-45753 GCA_013396975.1 Bucco capensis | reverse complement strand
GCCAGGACTTCTCCAATATTATTGAGAGTGTTCCCATCTTGTTTTAGATTGCTAGAAATACACCTCCAAGACCTACCCTGAACATAGGTTGTGTCCTGTTCAGTATGCATTTTTCACCCTATGTTCAGCATGCTCCAAATCTGGGAATCATTCAGATACCTGTGCCCATCCCTTCTCTTTGCAGCCATTCTTCACCATCTACCCACTGAAGAGTTGGGATCTCTTAGATCCACCAGCTGATCTTCTCCTTGACACTCTTTCCATCCTGCTGGTGGGCACCAAATTATTTTGGTGATAAGGTCTTTGCTAACCTGAATAATTAAGGAGTGACTGTTTAATGATGGTATCATAACCGAAGAGGCAGTAGCTTCTGGAAAGAGGGTAGAGATGAGCTGTGAGCCAAGCTGAAGAGAGATAACCCTTTCCCTTTTCCTCAGCCAACAGGAGCCTGGCAGAGTTCATCCTTTCAACAGTCTTATATAGTACCCTGGCTAAAATCCAGACATGGGTAGAAGGACTTCCAAAGCCTCCTAAGCCACTGGTCACATTCTTCACAATTCTTTGTATTATTGCCAAGTTTAAAGAACAAATTATCAAGTCAGAACCATAAAATATATATTGGGTTTGAGTATTTAAAAGTTGGGGAGAAAGATTACAAGCATAGAAGCCCTGCCTCACTTATATTTTATCCAAGAGAGGAGCAAGTAGGAGATTTTCTCATAGCCTGCAACTGTTTACTCATACCAGAAATTAGTCATGAGTGACAAACAAGATTTAATAACCAGGCCAGATTTTGGTCTAGACAAAATTAAACAAAGAGTTATGAACAACTTTACCCAGCGTTAACTCTATAAGCATCTAAATGAAAATGACATCAGGGAACAAGGGTTACAAGAGTTGAGTTGCTGTCTATCTGAAAAACAAACAAAAATAACATTGAAGAAAACATGCTCAAGTTCTAACCAAAATTATGTTCTTGTTAGTAAATCATCAGCTTTTCTTTTACAGTTTATGTCATCCAGATCAGACTAAGCAATCCTAGTAGCCCATTTTGGATTTTAACATCTTTGTACCCAAATGACAAGAACATTATCATAACACCTGAGGAACCCTAGAGCAAGAGTTTGCTGAAACATTTTGCCTGTCAGCTCTGAAATCAACAGGCCTGCTGTCCAACCATCAGTTGTAGCACTGGGATCCCAGGAAAGAGGCTTTTCTATTCAGTCCCATGCAGCAATTACTTCTAATGTTCTAAAAGTAACAAAGCTGTTATTATTTCAGACAAAAGAGACGGAGACAAGGTCATTGCTTTTTACAACTACTCAAAAGCAAAGCAATCCTCCTGGATTCAGCCCAGTGCCTAAAAAAAACTTATTCTAGGGCTACCTATTGTGTCTCTCAACTAAAGATGAGTCATTTTAACAGAAGTTTGAAATAGATATGTGTGCTTTATCTCTTAGGTATGAAATACACAACTCTTTTAAATTATAGTGCTAAACCAGTACAGCCATTGTAATTAATATGTATTACACACTCAAGCACTATGTAAGGAATATTTCTGCAAAGAAAATATCCATTACGAATGATTAAAGGCATCTGAAAGCATAAGCAACTATAAATGACTAGAAATACAGAAAAAAGAAAGAGGTTTTTTTCATGATGGGTCATACAATTCATCAGTCATGGCCTGGTGTCCTGTCTCTGTCCTATACCATATGCCTCACAAGATGAAAGTACTTCACTACATCTGCTTTCTTGTAGATTTTCTTTTAATTTGTAACTTTGGAAAGAAACCTTCCCCTCAGATGGTTAAAAAACCAAACCAACCTTGACAAATAAGGTTTTATTACTTCTACATCAGCTTCAATAACAATAAAATGTTACTACAAGATTTTTCAGCACCCTGTCAATTCAGGGATGAGACTTGGACCAATTTCACTACTGATGTATGTTTATTATCTCCACATGTTAAGGTAGTTTTTGATCAGAATGTAGTTTGTCCCTTAAACCTTTAATTTTCTCCTTCATGAGCTCACAATAACAACCTGGCCATGCTTTAAATTATTCAGTTACGATTTGTGAGTAAGTAGTGTTTTCTATGCATCCACTAGGAATAGTGAAAGATGTTGTGCTACAGCTGAAATATGCTTCTGTGTGCTTAGGCAGAGTTGCTTGAAAGAGAACAAAATAGTATTAAAAATGAATATAACCACTAGTTATTGATTAACAGGATCAAAATTGCAGAAAAATCATACTAAATTTGATTGTGCTCCCAAAAGAAATGAGGGGAAGAAATCACCACTTTCCAAACAAGGGGACAAACCAAGAACAAAAGAAAACATGCTTATGTTCTCCAAAAATAAACTAAGATTTTTTAACAAACATTGAAAAGAAAAGCAAAACAAAACCCACAGTAGAATTATTTGACTATATGTCTTTTAGTGCCCAAAGTACTACTACAACTTGGATTATGATCTCAAATACTCCTGCCAGACTGGCTGTCCTTCACATTCTGTGTTCACAGTCCTCAATCATGCATTGGAGCGGAGACCTACTTCAAATGCAGGGAGGGAACTGCAAGTCTGGGAGTTGGATACATTTTTTATTTCTTTCCATTTTCAGCATCAAAAAAGAAAACCCCTCATCCATCACTTTGATAGAAGTCCACAGGGCATCCATTTATTCTATTCAGAACAGGATCCAATGAGTTCAGATCCTTATTTATGTTCTTTCAATGCTCAGGCTTTACATTTTCTTGGCTGTTATCTGAGCATTACTATTTATTATTAGTTCACAGTGGAGATCCTATTGTAATGAACTGAGATACACTGACATGTTTCATGTTTTCTGGTCATAATAAATTTATTACAATTACTCTTGAAGGAGATGGTGTAATTTACTGAAATCTCCTTGTGGGAAAGGGAACTCCCCTGCAGGATGCTCTCACTGAATTTTCTATGAGGCTTGCTGTGATCTTCTCTTCCAAGAGCCTGAATGATTGCCCGTCAGCCTAAGACTCATGCTTTACATAATAGAAAGTTTTCCTTAAAAGATGAGAAATAAGTTCCTGACAGATTTGTTTCATATCAACAGAGTGTGCAGTTCTAGCTTTTTTTAAGATAAGTCATGTGTTAAAATGAAATTCCAAGAAAGAAAATTAGGAGAAGGCTTTAAAATAAACCCTTCTTATGAAATCAGGCTGTCTAGTGAGATGCTTTGTTTCCAAAGAGGTATTTTTCCTTGGGGATATAGAATGGTTGTTGTATACCTCAGTGGGAACTTCTGAGACAAAGGTCTGCATTAGGTCTGCTGAATACATCCTAAAGGGATATACTAGGTCTGCTAAGGACAGTAGGGGACCTCAGCTTAAGATCCAGCCTGAAAGCTCAGAAGAAAATGGCAGGAGCAATGCCAGGAGACAGTCATAGAATCATAGAACAGTTACAGCTGGAAGAGACCTTGAAGATCATCGAGTCCAGCCTTTGTCCTAGCCCTATCACCTCACTAAATGATGCTCCCCAACACAACATCCAGCCGTCTCTTAAACCCCTCCAGGGACGGTGACTCAACCCCCTCCCTGGGCAGCCTGTTCCAATGGCTGACAACCCTTGCAGCAAAGAAATTCCTCCTAATGTCCAGCCTGAACCTCCCCTGGCGCAGTTTCCATCCATTTCCCCTTATCCTATCACTCTCTACCATGCTGTGTCTCACCTAAAAAAAAAAATCCATTGCACAGGCTCGAGGGTGCTATCCGCTAGCCTCTTTTTATCAGCGCACTTGGAAAAGGCACTGATGAGGAGTGTGGATGGAGCCCTCCCTNCCATCCAGCCTGTCTAGATCCCTCTGCAGAGCCTCCCTACCCTCAAGCAGGCCAGCACTGCCACCCAGCTTGGTGTCATCCGCAAGCTTACTAAGGGTGCACTCCATCCCCTGGTCCAGGTCATTAATGAAGATGTTAAACAGGAGTTACCCCAGTACTGAGCCCTGTGGGACCCCACTCATGCCTGGCTGCCAACTGGATTTCACTCCGTTGACCACAACTCTTTGGACTCGGCCATCCATCCAGTTTTTAACCCAGTGGAGCATATTCCCAGCCAAGCCAAGAGCAGTTAATTCCTCTAGGAGAAATTATGTGTGGGAAATGCTGTGGGAAACTGTATCAAACGCTTTACTAAACATATAACATCCACAGCCTTTCCTTCATCCAGTCAGCAGGTCACCCAGTCATAGAAGGAGATCAGGTTTGTTAAACAGGACCTGCCCTTCATAACGTCCACTTGAGAACTGTGGGTACACTTCTCCATAAAGGCCTAGTGCCAGCTCCAAGTGCTGTCCTGTGATCATGCCCCATGAGAATTGTCGGTGTGCTCCCAGCACAGCTCTGGCCCGCACAGGGTACACCTGTCCAGCCATGATCCACACACAGTCAGTGGCTGAAGTACAGGCCAGAGGTTGCTCCCAAAAGGCGGTATGGAAAAGGCTAGCCTGTTTTGGTGGCCAGAGTTTAGTCCTATGCATGCAAGCCATCAACAGTACTTGCTCCTAGAGCCAGCAAGAGCTTTTCCCTTTCAGTTGACTAGCAGAGGCTGTAGCCTGCAAGAGCTACTACAGCCCCTTTCCCAGATCACCCATGTGTCCCACTTGCTCCAGCCTCTCCCAGGGAATCACAAGAAACTCCTCCACTTGAAAGCTTGGATGTGGGAACTGCCCAGACATGAAAAGAGTGGCTATGACTTGTCCTTCAGCCCTTAATATAAACCCCTGGAACGGGCTCTGACTTTGCCAAGGCAGCATGTTACTGAGGTCACAAAGGCAGTGTGTTTTATGAGTATGCTGACACATATTGTCCATAAAGCAGTCCTTTACTCAGACTGAGCTTTGGGATGAATGTTGCAGGGTTTAATGTCATTTAAAAGTTGTTTGGTAAATTAAAAAATGCCTTAAATCCAAAGTGATCATGCAGACACATTGTAGTGATCTAGGCATTTTTCTTCAGTAATATTCATTACTGTTATATTATTGATTTTGTGGATGTTGCACCTGGGATGAATTTGGCTGCTTCTCCCTGAAAATACCATTTGAAGTCCTATTGATAGTAATCAAGTGAGCATCTTAGTGTATTATCCCCTAGTTTCTTAACAATAGGAGGCAATAACCACCAGGGAAGGAGGAAAAGTCTAATCCATAAATTTCTCATTAGCAGAAAGAGAAAGGAATATTCGCTTGAATAATTGAATATGTTTAGCATCACAGCCTGCAGTTAATCATGTTTACTTATCCTTATTCTTTCCAGTATTCACAGAAAGACACTGCATGGGTTTTAATACATTAACAGCTATCAGTATGCAAACTGACTGTTCAAAAGTATATCTAAAGATGGACCTTTTTAATGCACTGAGAGAAAAGCAGTATTCACAGTGATAATAAAAACAATTAACTTTGCATATAGCACCATTAGTCTAATTAAGGATCAATAAAAAGCAAAACTCAGAAATCAAGCTAGTGAATGATTCACAACTAACAATTTACCTAATTAATTTGCTAATTTTCTGCTTGAGAGGTTGTTTTTTTTAATTCACTCAGTGATCTGAGGGGGTTTTTTTTGTTTACATAGACTATTAGATTTACCAAAATGCAAAATTGTCCATTTCTGCTACTTTATAAGGTATAATAAATAATGAAGTATATTCAGAATACAAAAGGGGGACATATAAGCCAAATCCAGCACATCATCATAATCATTTGTAACACAACAAGAGCCCAGAAACAAAAGAACCAAAGGTGATTCTAACATCAAAGAATTTTAGAAAAACTTAATATCTCACCTTGATCTTTCTTGCTGCAAACAATGACTATATGCTCTTGTGCTTTTCACCATGTATAGTGAGAGCAGGTTGTTCTCTTGTTCTTCATGAAAGAACTTATTTCAAGATTGAAGTTCTCTTTTCAGTCCTGAAGCTGATACAAGCTTTCCTTGCAGTCATTCTTTTCTAAGGAAAGCCAAGATTTTGGGTACTGGCAACTACTTACTGTACCATCAAGGCTGAATTGAACCATATCTTCTCTAAGACTATTTTGGGGGGGGGGGTTGGTTGGTTGAGTTTTTTTGTTGTTTGGGGGTTTTTTATGTTCATTTTTTTGTTTTGGTGGTAGTGGTGGGGTTTTTTTGTTCCTTTGGGGTTTTGATTTTGGTTTTGGTTTGGGTTTGATTTTTTTAACTATCACTTTAGCCTTTGCTCTGGAAGCAACAACTATATGCCTAGTTTCCCCTTCTTTTGATATATGTGACTGAAGCAGGCTTTTTGCAAGACAAGGAAACAAAACCCCAAACCCAACTAGAAATGTACTACCTTCAATATATATTTTTTAAAATAGCCCTTCAATATTTTTCCTAGAGATTTGAGTTGTTTCCTGAAGAATCTGTTCAAAAGAAGTGAAAGCTGGAACGTGTCTCCTGGATTAGTGGGCTCCCTGCTCTGCTATTTTAGTGGCTTTAGCCTTTTTGTATAATCCTGCTTATCAAGTTATCAAACACTATCTTGAGATGTGTCATCTTTCTAACCTCCTCCAATATCCCCATATCCACCTAGTTCTGTTGGAAAGATGTTACAAAGGTTATTCCTTTGTTCTTCTCAGGGCTGAACAGATCAGGATCTTTACACCTATTTGGCTAAGAGAAGCTCACAACTTCAGTGCTCAGTCTGCTGTCTGTTCCCTGAGTGCAGTTTGAATGCTAATCTTGAGTGAAGCTGTGCAGAGCTGGACACAGAACTGTACACAACATCATACATGTCATCTTACTAGTGTCTTGAAGAATGGTAGCAGTTTTTCTGGTAGTAATAAGAGAAAATGAAGGAAGACTTTTTTTTCAGAGGTTGTTTCTATGTGGAAAGATGGTCTAGATAATCACAGAATCACAGAATTGTCAGGGTTGGACAGGACCTTAAAGATCATCTATTCCCAACCCCCCTGCCATGGGCAGGGACACGTGGCACTAGAGCAGCTTGCTCCCAGCCCCAGCCAGCCTGGCCTGCAACACTGCCAGGGATGAATGGGGCTGCCACCACCTCTCTGGGCAACCTGGCACAGTGGCTCAGCACCCTCCTGGGGAACAACTTCTGCCTAACAGCCAACCTAAACCTCCCCTCCTCAAGCTTATATCCATTCCCCCTAGTCCTATCACTACCTGACATCCTAACAAGTCCTTCCCCAGCCCTCTTGTAGCCCCTGCAGATACTGCAAGGCCACAAGAAGATCTCCTCGAAGCCTTCTCTTCTCCAGACTGCACAATCCCAACTCTCTCAGCCTGTCCTCATAGGAGAGGTGCTCCAGCCTCTGATCATCTTCATGACTCTGCTCTGGACACCTTCCAGCACATCCATATCTTTCTTGTAGTGGGGGCTCCAGAACTAATGCTGATATACATAAAAATTATGGTTTATCCTGATGCACAAGGAAGAATTATTATCTTAGTTGTTCACAAATGCAGATGAAAACTTTCAGAATATCCACATGTGCTAAATCATCAGCCCACATTTCTACAGTGTAGTAGGTCACCAGGCATTGATCACAAGTATAAGTTTCATGACTACATGAAGTACTTAGCACAGAATGCATTTGGTCTGTCACACTGAATTGACTTCATTATATCCATGTTCCACACTGTTTTTCAAAGCTGTTATAGCAGTGTTGGAGATGTAAATGAGACAGCAGGCACAAATTGACCTGCTTTCATCTAGGAGAGAGAATAATTGCTTTCAAGACCACTGATGTTGGTTGGTTTACATTTCAGGCATTTTTAGGAAGTTCACTGCTCTGAATCCTAAAGTTGAGAAAACTCCATATTTATTTTCCGTAAATATGGAAACAGGTTTTCCTAGAGACTATAATTTTCTTATGGAAAAGTCTGGTTTCCACTGTATTTTGTGCTACAGCATAACATTCCCAAAAAGAAAGCAAATCTTTAGAGATCACAAACCACCAATTTCACAGTACAAGCAATTGTAAATAGAGATAAATTCCCTTTAGTAATAAACTATTCATCTTCATGCTTCATTGAGTTCAAAGAAAAGCATTTTTCAGAGTTTAAGTAATTAAGTTCACACTTTATGTTTTCGTTTAGAAAGGAAGTTATCACAAAAGCATGGGATTAAGAAGCCACTGTGCTATCAGAGGTATTCTCTCTGTATGAAATTTCAATTTAGCAGAGCATGTAAAACCCTAAAGGCAGTTAAAGCCCAATACACCAAAACCATTTTGTTTTCACAGTGTATTTATTTTGTATCATCATGGGCCCAGTTGATTAGCTGCTAAATTAGGATGGCTAAGTACTTGATTCAGCTCACAAGAATCTACCCAGTACCTCCTACCAGACCAAACTGACAATTAACCAAATCACATTTTGAAACAACATAAAAGCAATATCCTGAAAGGTGAGTTCACACCAGAAATGCTTTGCCTTTGAAGGAATGCTGGGGATAGGACCTGCCAGTGCTCAAAGGATCCCAGGACAGACATTACCAGATGGATGCAAAAAGTGCTCCTAGCTGCTCATCATTATCTTCCCTGCCTCCCATCCATCTAGCCTGCAGACCAAGCTGTCTGGGAGATCATTCTGACATTGTCCCAGTCAGCACATTCCAGAGTACTTAAACAGCTCAAAAAATGAGACTCATGTTGATCAAAACCAATTAAACAGACTTTGTAGCAGCAGGTCAGAGAGAATTGCAATGTCCCACAGAGAAAGCAGTAGGCAACCTCTATACTGGTCCACCTCCTCCTCCTCATGTTCTTAGTGCAGACCCAGCTCTGCCAGCAAGGCTGAGCTCTGCATCATCAGGTTAGCCTCAGGCTCACCCCCTCTTTCAGATGAAAACAAACTCTAGTGGCAAGAGTCCAGTTTCACTGGCAAAATTGTCTCTTTACTTTGCTCTTTATCAGCACAGCGCAAGACAAATCAAGATTCACACTCTGCCTGCACAGTATAATTCCCAGGGAGCACAAATACTCTTGTGTCCTACAACTGGGAGCTAAACACATGAGACAGATGTGACTCTAAGCAGTGTGTGCTCAGTTGCTGTAGTGCCAGTGGGGATATAACTATGTCTTCCTCTAAAAGAAAGATGGAATGTAAAACCAAGATTCTAGACACTTACGGATATTGTTAAAGATCTCATGGCACTTTTTATAATTGCAAGATTATTAATCTTGGTGTCTTGGCCAGATTCAACCTCCGGTAGATACAGTTTCTCAACCTAAACTTCCCATGCAGATCAGACTGGGTTGCTGTGCAGCTGAGAATCCCTTTGTTTCACAGCTTTTCAGTAGGGCATGAAATGATCCCTGTGCATGATTTGAATACCTTTAAAGTTTGCCTTCAGTATGAAAGGAACTGCATGGAGCCAAACCCATCATCACTACCATCATATAGTTTCATGCTCAGTTTAGTGGCTTTTCTCTTGTACTGGTTTCAAGGTGTTAGAACCATACTGACAGATTATCCCACAGAAGATGTCTTTGCTTGCGTTGAAGAACAAGTTTTAAATCATGTCTTGCAGAGGCCAGCTAAAAACCCTTCAGAAATCTTTAGTCATTTAATAGTATTTTTGTTCATTTATACTGTAATAGATAAAACGCAGCTGAACTAGAGTCTTTGCATAGCCTTATTTGTCTGGTTTTGCCCTCTTTTCAGGTATGTGAAAGAGCTGTGGCACCATCATGACTGTTTATTTGCACGTGGCTCTGGTAATAAATTGAAGTAGTAGCTTGGGGCAGATGTCTCTGTTGCAGTTGGATTTCACCATTCCAAGTATATCAGTGGTCATCACCTACCCAAATGGATGACTATCCAAACTGGATGAAACACCAGTTTATAAGCAGGAGCAATAACTGCAGGAATGACTAGGGAAGTGGGCCCAGGAAAAGGTGAATAAAGAGAAGGGTCTGGTACTGTGCTACAGATGTACCCCATTAAAAATCCCTTCATATTAAAACAAGATGGATTTCTGGAAAAACATAAGGAAGGAAACTGGTGAAGCACATGACCTTGGTGTTATAAAATCAGCCATGAGAACCTCACAGCATTCTGCTAGCCAGAGAGAGCTCTGTGGAGAAGTAAAGCTCCTAATGAGTTTTTTCCATGAGAAAACATGAAACCTAAAATTCTGGTGCTAGAATCCATGCAAGAAACATGGAGGCAGCTGGATCAAAAATGACCTAAATATAAGCCATGAAAAGGACAGACAGAGCCAAGAGAATTGTGGAAATCCAAAAAAGGCTGTGGCAAAAGCTAGTTAGCACACAGAATGACAGGTTGAAGGCACCATTTATTTATCCAGACACATTTAATGCTGGGTCTCTGAGATATAAGGACTTCACTGGGGTCAAGAGCTGTGAAAGTCTCAAATTTCTGTGAAACTTGCAAGGTAGCTTTGGTACTCCCTTGGGTGCAACACCATATGGGAAAAGGGAAACTGAGGTAGATGTGCACCCAGGGTTTTGGAAAGATGAACTTCCTTGACCTTCTTCAGGAAGACATATCCTAAGATGTTTTTAGTCTGTTCTTGTTGTGTCTTACAAGGAAAGATATTGTCTTTGATTTCACAGGTATATGCTAGATTTTAAATTAAAAGTAACTCTATCTCTGAACAAATGGCACATCTGCTTAGCCACATACCCTCCCTGGTGCCTAATGATCCCTCCTTACCAGTGCTGGCAGCAAGCACTCACTTATTTGTATGTAGTCAGCTTGTTTAGAAATTTCCAAATATCAGACTTCATGCGGCAAATGATCACAAAAAAAGACAGCTTCTCATCAACCTCTGCTTCTTCCAAATATGCTCTTTTAGGACTACCAATACAATTTTAGTTTAAATGACTAGCTTAAAACTATTTTTTACTTGAAGCTATTTTCCAAGTGCATTTAATTACATCAGGGCAAAATCCCATGTGGATTCCATATTTGCCTTAATCCAAAGAAGCAACATGTACTAGGACAGAGAGTAACATGAGTTACATGAGCAGTCCTCATGTACTTCACTATTGATACAGGTACTACAGTTTAAATGTCTGTGGAAAGCTGATTAAGACATCTTCAATGATCACTTGAAAAGTATATATGGATATATTTACAAAGGCATATGACTGAGGCTCCTATCTTGTTCTAATTCTATGCAGTGTTTTGTTAAATTAAACACAACCTAGACAGTATACCTGTACAGTGTTCCTTTAAGTGGCACTAGGGTATTCTGACTTAGTGCTTCGGCTTGTCTACTAAAAAATTTTCTTAAATCAAAGCAACCTCTCTACCTCCAAATCAATGTTAAATTTAGTACAGTAGAATCATAGATCATAGAAGCACAGAATGGCCAGGTTGGAAGGGAGCCTAAAGATCACCTAGTTCCAACCTCCCCGCACTGAGCAGGGATGCCAATCACTAGACCAGGTCACCCAGGGCTGCATCCAGCCTGGCCTTGAACACTGCCAGGGATGGAGCATCCACAACCTCTCTGGGCAACCTGTGCCAGTGCCTAACCACTCTCTGGGGAAAGAACTTCCTTCTAATCTCCAATCTAAATTTCCCCTCCTTCAGTTTATAACCATTCCCCCTTGTCCTATCACAGTCTGACCGCTAACAGTAGTTCTGCAACTCTTGAAAACAGGAAAACAGACTTGCTCTGGAGTAGTCTTTTGATGCAGATCTCAACAAATAGATATCTTTCAGTTTTCCACTCCATCTTCTTGTTTCTACATATGACAGATGAGTGTGGCAGTTGCACCCACACCCCACACAAGTATTAATAGCCCATAAGCAGACACTCCCAGACAAAGGAGCTGAGGCCTGGCAGTGTAGCAACACCCAAGATGGGGGGGGTGGGGGGGGGGGGGCAGCAAAGGTCGTTCAGCCCACTGCTGTGGGCAGCATCTCAGTAGCTGAGGTTGGTTTTGTTTGACCAAGAGTCAGCATCCAGCTCAGGTATAAAAGGAGCATTTCAGCCCTCATGGAGTCAGAGTTGCTGAGCCAGCTGTGTGAACACCAGCACTGCCTGCAGTAGGGGAAGCCTTCCCCTCAGGATGGGGATGCTGCCCAGGGAAAGTTCTGCAGATTGAGTGTCCTCATACCCCTCCTTTTGTGGAGTGTTTATTTATGGGTACTCAGACAGGTGTATGGCTAGGCTTCGCGAACGAAGATCCAGGGAGGGCTCCACCCATGCTCCTCATCAGCGCCTTTTCCAA
>VWZO01019088.1:6684-28806 GCA_013396975.1 Bucco capensis | reverse complement strand
TCAGGAGCTCTGCACACACACTAGTTTTAATGCCACGGATGTTTTTGAGCAGGCACACAGGATCACTCTGGAGGAGAAAAGACAGTGTAGAAAGAATCGTGTCTTGCAGGTTCTACCTCCTGAGGAGTCCTTCTGCTGTGCCTTTTGCAACCGCTCTTGTCTGTCCCGCATTGGCCTTTGCAGCCAGCAGCGCGCTTGTAAAAAGCGCTGATGAAAAGCATGGATGGAGCCCTCCCTGGATCTTAGTTTGCGAAGCCTGGCCATGATGATGATGAATCCTAAATAGCTTCCTGCAATGGATTTAAGCTGGCTAGCTATATATAGGAAGCAAGGATTCTTCCTGCTGTATGGAGTCTTTCTCTGGATATTTAATAATGATTTAACAAAACCCTGCCAGAGATGACCATCCTTAAGAACCCAACAGTGACCTCCAAAACTATCTTGCCCTGACAAGAAGTTCTTCCTTTAATAACTTGAAGAGAGGACTCCTAAAATGGACAGAATTGCTAATAATTTTTAAGAAGCTCAAACAAACAATCTAACCAAACACTCCTGCAGGAAACGAAATCCCTGTGTGAAGCCAGTATGAACAATAATAAAGAACAGAAAACATATCACACAATTTTACCTGTAGAGTTTGCTTCGTTCCAAACTTAGGCAAGATGGTTTGTCTAAAACCACTTAAAATTTGACTAATTTAAAGGTTTACCTCCTGCCAATTCACAATCCAAAAATCAGAGAAAGTGGACATATCTAAAGTAACAAAAGGAGCCTGTTTCTGAAGGGGTGTTTACCAGAATTTACCAGGGGAATTTACTCCTTTATCTAAATGTTTTATATATTTGATTCTGGTTCCCTTTCCCCTCCTTCCTCCCCTTCCCCATTGCTGCCTTTTTTAAAAGCAAAAAAAATAGGAAGCCAGAATCCTTTTAGCAAGTTATTTACTTTTAGTAAAGCATACATGACCTGATTGCAGCAACCACCACAGTCTAAGCTTTTAATTAAAATAGAATACCATAGATTTTTCTAAATTCTTCTTTCTTCAATCACATATCAAAATCCTCCAAATCCACGCTTTCTATTTTCAGACCATTTAAAACCATTACAGCTTTGAATCACCATATTGTCATTAGTGGTGTAGCTGCCAATCACATATTGTTGTACCAGCCTGATTGAATGGCATAAGGTTTCCAGTTAGCTTTCTGAAAGCTCAACTTTTTGATTGAAGTAAGTTCTCAGAAAATTGTGTGCAGTTGCAGTGTAAAAACAAATACAAAAATAAGTCTGTAAAGTTACTGTATGAGTACTGCCAGTGAAAATGGGCTTTCAAGAAAAATAAATCAGGATATGGTATGTACTGTCAGCATTATCCTTCCTATAAAAGAATTGAAAAGCAGACATACAGTTCCACTGTTTAGTAGCAAAATCTACTAGTTCATGAAATCAGAAGCTGTAAGAAAGTCATGGTTTTTGTTTTATTAAAACAGCAGAGAATAGGAGCTTGGCCCTTGCAGCTTCCAGAGGGCCTCAAAGCCTTGAAGCATTACATCATAAATCTGTTAAACAAGCAGGTCTAATTTTAAAGTAAGTACAAAGAAGAACATAAAACCTTTTTGAACTCATTCAGAGTAGCTTGATGATGCAAGACATTGAGAAACCTACACCTGTGGTAACTACAAACACCTTGTTCAAAACAGACATATGCCTGCCTTGTTTTTCTATGTTCTGCTTAGCAAGCAAAACAGCCTTAGCTAGGAAGCAAGTAAAGATAGGTAGGAAAAAAAAAAATCCATTCTAGCTTTTAACTTTACTTAATAATAAGAAGCAGCAAAAATTACTGTCAGATCTAGTTTTTGGAGATCAACATTTCAGGTTGAAATGCATAAATCCTTGAGTACTCACAGAAATAATGAGAACCTTCAGGATTACACTGGAATAAGGGGTAAAAAAAAAATGTATTATTGTTGTTGTTACAAAGATGATGGTGATGAGATAGTGACGAGAGAGATAATAAATCTGTGTCAATTCTTGAGGATTAGGTAAATTCCTCTCAACAGATTGCTCAGTACTGCCCACAGCAAGGCTTTTACTCTCTTTTCTGGAGTTTTTGGTGCTGCTCTGAAAGGCAACAGTAGATAACTGAAATGGTACAGAAGTATTTTTTTATACTACTTTGTATTTTAACTATACATGAGGCACACCAGAAAGTGAATCACACAACTGGATGTATGGTTTATTCTGTATTAGAAGAAAATTAAGTTACTATCTACAAGTAACAGAGAGAAAGAATGAACATGGAAGGAAAAGTGTCAATAAACGGAAATTACTACTACTGAAAAAAAGGCTTATTTATTCCTGGTCATTGAAAAAATGATCAAATTCTTTACAGTCCACCAACTAGTTTTCCACAACTGGACAGGGAGAGTCATGTATCATTCAAGTTATCATTATAGCAGCCTATTGAAAGAAAAAAACCAAATATGTTTAAGAGACGGCTGGATGTTGTGTTGGGGAGCATCATTTAGTGGGGTGATAGGGCTAGGAAAAAGGCTGGACTCAATCTTCAAGGTCTCTTCCAGCTGTAACTGTTCTATGATTCTATGTCAACACTCTAGTGCAGAATCATCCTTGAGAAGGTGGGGAACAATGTCCAAGTAGATCCTCTGGATTGAGAGAAAATGATCCAATTAATAGAGAGAGAAGTCACTGTCTTTGAAGAACTAGAATAAGGCAAAAAAATCCCTGATTATGCTGAAGAGATGGGGGGGGGAACCCTCAGAGCCCTCCTGAGGAGAAGCCAGTGGAAGAAATACTCTACTTAAAAGCCTGGGGAATAGGGAGGACAGCAGGTGAGCTGCCAAGTGTGACCAGTAGCAGCATGACACACAAAGTCCTTTATTCTCCAGTTCTACAGTCATGGTAAGTCATGATGTCTGGTTAAAATGGAGACAGCCAATGGGAGCCAAACTTTTGTGACTGCAGGGAGGCATCATAAGCAAAAGTTTACTACACCATGTCAGGCACAGTCTGAAAATCACTTTGGGTCTGCTGTGGTGTCATAACTGTGCTGCCTGGTGCCATAACTGTGCCAACAGCAGAGGGAGCATTAAACTCATTGCCCACGGGAAAGTGTGGGGAGTGATACCCATGTTCCTATGATCTTTGTATGGGTAGGATGTGCCCATTAGCCTTCTGGCAGTCATCCTAGGAGAAGGACAACTCTGATTCCAAACCCGGGCAGATGGAGCTCGTTTAGCCCTGTAAGGCCTTCCATCTAAGAGAAGGACACTCTAATAAAACCTCCATCTTAAGGACTTCACTGCCAGCATCCAAGCTTGCTAGGCCCTGGCAGATGAACCTTAGGACTAAAGGGTGGGTCCAGCTCTGCACATGCTGTGTCTCACCTAAAAATATCCACTGGGCAGGCTGGAGGGTGCTATCTGCTATCCTCTTTTTATCAGCACGCTTGGAAAAGGCGCTGATGAGGAGCTTGGGTGGAGCCCTCCCTGGATCTTCGTTTGCGAAGCCTAGCCATACATACGTACTACACCATGTCCACAAGTAAGCAAGCAGTGTTCTAAGAGGACAAGAAAAACAAAGGTAACTGAAGAACAGAAAGAGCAGCATCACTAGAGTTAGTGGCAAAGAGACATGGTGATAATGACCTGTTAAGTAGCCAGCAATAAAGTGATGTCTGGAGGTACTCCACTGATATATACACACTGAGGATTTGTCTGCTGTACAGGATGAGGTAGGAAGTATGCAAATCTGGATTTGAGGTGCAAAAGGCCTTGTGCCTTTAAAAGATTTGTTCAGTATTTGGTTCCATATGATTCAATTTCTGACGCAAGAACAAGCAAGTTGTTTTGAAGTAAAAGGAAGTCTCAATATTTTCATAGGTTGTAAAATAATAAATCTGCATGTATTTAAGTATGGAACATTACCTCATCTCAGGACTATTTGCCCACTTACTAGGGAAGGACTACAGCAAATATTTGGAAAAAAAATATGGGTTTGAATTGAAGGCTTAATGAAATTTGAGATTTTTTTATTCTTCCCATCACTGTGGAAAGGAATTTTAAATACACTAGGAAAAAAACCCAACAAAATACAAACCACCAAAAAACCAGAGGATAGAGTCCATATTAAAAAGCAGCTTCATTGTATTTATTAACAACACACAGTATCCAAAACTTGCATAAAATTAGTCTTTGTATGAACCACTGGTCTTTAAAAGTCTTATTGTTTCCAAAATTTCACAAGACTGACCTTGGAATAGTAAAACAAGTGCTACCTGAAGTGCTTTTTGTTCTGTGCCCAAACTGAGTCAGTGAATGGAATGAAATGAAAAATACATAGCAAGATCTATGCCAGCTGCTATCAGCTCTATTTGCTGTGCTCTACATTCTTTAGATACAAATTCTGGCTCAGTGATAGAGAAGATAGTCAGAACCTAAATAAAGTTTCAAGAAATACTCCTAACAATCATTGCACACTAAAAGTTCAACCACAGATTACTCTTATTATTAATACCACTAGTAAACCACCCAAAATATTAAAAGTATGCACTGGCATGTGTCCCTCATTTGACAGTTGTCTAAGTTTTCATGCACTACAGGATAAGCAAATCCTGAATTAGACACATGCTTCCCTGACACTTGTCACCTGACAGACATGTTTGCTGCAACTTCAAAAGCTGCAATAAAAAACATTAATCATCTATATTTGCATTTTGCTTTTATCCCCTAATACAACTTTTTCTTGTAGAGTATTTGCCAGTAGTGTTAGAATAGACAAGACTGAGCTATTTTGGATGTACTAGTTCAGAAAAAAAAAGAAATAAAGGATTCGTTAGCAGAAAAGATGCACGTTCTTTTTAAAATAATTCGTTGAAAATTACTGTGCAAAAAGAGGCAGAATAAATATTTTACTATTCCACTCTTCTCACACCAAAGAGAGACACAATTCTGTTATTACTCATTAAAAGATCACTGTATCTTACCAATGCTGCTTCAGACTTGGAGTCTTGAGAGCTAAATAAGACCTGTGAGAATCATTCATCTCACCTAAAAATGCTTAGAAGTATAGGAGGATGTTCCTAAGGACTGAGAATATTTATCCAGTTTTGATAGCAGATCAGGACTCAGAAGATTTGTTTATGATCTGTTGAATCACAGACTCGCTCACACGCAGTGTCACAGTATATCAGGAGTTGGAAGGGCCCTAGAAAGATCATCTAGTCCAACCCCCCTGCCAGAGCAGGATCACCTAGACTGTCGTGGCTAGGCTTCGCGAACAAAGATCCAGGGAGGGCTCCACCCACACTCCTCATCAGCGCCTTTTCCAAGCGCGCTGATAAAAAGAGGATAGCGGATAGCACCCTCGAGCCTGCGCTATGGATTTTTTTTTAGGTGAGACACAGCATGCGCAGAGCTGGACCCACCCTTGAGTCCTAAGGTTCATCTGCCAGGGCCTAGCAAGCTTGGACACAGGCAAAGTCCTTAGGATGGAGGTTTAACCTCTTAGCTGGAAGGCCTTACAGGGCTAAACGAGCTCCATCTGCCCAGGTTTGGAATCAGAGTTGTCCCNTGGGTCGTCTCTGTGATTCCATGCCGTCTCCGGAATTCCTACACCCTTCACATTTCTAACCATTCCTGAGGTCTCCTCTCAGTCTCCTCTTGTCCAGGCTGAAGAGACCCAGCTCTCTCAGCCTGTCCTCCTAGGGCACATGCTCCACTCCTTTCAGGATCTTGCTGGCCCTGTGCTGGACTCTCTCCAGCAGCTCCCTATCCTGCTGGAGCTGAGGGGCCCAGAATTGGACACAGTATTCCAGGGGAGGCCTCCCCAGGGCAGAGGAGAGGGGAGAAGAACCTCTCTGGATCTGCTGGCCACGCTCCTCTTAATGCATCCTAGGATGCCATTGGCCCTCTTGGCCACAAGGGCACATTGCTGCCTCATGGGCATCCTCCTAGCCACCAGCACTCCTAGAGCTTTTTCCCCAGGGCTGTTCTCCAACAGATCAATTCCCAGTCTGTACTGATCCATGGAGTTGTTCTTAAAAGATTTTAATTTTGCCTAGGATGCTAGATGGTTTATAAAAATAAAACATTTACTTGTTTCCCTAGTCTCACCTGGACATGGAGAAAAGCAATGGTTTTCAAGCCCTAAGGACTACATTTACAGAAAGGAAAAAATAAAAATAATAAATTAAGAACATGCAGGTTTAGTGCTGGTATTCAGTTGTGCATCTCAAGAACACTCCACTACAGTTTAAGTGATTTGATTAAACTTTTCTCCTTTAAAATCAAATCTCAGATCAGTTCAAACACCCACTAATAGCTGATTACATCCCCACACTCAATTCATTATAGAACAGCTAAGTTAAAGGAAAAAGTAAGTAGACTTTCTGTCTTAAAAAGCTCCTTCCCTAGACAGAGTTTGAACAAAGCTCTCCACCACAGACTGCAGTTCTCCATCAAGTCCCAAGGCATAGTGTCTCCCCAGTCCCCCTGGAGCAAGAGCTCTCTTTTAGGTTTGAAGATTCTGACTTACATGCAGAAACAAATTGAAATGTGACATTTACAGAAGTTACTGAACACACATCTTGGTGCATTCAGCTTCTCCCTATAGACACTGCCCCCACTACAGCAGCTGCTGCTACTGTAAGGTGATGCCTGTCACTTCTGGGAGAAGGGAAAGGAATTTCAGGAACAAAAGAAAGGAAAACAAAAAAAACACACACCAGAGGAATGACTTATAATGTGCTAACATCCACAAACCAGAATTCCAGTTTACCTGAAGCCAAAATACAAACAAGATCTTTAAGACGAACTTTGTATTTTTTCAGCATATGGCATTTTATATGCAGAAAACTCTTAAGCTTATTCTGCTGACACAAGTGTAATTCGAGAGAAGTTAGATGGTTATGCTGTTAGACCAAATATTCAAGTTCTGTACAAAGCAATGACACTAAGGAATTAAGGCACTTCATTCCTTCTCGATTTAATGGGGCATTAGCACTTGGATCCCTTAGGCATCCTCAAAGGTCTCTGTCTTTGTGTTAAGTGTGCTTCAGAAACGCATTTTAACCTCCGAATTTGCTTTGGAATACAGGTACAATACTAAGGAAGCACAATAAAAAAAATCTGTTAATATATTTCTAGGCATTCTCTAGGCATTCTCTATAAAACTTAATGAAACAAGAAATAAAGTAAACCTGAGGAACAGATATTGGCACAATCTAACCTGAAAGGTTTTTACAGCACAGTGGTAGATCAGGCAGATAAAGAAAGACAACCTGAATATAAGTCACATGGATTTTAACAGTCTTTTTCACAATACTACACAGAATTCTCAAAGAAACAGCATACTGCAACAAGGGGTAAATGCTGATGGAAAGCAATACCAGTTACTATCAATGATGTCACCTAATGAGATGGAAAGGTACCAAACCAAACTCCTTGCTCTCAAGGCCAGTGTATTCAATATGCCAATATATGACCTGAGGGAAACATTCATCTTAGTAGCATTTTCAAAGCAGCTGCAGAGATGACTTGTAAAGTTGTGCGTCGATTTATTTCCTAATCTCAGGTTTTTACTCAGAATTTTGTGAAATTTTTGTCTATTCAGGATAGAAAAAAAAAAAAGGTAACAGTTGAGAGCAGGGAGGCATTAAATGCTGACATGACATCTGAATACTAGTATACTTCTAGATAAAGGAAATACCATCTCTAGCAGACAGCACCTTGCAGTATTGGAGACAACTTTGTTGATTGTTCATAAGCAAATAAGGTGAATATAGACTGCAAGTACTAGCTCAGCAAGCAGCTTATTAGTCTACAGTGATGTATTTCATAACTTTTTGCTGACATACACAGACCATTTAGAGTTTGCGGTCATTAGTTTTGTAGCTAACAATCTTACCCCCTGAACTGCACTTGAGGAGAATTGTGTGGTACATGCATACACAGCTAAATTAACTTCATACTTGTTAATCTCACCCCTGAAGATTAGGGGGAAAAAAGGAATTATATTGCTAGTAGAACTAAAAAGCTATATTGATATGTAACAAAAAGTAAACCTATCAAAGTACATGCTACAGCAAAATGCTATATAGCAAAGGATGTCTGAATAGACACGCAGATTCACCTTAATAATGAAAATATATCAAGTGTGAAAGAGGAGAGAAAAAAATATACCCAGATACTACATGATGCTCCCAAAACTAATGAAATTATACTATTTTTTCCCCTCATGTCCATGTATTCCCATTGTACCTTGATCTTCAAGAGGTAAGCTTGTAAAGACAGTGTCAAATAAGTGTCCAGCCATAAGGTTGTTCACGTATCACTATTTTCAAAGTGCTTCATTTTTAAAACATTCTTCAGCTGAGGAAACAGCTTTGCAAACATTTGTCATCTGGTGCTTGCCAGGGAAATAAAGTTCATGTGGATGACAGTAAAGAGGGAGTTTAAATCTTAAGCAGCTACTCCTCATTAGTTTCCTGTGTACAGTTTCCCGCTCTCCAAGAATCATTACTCATCGCAAATAAAGTTAATCCTTTTTTATTAAATGTGTTTGAAATAAATCAATAATAAATGAACAACAGACCTTGCATGCTTCATCCTCTGATCTTTTTTTCCTTTGCATATTGCTGCTTCATGTTCTAACATGTACATATTATATAAGAGAATTTCTTGTTCTGTCACCGTGCATACACACGTGTGCATACACTACAGTCTGTTTTAGAAGCACATATCCTTTCTTTTTTCAGGACAGGGTATAAAAGTACCTCAATAAACATGACCTAAAGAACAATATTATCTTACACCCTAGCACTTCATAACACTCAGCTGCTTTGGAAGAAAGTTCTTTTTAAGGTTTAACCTTTACAAAGGCAATAAAAAAAATATAAAGTGAACTACACATGGCAGCAACTTTTGTTACCACTCTTTTTCAGAGCTTGGAAACTAGAAGAACATCTTAACTATTAGGAAAACTATTTTGCCAATAAGATTTAGTAATTTACAACTCCTGCAGAATTGTAGTCAAGATTTCATCTAAAGCATCCAGCTCCTGAATCAGCTCCCATTTGCTGTTGAGTCCAGTCTGGGACTTCTGCCACAGCATCAGTGGTCATGGTAAGGTAATTGCCACCAAGGGGGTTGGGTTTGCTCTTGGTTTTTTATACATTTGTATATATATCATTTTGTTGTTTCTATTTGTCTTCATTTTAGTTTTCTTTTCCAAACTGTAAGTCTTCTTCCCATATTCCCTTTCTTTTTGCCTTTGAGAAGGGAGAATAATAGCGTCTGCCACTCATTTAGTGGCCAGCTCAGCCCCAACCCTTGACAATTCTATTTAACAATCTCTCTTAAAGAAAAAAAACAACATATATATAGAAATTCAGCTTTACTGTATCAGCTCTACTATATCAATAGATTTGCATTAGTTACTTCTCTGGTTTTGATCAAAACTAATTGTACAGCAAGTCTACAATTCCTAATACCAAATCAAGTGTGGCAGTGTTACCATCTCCTTCAGACAGTTTCTTTTTTCTCATGTTATTACTACTTCTAATGACAAATAGTGAAACACTTTTGGTCTTCACATCACAGGAAGGAAAGTAGAAGACTTAACATATCCAAGAAGAAGCACAACAACTTACTAGTGTTCTGACAACCCAATTGTTACCTTAAAACTCTAAAAATGGATTTTTTTTTTTTTTAAATGCTCATTTCAGTGGAATCTCTGAGAAAAGATTACTCACAAGGAAGTCTTTCTAGTGCCTAAGGAACAAAGAAATTCTATTTAAAGACATGTTGGGGTGTTTTTTATCTCTTCCCTCATCAGCTTCGTATGGAAAATACCTGATGATTTCAGAAAAATTATACAAGAAATGAACTCAACACTTTTTCATTCTGCTCCAGGCTAACCCTGTCAGAACTGCAAATGATTATACATTATGCCCAGTGTGGCTTTCCGTCTCAAATCAGGCCTCTTTTCAGCATACACAGCAGTTTTTTTAAGAAACATGAATAGTCTTGTAACTGCTTTTGTGCTCACCAGCATACTGTTAGTGAAAGGATGAAATGGGACTGTCAATGAACACTGCTATATTTATACCAACTCTTCTTGTTGACTTCCCCAAAACGTCTCTCAGCACACAGCAAAAGACAGAATGAGAGAAATACTCCGCTTTTATTGCATCTCCAGAAGTTCTTTTCCTGCAGCAATATAATTTTAAGCTTCAGGAGAAAGTATGCACACAGCACACTCTTTTCATTTTTAATGTATTATTCCACATGCACAGTTTTGAAACTCAGCCCCCAATACTGAGGTCATTTACTTTCTGCTAATAGTGCAGAGAATGCAATTCATAATACATCACAAGTATTTAGGAGAGACATTAAGTTATATTATTGTATGCAGCTCCCGCAAAATACTTACAGAAGACTAAAGACAAATATTCAACAAAACTCATTTTCTATTCTGAATTATTTTTGGACTATTGACTGACTTAATTTGAATAAGATCTAATTTTAAAACTGAGGTTTAAATATTTTATTCTAATTTCACATTTGCCTTTAAAACATTTTGCTCAAATCCAAGGTACTACAGATGTAACAAGTCTCTGGTTCTCCATTGTTATGCAAGAAGGCAGACTACAATCTGACCTGAAGTTAATGGAATTCTGCAAAGGCAAAGAAATGTGTACCTATGTAGGTTTGGGGTGCAGGAGTACAACTCATTAGGAGAAGATATGAAAAAATCCTATACATCACCTGTAAGCAGGAGAGAGATATCTCAGTAAAGACTTGTATTTCCCTTGTGGTGATTAGATAACTCCACAAAGAAAGCACATAGTATTTTCCATTCTAAAGATGGGAGGATGGAGATAACAAAAGACAAAACAACTGGACCAACACTACCAGACAGATAAATAGTAAATACTCAGTCTAGTGTTCCTTCCATTAAGAAATCCATCCTTCCTAGAGAAGGACATGCGTAGTGTGAACACGTCTCCCTCATACTCCATAGTCCTAGCAGCCAAGTCATATGAGCCTGCAACACATTGGATAGTAACATACTTTTGAGGTTTCCCTTTAGTTCTCCTTTGATGCATTACCACTGTGCTCCAGGAGTCTCCCTGTAACCCACAGGGCTTCCCAGAGCAGGATGACTTAGCAGAACTCAACCCCACAATTACATTTTACCTCCTCTTCAGCCAGAGCTAACTAATAATCACAGCTTGTAACCAACATTAGCTCTTTGTTTTCTCCCCACACAAAATCCCAGCTAACTAGGGGAGCTTTCAATAGCCCTGACTGTTACAAGTGAGCTCAAAGGTGGAGACTGTTGCAGGAAACATTCTAGGAGCATCTTCTATTTTTATACTTCCAGAACTTTATCTCAAGTGCCTGCAGTGACCTCAGTTCCGGCAGTACAGCAAAGATAAGGTCATGGAGAAAGAACTGGAACGAGTCTTTCCTTTGAGACTATAAATATAGAGAGGGAAGCATTTATATAATACAAGCCAAACAGTTGATAGGTCTGACTCCAAATACACACTGTACCACTTCTTCACTAGCAAGGATGCCATGTCTTGCAACTTCACTAAGCATCATATGCAAACACTCATTGTTAAAGCCTCACAACTCTGAGCCAAATAATTTGAAGTAAAATAAAAATCAGACTAGTCTTTTCCTTCATGTTTTCTTTCAGAAAAATCAAATGACTGAATTAGTAGAAGACAACTGTATTTTAAAACAATCCATACACACTGTCATAGCTACAGATCCCAATTTTGCAAACTCATTACATTTAAGATTAACATTTAGGACATGCAGCACTGGAACAGATACAAAATAAATTTGAAATGGACTTATACGCATAATCATTCACATTTGCTTTTGACGGCTTCAAGTTATATTCAAGCTGAACCAGCAAAACCAGCATTAAACTATCCTCCAAAGAGCCAGAAGAACCTGCAATTAACTAACAAGACCAGGTGGATTACTGGGTGATTCATGTAGCAATGTTAATAAGCCTCATTGCCAGTGGATACATGAGTTTAGGGAGGTGCCAGGGACATAAAGATTGCAGAGTAGACCACATCTGTGGGAAGGCAAAGCTATTTGCATTCTAGAAGTCACCTTGCTTGTCATTTAAACTGGCTGAAAAGAATAATATTGTAATCTATATTGATGTGGATAAAGCAAGCCTTTCTTCACCCTGAATCAATGCCAGCTTAGAGCAACTTTATCATTTGCATCAAACTATAGACGGACAAAACCTGTTTATGGACACAACCCTGCTCACAGGCATAGAAGGATTACCTAACCCCCTTCATAAATTCTTATGAACCACAATTTGTCCTACACACACAAGAGATTTGATTTATAAGTCTTGATTTACAAATAAATCATAGTAAAGGAAGCCTGAAATATTAGCTTCAGAAAGTTATACAAAAGCTTACCAGCTATTTCTCATTCTTTATCCTTCATATATGCATAGTAATGCAAAAACATTTTCGGAAGAAAAATCAACTTCTTTCCCCTGTTTCTTAGTAGAACAGGTAAAGAGTGTCTTACTACCACTTTGATAACATTCTTCATCCAAGCTTCACAAAGTATTCTCTAGAATGGCAGACTATTAGTGCCCCTGCACCAACAGAGAAATTGAGCTTTCAAGTGTCAGAGATCTGAGGACTCCAAGTGTGTTAACAACACAAGTACAGTTTAGGACAGGTCAGACAGAAAATTTGTTAGGTATGAGCATAGTGAGAAAACATTTGGACAGCATTTTCCTCTCTGCTTTCCTGCTCTCTACCAAGTGCTTGCAGAGACCCAGCCTATACACTGTTGTTTTTCTTGGGGGTTGGGGGGGAATGGTGAAAAGAGGTGGGAAAAACAAATCATTTCAATGATAACAAAGCCAGGTATCCATTCCTAGGAAGAATGGACTCCTTAAGGAGCTTGCTAACTGTCACATTACTAAGAAGTCAAAGAGTAATTAGTGTGACAACATAGAGAGCTGATTCAATGGCATCCTGGGCTGCAGCAAGAGAAGCGTGGCCAGCAGAGCCAGAGAGGTGATTCTGCCACTTTCCTCTGCTCTGCTGACACNTCTAATAAAACCTATGTCCTAAGGACCTCGCTGCCAGCATCCAAGCTTGCTAGGCCCTGGCAGATGAACCTTAGGACTAAAGGGTGGGTCCAGCTCTGCGCATGCTGTGTCTCAGTTAAAAAAAAAATCCATAGCACAGGCTGGAGGGTGCTATCTGCAATCCTCTTTTTATCAGCGTGCTTGGAAAAGGCGCTGATGAGGAGCGTGGATGGAGCCCTCCCTGGATCTTCGTTCGCGAAGCCTAGCCATACATTAGGAAAAAGTTCCTCCCCACGAGGGTGGTGTAACACTGGCACAGGTTGCCCAGGGGAGGTGGTTGTGTTCCCATCCCTGGAGCCATTCAAGGTGAGACTTGCCAGGGCTCTGGGCAACCTGATCTAGTTGGGGATGTCCCTGCCCACTGCCGGGGGGTTGGACTAGATGACCTCCAGAGGTCTCTCAACCCAAATCATTCCGTGATTCTCAGTTGAGCCTAAACGAGTGGCATACCCAGTATTACTTTAGCACAGAAGTGGATGGATGGAAGCGATCATAGCCTATTACCTTTTAGTCGAAAGAAATATTCTTTTAGTTAGGACAAACTTCTTAGCCAGACATCTCAGATATTGAATACTAGAATTTTACCACCACAGAATAAATCAACATAAACCTGTAAGAGTCACCAAGCACCCTCTTGCTTTTCATAATAGCTCTCCTATGAAACAAATTGTGGTGAGAGAGAGAGAGGCAGCAAATCTTCAACAAACAAGAATGGAAAAACTTCAAGCAAGAGCATAAAAGAGTGGATGGGTGGGAGGAAAATGCTGTTCACTTATTTCAAGTACTAAAACTTGCTGAAGATTATTTGGAAGGCCTCAGAAACTGGAGAAATGTAACATAAGGTTTTGTCATCATGTTTTCTGTGAAAAAGCTTGCTAAGCTGTGTGAGAACATTCAGTTTATTTACATTATAGTTTTCACAATGTCAAACTTGACTCTAGTCATTTTTAGTGGAAATTAGGCCCTTACCCATGGGCATGTATGGCATTTGGGACGGAGAGACGGGAAGAAAAAGAAAGTCACCAAAAATTAATTAAAAAAATAAAATCCCAGTGATAGAATGTAAGAGCTAAGCCTGAGAAACTACATTCTGCAAATATTTAGCACACAGACAGCATTTGCTAAGGTTTCCCCTCCGCTCAGGGCTTCACTCTGAAGTATTAGGGAAGAAAATCCAACTAACAACACTTTCTTTTGAAATAGATACTGGTCAGGTTAGACTTCTCTTACCTGGCATGTCTCCAGATGTAGTCAGAATGCTTAGAAAACCTAAAGCTATGCCATATGACTACAGTTTTTTGTCCCAGTTTCACTGCTAAGGTGGAGAGGCTGTTTGAACAAGTGTTTGTGGAGAAGGCTGCCTACAGCAGGGACATCCACAGGGAAGATAACAATCACAAGAGACATGATTTTGAGCACACCTGTGATGCATCTCACTGCTATGAAAGTAGAACTGCACAGATCTCTCGTGCCTGCCTATCATAGGAAAACAAGTGTAAGAGCAGGCAATGACAGTAGCAGCTGAACAAAGTCTGTGCAGAGCAAGGATCTGCTGGTACATCAGTAGTCAAACAGTTCTCCCTTGTAAGTTAGGGAGAAGTTTCCCCTCCTACTTGTCAGCTTCAAGTGTACCTTCCCACTCCAAGCAGTTCCTTGCAACAGCACACCACACAACTCTTTCATAACAAGCTCATGTTTCAAAATTCTCAGAAAGAGCTGATGGAAATAAACACAGCTTGAACCTAACTTCCAGTTTCAGCTTAATTTTTTGTTGCCTACACCACACTTCCAGTAAGTAAATCATTTCAAATGGGAAATCACAGATGGGCTAGTGTAAGATTATTGATTGTCAAGACAGCAATTCTGATGCACGGAAATCTGAGACCTCTCCACCAGAAAGAGAAGAGAAAATAGCTCTTACAGAAATAGGCTTTTATGTGAGCTAATTAGAAGGCTTTAGGGCAATAAATACAAGTTTGAGAGTGTCCATTTTTAGGATTTAATCACCTCATAGTACTTTTTCCTGAAAAAAATCTGCTTCTCTGACACCTCCCTCTACTGCAATCTTCCTTCTTTCCTTGCCTTTCTTCAGAGCAGCAAGAAAATGAATACTATGAATTATTAATGTGAGCAATACAGAAATCTCAGAAGCAGCAGAATGTTTTTGGTGGTATTGGCCCTCCCCCCCAGGAAAAGCTCAGGAGAAAAGCTGGACAGGAGCAGAAATGCTACTCAGCACAGAAAGGCATGTGCATAACCATCTGTAACCTCTCTGTACCTCCCACTGCCTTTCACAGTCACTGAGATGAGTGGCTTGAGCAGTAATTTGGAGTAAACAAATTTCAGCAAAACAAACAAACCCTCAAAAATCTCCATCAGTCCTCCCCCCAAACCCCCAACCCATATCCAGAATATTCCTCAGAGGTATTTAAGTGATTGTTACACTAGATCTAGACTCTTTGGAGCCCAGTCAGACTCAGCAGAGAGTGTCAGTGAAATCACATATGTTCTTTGAAGAGACATATCAAAGATACTCTTACTAGCCTTTCAGTGGAGTTTTACCTTAGTAGGGGAATCTGCTCCTTGTGTTCTTACAAAGGAAAGAGGTTTTGCTCACTTTTTTTCCTTTAACGATCCAGCTTGTATCAAATATCTAAGGCTTAATGCCTCAAGGCTTCAGCATTTCGTTTCTGTCTAACAACGTGACAGTTACATATAGCCATGTGTATGAGTTGAGGCCATGTCTATATCCACAAGGACCTTTAGAAGGCCAGGAGAATACACAAGGGCTTAGGAAGGTCTGATGTATAGAAGCTGGTTAACACTAAGATGCCTGCCAGATACCAATAAGCTTTTACAGCAATCATGGTTAGATGTTGCTTATTAGTCTGCACTGGAAGACTCTAGCTCCATATTTTTCCTCTGATACTTCTGCACAAGATTTCACAGACTGAAGAATATAGAAACATATCTGCTCTTATCTCCATCCCAGAAAGCCTGTGCAGAGAAGAGTGCAGCAGAAGATGCACTCAATGTTTGAAGGCATAGGATCAAATGTGTTTTCCACTACCTGAGGTCTATATTTACTGTTTCGGAAATACATTACTGGGACCACATTTTAGATATTCATTAGTTCTTTGGTCATGAATGCATCCCTTCGGCCTCTGTTAACTTTCCCCTTGCTTTCACTGATGGACATCTTGTTCTGAGCTAATTGTGCCAAAGGTTTGCTGTCAAAGCAGGTATCAAGAATCTGAATCTAACTTCACATCTACCTTTAACAGGGAAAAGGGATATCCACTGATAAAGAAGAAAAAAGCCGAAAATATCAAATATGCAAGTCAAAGTCCATAGACTGCTCAAGCTGTTTAAGCTGATTTGTTATATTTCCAACACCACTAAGTTTTCCTTCTCACTGTTGCAAGCACATCTGCCTTTCCTCAGACTAGTGAAAACACATCCTCATTTCTTATCTTTCTCTCCCTTTCTCTCAGCTCTTCCACTGATATTTTGATGCCAGGTTTAGTCTCCTTATTTTCAAGTATAAGAGAGTTGTTTTTTCTTAAATTCTGTTTTCATAAACTATGCATAGAAGCCCATAACACTAAGCTGGAGGATGTGTTAATTATTTCATCTGCATTTTACATATTCTGATTACTCCTCCCTAGCTGTTCTCTCACCCAAAAAAAAAAAAACAACCCACAAAAAGAACCCAAGAAAAGCCAAACTCCCAAACTTTCTTTTTTTTTCCTAACCATCCCCTGTTCTCTTCTGCTATCTTTTACAATATTGTTTTTATTCCAAGACTATGCCTGTATTTTGCACTTAAGCTTTAGAGCTGTTCCAGGATAACTCCTACTTTATATTTTGAAATGCCATGTAACTCTACAGCCATATCAGGTTTTTTTAGTGCTAAAAACAATGATTAGGATGCTCCATTTTACAAGGCTATGAGCTGGTTTCCACTTAAAGTGGAAATGAGTAAAATCTTCAACATATATCAAGAGAACTTGTTTGTTAAATTTCATGGTCTAGTAACTTTCAGCTTTATTAAGGCTGAAGAAGTCAGTTCCATGTGTCACATTAAGAGAAACACTGGTAGAAATGGCCCTGAAGATATAATAACCCACTAGCCCAAATCATTTGCACTTTAAATGTAAATGTATATCTTTCAAACCCTGAAGCTTCATCTCCCAAAAGCCTCTCTAGAGATTTGTCATCTTGTATTTAAACATAAACAAATATTTTCCGTAACTCAAGAAAAAAAAAGAGAAAGAAAAGAAAATCAGATAAGTAAAGTAGAGGAAGGCTAGCAAACTGAATTGATTAATCTGCTATTTGTGGACTAACTGAATAACTAAAACAGTTGAAATAACTGTTGGCGATCTCTAGAAAAGAGCATACAAAGACTTCAAAGATGACTGCACACGTTATGCAGCTTCTGCTTGGGATCTAGTTATGAGGGTGGTGGAACACTGGCACAGGTTGCCCAGGGAGGTGGTTGAGTTCCCATCCCTGGAGGCATTGCAGGTGAGGCTTGCCAGGGCTCTGGGCAAGCTGATCTAGTTGGGGATGTCCCTGCCCACTGCAGGGGGGTTGGACTAGATGAGCTCCAGAGGTCCCTTCCAACCCTAACCATTCTATGATTCTATGTCTTTTCATTGCTTTAATCAGAAAGTAACTTTTCCTAACTGGCAACTCCAGATTTTTCAGATGTAAAGATAACATTAGGAGCTCAGGTGAATTTTTTTTTTATATACATACTCTATATTCTATATTTAAAATAGACTGTTCCATACAGCCTGTAAAATCTTATATGTTAGAAATGCGAAACAGAGTGTTGCACATGCAGCTTAGTGCCAGCAAGAAAAGTAGAAAGATCATTGGGAGGCACATGTTTAAGCAAATTCCTGAAAACTGCTATGCTATGACAGTCAAGTAGTACTGTCAATCTTACAAAGCTTTCATTGTTTGAGAGCTATGAAAGCTCATTTCAAATAGGAGATGCAGCTTACTAGATTAAAAAAAAAATCTTTAAGAGTACAATAAGCAAAACAGGCTGTACATAGCTTACAAATGTAGTCTCAATGGAAAATTAATCCTTCCCTCAAATTCTGATTAGATTTGCAGTAACATGACGAGAAACACATCAAGACACCTCAAAAGAGATGTTGGTCTACCACATTTCTACATTCAGTCAGAGTATGATTTAATTCTACTTCTCATCTGTTGTTCAAGAGAAAAGTAAATTGTTTTTTCAATGGGAATCTGCTTTTAATTAATAAAATCTGTCCTGTTCTAATACACTCTATACAAAGCAGAGAATGAACTCGCATATCTACAGATCTCCCAATTGCTACTGCGATGCAATAATCAAGTCCTTCTTATGAAAGGTGGTTGAAAATGTTGTCTCTTACTGGATCAGATGAAGCCTGGAATTGGTTCTTAAACACTGTATTGCTACTGAACAATTAAAAGTCACTTAAAGGAGTAATTGTAATGCCTACAATGCAGATATCCAAATTATTCCACCCTTCTTCATAAGGTTGCTGCCCCAAGCCCTTGGCTGAGGAAGAAAATCTACACAGAACTGACATTGAACCCTGTGGGGCTGTAAGGGTAGCAGAGAAAATGTTCCCACTATTAATGGGCCCATGCCAATATGGAAAAAACACAAGTCAGATGCCAAGCAAGGAAGTTATGGAAGACAGAAAATCACTGCACTTCTGAATGTTCCAATTTAGACTGCTTTGGGTTTCTCAGTCTAGAACCATACAAGCTATTTTCTGCAAGACTCCCTGAATTCACAAACTCCTCCAGATCAACAAAGTGAAGGGTGATGCCCTCTGCCTCACATATTCATTAAAGCCTGTGTTCAGGGAATAGCAGATATTAATCATCTAACTATTCTTACCTAGTGCATCTGTCTCCTCATTCATGGCATCTGTCCACACTCCTCTCCTCTCTCCTTCCTTCAGGGAAATTCATCAAAGATTCTGCAAAACAAATTGCATGAGAAGAGGTTGAAAACGTGTGAATTAAGCAGCTGCAGTCTTGCACAGCTTTGTATACTTAAACTTCACAACTCATAGATCTAAATGTATATACACATACATCTAGATATGAAACTCTATGTAGAGTTCAAATGAAAAACTTTTGGTCAATTACATTATAAAATTCTCCTATATACTTCTTATTAAGGTTAATAGAAAATTAATGACATTTTCAATAAAAGATGAACTGGTACAAAGATATTAGGAGTTTGATTTAGAATGTGAAACCTCCTATTCTCACATCTGCACAGTTCTCCCCACTTCATTTACATAACAAATGAATTCCTCTCACAGATTAGAAGATTTCAGGCTCTGTTCTTACTGTATTTGATCATGAAGAATTATCTGGCACAGTGACATTTTGGAGGAAAATCTGATTTTTTGCTTTTCTTAGGCTATTTCCCTTCATAATATTTTAAAAGAAGAGATATTAACAAAATAACTCTCTCTGTTCACCATGACTTGTGATAAGGAATGCAGGGGCTAGGACACAACTTTTATTGTTTAGAAAAAGAGAAAGCTAACTGCACACTTCTGTTAGCATGACATCAACAGTTTGATCTCATTTAAAATAGGAAGGTGGGTGCTATTCTCACAGAGTTGAGGTCTCAGGAATGCATAAAGGTACCATAACTAAGTGTACAAGTAGTTCCACTGATACTCAGAGCAGTGCCTGTCTGTTCCAGATTATCCTTGAGTAAGCAAAGGAATCAAATGAAAGGCAAAGATCAAATGGAGCNGTGATAGGACAAGTGGAAATGATTATAAGCTGAAGGAGGGGAAATTTAGACTGGAGATTAAAAGGAAGTTCTTTCCCCAGAGGGTGGTTAGGCACTGACACAGGCTGCCCAGAGAAGATGTGAATGCTCCATCCCTGGCAATGTTCAAGGCCAGGCTGGATGTGGCCCTGGGCAGCCTGGTCTAGTGATTGGCACCCCTGCCTATGGCAGGGGGTTGGAACTGGATGATCTTTAAGGTCCCTTCCAACCTGGGCCATTCTGTGATGATGACACATGGACTACCTGAGCAGAGGTAGTGCAGTACAGCTATCCTTGCAAGCAGACCACACCATAAGTAAAGGAAACTGTCTGCAAAATACCTATGAGTAAGTAGGAGGAAGCAAGGCATAATTCAACTCCTCCTTCACCTTAATTTTTATTGTTTGGAATATTGCAGGGAAGTGCCATTATGTCTAGTCACTTCATATTTATAACAAAAAGGTGCATTGTGAGGCTAGAATGATAAATAGTCCTCAATTTATCATACATCTACAAAAAAAAAAAACCCAAACGAACAAACCATGAGACTTTTTGCCATGTTTCTGTGACTTATTCAATATAGTATTTGGGTTATGGCATCCAAAGGAGGAAGGGAAAGGAAAGCTGAAACTTTCACACACACCAAATGAAAAGGTTCTTTCAAGGGCCAAAGTTCTGGCATAATCTTGTTTATGCTGTGCAACAAGACTAGTATTAGCAAGACAGACAAGGCAGTCAATAAATGAAACAATAATCAAAAAAACTATTATCACCAGGATTTTGGTAAAATGATGAAGCTTTGGTCAAGTAGAATGATCTAACAATATCGCCTGTTCAGTCTAGCCACCTCCTTGAAACCAAAAATAGCTTGAAGGAGATGCTGTAAAAGACTGACCCCTGGCACTATGCAGCATGGCTGAGATTCTAGCTTTAGGGAATTGGTTTTGGCACTGTGTGCAGTATGGGGTTCCAGAAAGACCTGTTTCTACCAGACAATAGAGACATAAAAGAGTTGGAGCCACAGATCAATTGAAAGAACAAACTTCAAAGTAAAAGAAAGTAGTCTTGCTCTACTAAGCAATTGGTGGAAAGGAAAACAACATCCTGTAAGCTAAGCTGATTTTCTGGTATCCAGTAGCAAGATACAAATACAACAGCAACTTTCTGGAATTAGAGCAAGTATAACAACAGCAGTTAGATTTCTAAAGGCAGATGAACTAATACTTACAGAGCTAGCCCCTGCTCTGAAATTTAAACTAATGACTGACCTGCTTCAGATATTAGAGTTAGTAAGACTGCTTTGTTCCCCTGATCTGCTAAAGGCTTGGTCATTTTGCTTGCTCTGCATGACTGAAGCAAGCACATAGAAACATAGATGATACAGATTTGTTTCATAGAATTATTTGTACCATATATGAAGTGAATAACTCCTCTCTCATAATCAATGTTAAGTACCTTCCAAGCACGAATATATTGACGAAGTGACCAGTGGTTCATGGTAAAACACTGATACAGTGAAACTAGCATTTATTTTTCTAGAAAGAAGCTCAGGAAGACTTGTAATTAAAAGCTACAAGTCAATGAAAGCCTGTGGAGAAAAAAACTTACCAGACTGGGTAATTTCAGGAAATGAACAAGGACAGGTTATTAAGAAGGGTTTTTTGTTTTTTCTTCAATAAATACTTTAAAAGCCCAAGTCATCTGCTTTGTCATAGAATCATAGAATGGTTAGGGTTGGAAGGGACCTCTGGAGCTCATCTAGTCCAACCCCCCTGCACTGGGCAGGGACATCCCTAACTAGATCAGGTTGCCCAGAGCCCTGTCAAGCCTTGCCTTGAATGCCTCCAGGGATGGAGCCTCAACCACCTCCCTGGGCAACTTGTTCCAGGCTTCCACCACCCTTGTGGTGAGGAACTTCTTCCTAATGTCCAATTTAAATCTCCTCCTCTCCAGTTTAAAACCATTGCCCCTTGTGCTTTCATTCCAGGCCTTTGCAAACAGGCCCTCTCCAGCCTTCTTGTAACTTCCCTTTAAGTACTGGAAAGTCACTATTAGGTCCCCCCGAAGTCTTCTCTTCTCAAGGCAGAACGATCCCAGCTCCTTCAGCCTGTCCTCATAAGAGAGGTGTTCCAGCCCCCTGATCA
>VWZO01019085.1:79863-94103 GCA_013396975.1 Bucco capensis | reverse complement strand
ACAAGGGATTTTCAGACTGTGCCTAGGGAAACTCCAAGATAGTCCTTTAGGAACAGGCCTAGTGGTTCTTAATATATGAACAATCCAGGAAGCTTCACATAATTCTAAAAGTCCTAAAAATCTACAGAACACACTTAAATCTTTAGGCATCAGTGTTTTCAGAAATGCAATTGAATGTAGTATGCCAAACAAAACAGTTTCAAATGTTGGTATACACATCAGTGTATTAGTTTCTTGCAAACACAATATTAATGAACTTTCCTCCCCTTTTTGCAGATCATTTCAAACAGAGGCATTACATTTCCAGAATGAACTCAGAAATGTAGTTTGGGTATTTTAATGTTACAGGAATGACAAGTCTTTTGCCATTAAATCCGTTTACCAAGTTGAGGGTAGGGAAGTATATGGTATGGTATGGTATGGCTAGGCTTTGTGAACGAAGCTCCAGGGAGGGCTCCATCCATGCTCCTCCTCAGCGCCTTTTCCAAGCGTGCTGATAAAAAGAGGATAGCAGATAGCACCCTCGAGCCTGCACTAGGGATTTTTTTTAGGTGAGACACAGCATGCGCAGAGCTGGACCCACCCTTTAGTCCTAAGGTTCATCTGCCAGGGCCTAGCAAGCTTGGATGCTGGCAGCCAAGTCCTTAGGACATAGGGTAGGGAAGTAACATTGCATTTATTGTGTTTGCTCACTGATGTGATTGCATTTAATCTGTTCTCATCTTTTCCTTCGCAGCAAGCCATTGACAGTGAGGTGAAAGCAGAGGCAGTGCCATCAGTCACAGTAAAGGTACTGAAACTCAAACAGTAGCATTCAAATAGTGGCAAATTTTAACAAACCTGTCACTTTGTGTATTTCATGAAAATGAGTAAGAACTGAAAGGCAATATTATACTTGATTCTTTTTCTTAGTATGACAAGGTGTCATTCTAGCAAGCTATGAGGTCTGAAAGCAACTGCAGTTTTTGTTTTGACAGGCTTATCAAAAAGCAGACACAAAAACTTTTAGGATGAAATTAAGTTATAACAATTTTTCCAGCACTTTTCAAAAGAAATGTTTGGTTACTCAATGTAAAGTTTATTTTCAACTGCCTTTTTAGTTGTCAATAAACAAAATCAGAGGTGGTGGTTTTTTTTTTGTAAAATAATTTCTATAGCTTTTACTTGTGGGGGGAAAAAAATCCTAGGAAAACTTAGGTCATTGAAATACTTCTTGAGAGTTGCTACTTGTATGTGATTCTAAAGAAAGTGAGAGTGTGTGTGCATGTGCAGGCATATATGTGCAAATCTAGTTTCTCCTCAGCATTGCCCAGAAAGGATCATGATTTTTATTTCTGACTTTGAGAAGATCTTTAGGAGGATCAGGGGAGCCTTATTTATGAGACCCTTGCAACTTTTCCTTCTGTCTTGAATGAAAAGTTCGGAAGGTAACTGGACTTTTAATTGAGCTAGATTCCATTACATTGGTATGGTTTATTTGTACTTGATCCAACATCTTTCTCTGCATTTTTATATGCTAAAATGATGTAGGAGAAACTCCTAGTTCTGGTAAAGTCTGTGACAGTTTTCCTCAAAGGAGTTTAGATCAACAGCTTTGGACTTTGAATCAGACTGTGACTATAAGGGTACCTTAATGTGTAATGTTAGATCTGAATTACTGCAGAAAGGTATCAGCTTTTCAGTTTACACTGGAACCATTCTATTGTCTAAGTGAGTTATTACAGAGTAAAATCCTGTGTTTACAAGTGCCAAATTTTGATTTTTGGAGGGCAGCTATGATTTAAGTGTTGGGAACACAGTAACTGTTCTCCTCGTCTGCTCTGACTGCCATTGTAAGGCCAATGGCAAATGCTGTTTCAAATGAGCATGGGCATGTTTATGTACTTGATAAGCTTTTTAATGGGAAGACTTTCTATTTGCTATTCTGTTTTCTTGCTTATGTATCTTACACCTTTTAATGGACAAAAAACAAGTAAACATAGGAGTTACAATGTGTTCACTATTTTCCAGAATATTTTTCTTGTGATAAATTAATTGATCTTTGTATGTCTCCATTCTAATTAATTGCAGTTGTTGGAAAAGTCCTTTTAATGAATTCAAGTAATATTTACAAAGTTAAAAGCATTGGTTCTGATGAAAGGAATAACTGTACATTATTGTTGCATGTTATTACTCCTGTCAGACTAAATTGACCTTAACCACTGAATTTGGACAAGTTGAGAACAGTTTTGATTAAAATGTAAATGCAATATTTTCTTCAGTGGCAACCAATATAATATGTATGCCTTGCATGTTCTCTACAAAGTCATGTTGCTAATGAATATTATTTGGCTATGGTAATGGTGGTCATTGTACCCAGAAGATCTGCAGGCAATGCATTATGCTCTAAAGAAAGTCTAGATTTTGTGGCACTTAATATAAAACTTAATTTTAAACTTCAGTATTGCCCCAGTGACAGGCCTGTCAGAAAAGTTCTAATAAAATTAGAAACTTCTGACAAAACTTTCTGGTTAGAGGATTCTTCACCTCAGGCTCCTGTATGAGGCAGGAAACCAAACATAACTGAGAAATGCACTGAAGTACCATTTGCTAATAACTTTAAATGCTACTGTCTTGATTCCAAATTCTGAAGTGTGCAGTCTCACATCTGCATGTTAATTGGTACAACATCTGTAAGAATAATAATTCTATCTTAATTGCTTGTCTTACTGAGATTCTTGCTTTAGAAAACAGGACAGAGTTTACCTGCTGTGTGTGTGGAGCTAGGTGTGCTCCTTCCCTGCTAGCATTGCTGGATGATCTGAGGGCATGTTTACAGCCCAAATGTATTGTTAAACTGAAGTAAATATTGATGTTAGTTCTGTTAGGAAGTGTAATGACTAACAGAGCTAATACTTGGGTCATTTTATGACTGATATTTTCCTGAGCTGATTTAACCTGGCTGTAGTGAGCTCTTTGGGAGACCAGCAATACAAACCAGATGATAATAGTAATGGATATGATCAGAGCACATTCAGATCTGGCACTGCTATACCTTGATTTTACATCTGAGGTAAGGATGTTGTTTGGATGTCCACTAGTTTGGCAGAGGAGTAGCTGCCTGCACTAGAGGCAACCAAGGCCACCTCAAGGTTTATGGTTAGATTTGCTCTGTAATCGAGAGTTGTAGTTGTGCTGGGGATCCTGTATATTTAGTTTTAGAATTTGTTTGCAATAAAAAAAACCCCAAAACTTGACTCTGAAGTTATTCAAAAGTGTGCATTGCTTTTTGCAGTTAAAGGAAATAATTTCTTTGATTAGCTTTGTTTTTATTATTCTTTTTTTAATTTAGTTACCTGGAAGAGACTGAGACAACACTTCAAATAAAAAAGCATGACTCTTGCAAAACACTATCATTTTAAATAACATGTAGCATTACTTTGTCTTGAGTTGAAGTCAAAGAAAATGAGAAATCTCGGGGTTTTGTAGCTTTTCATGTTACTGTGTTCCATTATTGGCTCTAAGTAATAATTGCAGAAGGAAAATACTGATTTTTTGATGATGAAATATGAAGTTCTTAAACACTGTTGATAAATTGCTCTTTGCAGGTTTTTCATATCTTTTTGCTAGTTATATTTGTTTTCTGCTATACAGAGATTAATTTTGCTTTCTTGAAATACTTCTCTGTCACTGGATACAGATAACAATACAGAGCAGAGTGACTGCACAGAAACCAATCCTGGCAGTATGTGTACAAGCTCCATTGGCAGTGACCTGTGACCAGTTCATCTTTGATGATTTAGGTAAATTATTATAGTGCCATTACATCTATTGTATCATATTGCTTTCTTTGAGGATGTTTGAAAGGTACTGTCTAGCCTCCATTGAGTCATAGAATCCTAGACTGGTTTGGGTTGGAAGGGACCTCTGGAGCTCATCTAGTCCAACCCCCCTGCAGTGGCCAGGGACATCCCCAACTAGAGCAGCTTGCCCAGAGCCCTGGCAAGCCTCACCTGCAATGCCTCCAGGGATGGGAACTCAACCACCTCCCTGGGCAACCTGGGCCAGTGTTCCACCACCCTCGTGGGGAGAAACTTCTTTCTAATGNACCTCTGAGTCTCCTCTTCTCCATGCTGAACAGTCCCAGTTCCCTCAGCCTTTCCTCATATGGCTTCCCCTCCAGTCCCTTCAGCAGTCTCATTGCTCTCCTCTAGACCCTCTCCAGCACCTCAACATCCTTCTTGAAGTGAGGGGCCCAGAACTGGACACAGTACTCAAGGTGAGGCCTCACCAGTGCAGAGTACAGGGGGAGAATCACATCCCTAGTCCTGCTGGTCACACTATTCCTGATCCAGGCCAAGATGCCATTGGCCTTGCGTGCTGCCTGAGCACACTGCTGGCTCATGTTCAGCCGGCTATCAACCAATACTCCTAGGTCCCTCTCTGCTGAGCCACTCTCCAGCCACTCATCTCCCAGCCTGGAGCGCTGCATGTCCTTTCTGTGTTGAGTCCTTTGTTGCAGATACACTGCAGCTAAAGCAGTTATAGATTTGCCTTGCCTGCACTCTGTACCATAAAGATCCTGCATAGTGGAGGAAGACAAGTAGAAAGCAATGGAATTACTTCCTTGATTATGATGTGATAGATGGAAGATGAGGAGAGGCAGAGTGGCAGCTTCATGATGGAGGAAAAAAAAATCATCTGTGATGCTTTTTCTGGGGCATTTTGCTTTGCTGGCAATTCGATGTAGAAATGGTACTGCTGAGCTAAAAGCAGGGACAGAAAGCTTGTTTACCTGTGGACAGTGTAGCTTATGTTCCTATCTTAGCATCAACTGTTAGTGATTCTAGCCTTTTTTCAACTTTGAGGCTGTAGGTGGGGTTGCCTTGAAGACTAAGTGGAGCTGAGGACCAGAGCAGTGTGAGCTGTTTTGACATTCTCTGTGGTCAGTGTGCTGAATTAAGTTGGAGAGGCTAGTTTGCTTTTTACAAATTAGGGATTTAAAAAAAAAAAAAGTCCTATGTCCAGTGATTTGATAAAGGTGAACTAATGGAAATAACTATCATAATTTTATAGAATTTGTCCCAAAGTGCTAGAAAATACATTGCTTTCATTTGGGTGTTTGTTACTTGATTTATTTTTAGAACCAGATTCATCTGAAATCGTGGTCCTGTCTGTCTTTTTGAAGGGGAATTGTACTCCATCAGAACTAGAAGGAAATTGTGTGGTTTCGTATAATACACCAACAGGTAAGCCACTGGAGAGTTCAAATGAATTTGGCTTTTTTGAGGCCTTTCTTTATGTATTTTCTATAATAAGTGTTCTTTGAAGGCAGTATTAGTTAAAGAAATAACATGTATCAGAGTTTAGTCTTCAGTTTTAGTATTTTATCTAGCATCATTAAGTTCTCTAACTGATGTTACAGAGATAAAATCATATGCTTATGGCTTGAGAAACAGCTGTACAAGCTTTCCCACCTTCTATCAATTTGCTTCTGTTCTCTAAGGGGCCATCTCTTGCAATAGGAAGTTAATTACATTTTTATGACTGTTCAGCCTTCTGGGCTGCCAACAAATGTGACAATAACTGCCTCCCCACAGGGGAGGAGATCTGAGTAAGTGGTGGAAGGGATTATTCCTCACTTCCCTTTGGACAGATGAACATACTCGTTCTAAACAAATAAACTAACCCAAAGGAATAGAAACTATTTGTTTCATAATACACTAATGAGCCTGGAGATAAAATATGTACATTTACCCTGCTTTCCATAACTGAAGACTGATTAGCTTAGTTGTCTACACACAGCCTTATGAATGTGTCAGGCTACTGAGAAACTGTATTTAGGCAGAGCTTCCATGTTAAGTTAAATGCAGCATAGAACAATTTAAGCTGTGTGTTCCTCACTTCTTAGTGCTTGGCTTTGCTCCTGCACTTTCTCCTCTATTGTGCTCACACAATCAACAGTTATTTCTCAGCCAGTTTTGCTAATTTGGTTCATTGTGCAAGCACAGAACTGTGCCAGCACAAATAGAAGAGTGATATGGAGTAGGCTGGCATCAAAGAAATGCATGTGGGGTTAGGGCTAACATGAAGGGTGGGGGTCTTGACTATCTGATCCCAAGTAGACACTTCTGTTTACACATTTTTTTCACATCACTTCTCATTTGAAACATTATGCTGACAACTAGACTGTAAGATCACAGAATCACAGAATGGTTTTGGGTTGGAAGTGACCTCTGGAGGTCATCTAGTCCAACCCCCCTGCAGTGGCCAGGGACATCCCAGAGGGTAGTGGTCAATGGCTCCAAGTGCAGCTGGAGATCAGTGCCAAGTGGTGTCCCTCAGGGCTCTGTACTGGGGCCTGCACTGTTTAATATTTGTATAAAGGCTATGGCCAGCAGCATTGAGTGCACCAGCAGCAAGTGTGCAGATGACACCAAGCTATGGGGTNTAAAGGGAACTTCCAAGCAGGCTGCAGAGGGCCTGTTTGTAAAGGCCTGCAGTGAAAGGACAAGGGGCAATGGTTTTAAATGAGAGATGAGTAGATTTAAACTTGATATTAGGAAAAAGTTCCTCCCCACGAGGGTGGTGGAACACTGGCCCAGGTTGCCCAGGGAGGTGTTTGAGTTCCCATCCCTGGAGGCATTGCAGGTGAGGCTTGCCAGGGCTCTGGGCAAGCTGCTCTAGTTGGGGATGTCCCTGGCCACTGCAGGGGGGTTGGACTAGATGAGCTCCAGAGGTCCCTTCCAACCCAACCCATTCTAGGATTCTGTGATCCCCAACTAAACCCTACAGCAAGCCAGTATTCCCAGGTGGTCTCCCATCCAAGATGATTGAAACATATAAATGTCAGACAAAACAAACTCATGAGTTTTTGGGTTTTTTTAAGAATTTGATTTTTACACAAGACTTGCAGATATGTGTAAGGGGGTGGGAGAGAGAAGGATACTTCTTGATTTTTCTTGAGGGCCTGCATGAACACCTTGTATAATTTCAGTCCTCCTTCATCATGCCTGACTTGTTCCTTGTGAATGAGATGCTGTACCTTTATAAGTGTCCAATTTCGTTATGTGGCTGTACACAAGTTTTGTGGTGCAACTGGTTAGGGAGTACACTTCAGTATCTTGGATGCTCTGATACTGTAAGCTTGGTTTTTGTTTTGCTGGTCTTGCTTCTCTGATTTTGCTTTCCAAGACCAGAGTATCATACTTAAGGGATGTTTCCCACTGGCAAAAGACTGTATTGTTTTTTCCAGGTGATATTAGTTAAACTTCTGTGATAGATATTCAGTTGGATTTTACAAGCCTTTTGGTTAGGGAAGTAAAGGAGTCTTGTATTTTAAGTATGTTTGGTTTTATGCAATTAAAAAACTCCCCAGAAGACATGACATAGAATTAAGGAACTGGAGAAGCTTTAAAAACTTTAATAGTAGAATTTGGAGGACTTCTAAATAAAGGAGCGTTTTTAGATACTGATCAAAATGAAGCTGCAATAGTTCTATACAATTACATACAAATACTAGTGTTATTTCTACAAGACACTCAAATCCTAGATGCTATACTATCAATATACTAGTAAACAAATTAAGTGTGTTTGTCTTTGTTTTATTTGAACAGTGAATTTTGCCTCTTGGGTTTTTTTTAAGATATCCATATTTGTGGCCAAATCAATCTTCAGTGTGTCTTTGTGGGATTCACACAGCTGAAGGTTGAGTTGGATAGGATTACATTATTGATGAAGGTGGTCTCCTGCCTGTTTTTAGGTAGTATTGTGTCTATCTATTGTCTACTTAATGAATGTGGTTTAAATTCTTTAAAACCTTTTACTACATTTACCTTTTTCCCCCTCATTTAATCAGCATCTTACATATTTTCTTTTTCTTTTGCCTCATTGCTGGTTTTCTGGTAGAGCTCAATCCTGAAGGTGAGTGAGTGGAACAAATGCAGAGTTTGAATAGCTTCATTAATGACAGTGTATGCTGAATAAAGCAGATGGGAAAGGGAGCTGTTATTTTGCCTGTTATTTCTCTAAGTTCTTCACATCCTTGATTTGATACTACGAAGGTGTAACTATTTGAGCAAATGGAAAGTAAAGGAGTCTTAGACATAAGAGGACAATTCCCCATAGGGAAAATAGAAGGAAGTAAAGAGACTTATTGGGAAAGGATATTGCACTTTCATGTGTGATGTAGGAATTTTGCAGTGTTAAGTCCCCTGTGCATTGAGATTGGAAATGGAAAAAGCAATAGTATGTTTTCTTTACTGTATTTTTAACAATTTTTTTCATGTTTCAGCAAGAACTTAGCTAAATTATAGCTGGTTTTATTGTTTTGTACAACTGAAGGTTTTACAGCTAATGCTATGCTGTATTGAGTAGCTCTGAGAATGATGTGGATATCTCTTCATTCCAGTTCCTGATGAAAACATCTTATTCAAGGCTAAAATTCTGCTTTGTAGCTGAGAATACCAGCAGTACAAAAATTAGCTTTGATTGTGGTAGATATGATACTTGCAAAATGTTGAATTAAAACACGACTGGAAAGTTAGCTAATGTATAGGTAGAATAAAGAGAAGGGTAGTTTTGCAGTGTAGTTATGGATGTGTGTTGCAAAGACACAGTCCTTGTAGGAGATACTTTAAAAATATATATTGAGTACAGATTCCATCACACTTTAGGGAAGGATGAAAAAAGTTGCATGTCACAGATTCAGAGATCAACTGGGAAAGAATCATAGAATCCTAGAATGGTTAGGGTTGGAAGGGAGCTCTGGAGCTCATCTAGTCCAACCCCCCTGCAGTGGCCAGGGACATCCCCAACTAGAGCAGCTTGCCCAGAGCCCTGGCAAGCCTCACCTGCAATGCCTCCAGGGATGGGAACTCAACCACCTCCCTGGGCAACCTGGGCCAGTGTTCCACCACCCTCGTGGGGAGGAACTTCTTCCTAATGTCCAGTTTAAATCTACTCCTCTCCAGTTTAAAACCATTGCCCCTTGTCCTTTCATTCCAGGCCTTTGCAAACAGGCCCTCTGCAGCCTGCTTGAATGTTTTCAGTTTTGTGGTTTTCCTAAATGGAAGTTACTGATATGGATGTTCCAGTACAAGAAAGATCTGGACGTGCTGGAGTGTGGCCAGAGCAGGGCCACAAGGATGAGCACCTGAGCACCTCTCCTATGAGGACAGGCTGAGAGAGTTGGGATTGTTCAGTCTGGAGAAGAGAAGGCTCCCAGGAGACCTTCTTGTGGCCTTCCAGGATCTGCAGGGGCTACAAGAGGGCTGGGGAAGGACTGTTTAGAATGTCAGGCAGCAGTGCTAGGACTAGGGGGAATGGATCCAACCTTGAGGAGGGGAGATTTAGGTTGGCTGTTAGGCAGCAGTTGCTGCCCAGGAGGGTGCTGAGCCACTGTGCCAGGTTGGCCAGAGAGGTGGTGGCAGCCCCAGCCCTGGCAGTGTTGCAGGCCAGGCTGGCTGGGGCTGGGAGCAAGCTGCTCTAGTGCCAGCTGTCCCTGCCCAGGGCAGGCACAGGGGTTGGGAATAGATGATCTTTCAGGTCCCTTCCAACCCTGACAATTCTATGATTCTGTATTTGAGTCTTTTCAAAACTTATGCTTTTATAAGCATAGAAAATGAAGTAAAAAAATAAAAAAGCAGGCAACTGTGTTAATTGCTCCCTTTTCCTGCTTTTGGGGTATTCCAGGGGGCTTTGAGTTGCTTTACAGGGAGTAGATGCTGGAACTATCTCAAAATACTACTCCTGGCAAGAATAGCTATAACAATGTGGCAGATTGCTAGCCAAAGAAATTTTAAAAATCATTGAAAAAATAGAATAAATGTATAAACTACATAAATACATTGTCTGTATTTTACAAGGATAATATTCTTAAAAATCGCTCACGAAGCCTAGCCATGAATGATTCTTAAAATAAAGATTTTGATCCAAGGATTCTAGGAACATGGGTATCGCTCCCCACACTTTCCCGTGGGCAATGAGTTTAATGCTCCCTCTGCTGTGGGCACAGTTATGGCCCCAGGGGCCACAGGAGACCACAAGGGATTCTCAGACTGTGCCTGATCACTCAGCCATAAGAGCTAATGAATTGACAACCAAAGGGATGAATCTATGCCTTCTAGTAATGTTTTTCCTCTGAAATGTGTCTTAAAATAATTCTTCATTGCAAGGGATCAGTGAATTAGCAAACAACTTTTAGGAAAAAGAGTTGCTTTGGATGACTGTTAAATGGTTGAGCTCTATTTTTGTACTAACCTGCTAATGTTACTTGACTGATAACCTCTGTGTACCTGTCATTCAAAGTGTGGGGAGTGATAGCCATGTTCCTATAATCCTTGGATGGGTAGGATGAGCTCATTAGCCTTCTGGCAGTCATCCTAGGAGAGGGACAACTCTGATTCCAAACCCGGGCAGATGGAGCTCCTTTAGCCCTGTAAGGCCTTCCAGCTAAGAGGTTAAACCTCCATCCTAAGGACTTGGCTGCCAGCGTCCAAGCTTGCTAGGCCCTGGCAGATGAACCTTAGGACTAAAGGGTGGGTCCAGCTCTGCGCATGCTGTGTCTCACCTAAAAAAAATCCCTAGTGCAGGCTCGAGGGTGCTATCTGCTATCCTCTTTTTATCAGCGTGCTTGGAAAAGGCGCTGAGGAGGAGCGTGGGTGGAGCCCTCCCTGGAGCTTCGTTCGCCAAGCCTAGCCATACTACTACTACTACCTATCATTCATGAATTTTTTGTGTCTGTGACAAAATCACTTTATTGTGTCTAAAAATGTGTGTTTAAAAATGCTGCTAAGGTGGGGGTTGGAGTTAGTGCCTGAGTTTCCTGGGTGACATGGGAAAGAATGACTGATTGTTCCTGTGACGCTGTTATCGATGAGTATTAGTGTCCATAATGATATCTAACACAAGGTTTCCCTGCTAGCTGCTTCAGGAAAAAATCCTCCTCCAAAAAACCCACACCAAAAGAGCAAGAACTCTGTATTTCATCACAACTAGCACTTCCACCTTGCACATAGAACGTGCTGGGCAATTTCTGACATGCCAGCAGTTTTAAGCAGTTTCAAACTATATTTGAGCAAATTTTTGACACATTGTAATGAACATGTTTTCTGAATAGCAGAGTTAAAACTTCCTCTCCTCTTGCATCGTTCTGATAAAATTGCATGTGATATTAGATCCTAATACCAAAGGCAGTAGATAGGATTTTTTTCTACAATTCTGTAGAAAGAATTGATAGTTGAAAGATAGAATCTAATATACCTTTGGGTAGTAATCTTAGATGCATTTTTTTCTAAGCCACAAACCTGACAGATGATATGTAGGTTGCATAGATATTATTTTTATTTATTATTATTATTTATTATATAGACATTATTTTAGAGTATAAAGAGTAAATGTATTTTTAGAAAGGATTTAATTTGTGGTATTCCTGATGAAAACATACATGCTTCAGTTTTTTTGTGTTTGAAGAATCAGGAGTGATCACAAAGCCATTGTCTATATTAAAGTAAAATTGTCTAAAGCATGAAATAAAAATGTTCATCTTTATTGCATGTTAATTGGTATAAATACAGGTATGTAGAGGGTTTGGCTAAATACCTCTTGCTTTCCCATTCAGTTGAAAATGTTCACTTGAAAAGGTGATGAAGTATGCAAATGTAAACATATCTTAGGTGGAGAATTTAAGAAAAAGTAAGAACTTTACGGAAGTTTTTTATTCTAATGTATTCCTTAATCACATGACAAGATTTTCTCTTTTAGGACAGCACTATGAAGTATCTTGTCTGCAGAATATGGATAAGAATGTGTGTTCTTTCATTTCAGGAATACTAAGAGCTGCACAGTGTGATTTCAAGCTGCCTTTGCGCTTAATTTGCTTTCCAGCTCCACCTTCAAAGGCAGCAAACCACAAGCTAACTATTGATACAAATAAACCTCCCATCAGTTTTCTCACTGTTTTTCCAGGTAGGTTTTAAAATAAGTATTAATAGGGAATGTGTTAGGAACTCCAATAGGAGTTGTCTGTGTGAAGTAATGAGGTAATTAACAAAGCTAATTTAAATGTTTAAAAAGTATATTTTTAAAGAAATGATGGTGTAATATTCCCAATAATAATCTGCCTTGGTTTAGGAGATCTTTTTCTGGTACAACTGCAGGTTTCTTTAAGCAGTGGACATAATATAGGTCTAATTTTTGTGTAGCAATAAATTTTATATTGGATCAGTGGGGTTGTAATGGAGAAAATATGGGTATTCATTTATGAAAAGATAAGCAGAGTAAAGCAAAAGTAGTAAATGTTGTATGTAATGAGTACAGGTGTTTTAGAGGAATATTTGTGAAGTTCTTCGTAGATTGGTTTGGAGCAGATTGTATTTAACTTCATTAGCCTTCTAGAACCAGAAAACAACATGTACTTAGTGGTATTTTCTAATGTACAAACCTGAGGAACATTTTAAATTCAGGAGAATATTAAAATAGTATGAAGGTGCCTTTAGGACTGGAGAATGTGAAATTGAGCATTATAAAGTGTAGTGTTATGAAAATAACTTCTACTGTAATGAGGGGTTCCTAATTTGGAAGAGAGGAGATGGAAGTTACCACAGGAGTCATAATCAAACAAGAATTGAGGAGGCATTGGACAAAATGTTTTCATGCAGGAAACTAATATGTTTCTGTGCACTTGCACACTGAGTGCTCGTTGCTTGATGTTAAATAAATTTGAACTCGGAAGTGTAGAAAAAGGCTTTGAACACTAGAGATTTCAAGTGGAGAATTAAAAGAAACTGACTCATTTAGCTTAGCACACATGCAAGAAAGAATACATTTGCCTTCAGTAAATATTTTGTGGCTGTATCATGGCTCTAGATCATATTAACACAAGAAGAAATCAAGGCTTAGAAAGTGATTGTGAGTAAGTTCAGTCTGGCAGTAATTAAGTTTCTGAACTTCAGAGGACTAAGATTCTGGAACAGTTTTCTGACAGCTGTATGTGCCAACAACTTGATGATATTTTTAAGGTGGAGCTGCCTCTCTATTTGAAAACCTAATGTGGAACCTTTGTCTGAGAGCTATGGAGTAGGCACGATTGGGTTTTTTGGTAGCATAAGTTTCTTCACTTTAAATGACACCTTCTCTTTCAACTGAGTGGGCTGTGTAATACTTGAAACAAACTTTTTTGAAGGTCTACACAGTATAGGCTTAATGTGTTCTGGAAGAAAGTGTTAAAATCTAATTGAGCTGTTTAACTTGGTGTGGTCTACCACATGGAATGAAGAGAAAGATGGACATGCATGGACTCTGCAGAGTAGCTCGTTTTAGCAAGCCAGATGATGTGTTCTGTACTGTGAAGGCTGAAAAGAGTGTGCATAAACATTTTCATTATAATTTCCTTGTAATTTTTGCATAAATATTTGAATTAAAGGTGACCTTGCATCTGGTGATAGGTGATAGCCTTTGGGCTGTATACTTTGGAGATGGTTCAGACTGAACCTCTGAGAAACCTATGTTTTGTTTCTAGTCTGGGGAAGAACATTAGTGTGGCTTAGCTTCCACATGTGAATGAAGGGAGAGTATAGCAAACTGCTGCTGCTGTTTGTTACTTCTGAGCCCTAAGAAGGGGAGCAGTCCAATTCAAATTGGCACTCCTAAATTTCTTGTGCAAAGTTTGATTTGGTCTTGGCTATGGCTTGAGGCTGTAGAATACCAGAGTCATACTATAGAAAAAATGTATTTAACTTTCTCTTTCAGATTTTATTGATCCATCTCAGGATGACCAGGCAAATGTTCTGGGATTTCAGTTTTTAACTGGTTCCAAAACCACTCTTCTTGCTTCAAAAACCTCACGTAAGTGCTGTTAGTATTATCATCAGTTAATACATGTATGTTTTGCTTCAAGTTTTTACAAATGTTTAATTATTACTGTCATTATAATGGAAAAAAAAATCTTTTCCTCAAAGATATTTTGACACCTGTCTTCAGAAACAGTCATCTACTGGAATTTTTAAAAGGGATTAAAAAGCAGATTTCTAACTCTCCACTGACTTTCAGTAATCCTTGACTTATACTGTCAATAAATACTTTCCTGTATTTATTTGCTTCTCTATGTTTAAGTAAATGCTTGTGTCTGTATTTAGTTACCTGTACGTATGGCTAGGCTTCACGAACGAAGCTCCAGGGAGGGCTCCATCCATGCTCCTCCCCAGCGCCTTTTCCAAGCGCGCTGATAAAAAGAGGATAGCAGATAGCACCCTCGAGCCTGC
>VWZO01019085.1:33153-79695 GCA_013396975.1 Bucco capensis | reverse complement strand
CTGCCTCCCTACAACCTCCCCTCAGGTAGTTCTAGAGAGCAATGAGGTCTCCCCTCAGTCTCCTCTTTTCCAGACTAAACAGGCCCAGATCCCTCAGTCTTTCCTCCTCAGGCTTATGCTCTAAGCCCTTTAGCAGCTTGGTAGCCTCTGTACTCTCTCCAGCACCTCAATGTCCCTCTAATGTCCTGGTCCAGTGTTTCTTGTATAGGGCAGTTTGTGAATTAAGTGAGATTGGGCTCTTTAAAAAAGATTGGTTCACTTGGTTTTGGAGAGATGATGGTCTTGCCCTGTATAGCTTCTCAACTTGCTAAACTCCTTGGCACATGCACTGGAACCACATCAGCTCAGTTGTGTTTAGCACTTTCTGTGCCAGCGTTCACTTAAATACAGGGCTAGCAAACCGAAAAGCTGCAATGGCTATTCCATGTTGCAGAGAGCTCCAATGGAACACTGTGTGAATGCTTGAGCACAACTGTATTGAGCAAGGACTCCATCTGGTTTGTTGATGTGGAATTCCTTCGACACAAAAGTAACCTGCCTCACTGTTTTCAGAAATCAGTATTCCTGATGAGTTCTATAAATACTGGTGGCCTCAGATATGAGATAATATTAAATACCTTTTCTAATGTAATGAAATGTATTCAAAACAGAAACCATCTGGAGAGTCTTTCATGGTACTGAGAATCACGTTACATTTTGAAAGTTCAAATGCATTTGTATTGGTTTGTATATGCATTATTTGCATACTATTTTATTATTGGTTTGTCTTTAGTATTTGTTTAAATAGTAGCTCTTGCATAGTTTTAGCTAACCAGACATGCAGTGATAGATTCTAAAATGTAAAGAATTTATAAATAACTGTTTTCTGGATTACAGTTTACATCTTTCACTTGCACTTTGTTTTGCATAGTTCCTAAATCTGAAGCTGTGTGAGGGACAGATTTATGTCTATGTAATAAATGTATTTTAGTTTCTAGTGAGGCTATAACTTCTAATTCCCCCACACCAAACCCTCAAGCTTTTCCTCTCAGGTCTGTTTATTCACTAGCTAGGAATGATGCTTGCAGTCTTACTATAAACTTTCCCATGCTGCTTTACTTGTGAAGTTCACTTTTCAAAGGAGATTCAAAAGATCTGTGAGTAGTGTGACTACTCATTTCTTGTGGCTGGGAGTCCTTGCTTTAGAAAACAAATGTGTTGTTTGATGTCATCTTCTGTGATTAGCAGGCTGTTTCCAGCATCCACTTCACACATTGGATTGCATTGGGCACAGAATTTCTTAGGCAAGTTTGTGTTCTGAAATGTTACCCAAGGAAAACTTCATTTAAAAAAAAAATTGCAAAGTGTCTAATCCTCAAGCATAGTTCTGAATATTTTTATGAATGGAGGCTAGCCATAATACAAAAGCTATGTAGAATTTCATGATACTGAAAGGATTGTGCTTGAGTGGGTAGATCTTCTCTGCAACTAATGAAATTTTTATTTGGGAGGACCTTATTCTGCCATATAACCTGAGTTTATGCTTTGTAAAAGTGCTTATGCAGCATTATTCTGAAAATTTTCTTCAGAAGGAAAATTGTGTTGATAAATTGTTACTAGAGGTACTGGTGTTTCAGGAAAGTTCAGTTCCAGGGACTGATCAATCCTGATATGTTTTTCTGCGAAAAGTTAATCTTGGACAATGGAAGAAGGCATCTTTTTCCATATGTCTGCTCATCCTGGGCTGCAGCAAGAGAAGCGTGGCCAGCAGAGCCAGAGAGGTGATTGTGCCACTGCACTCTGCTCTGCTCACACCTCCTNTTCTAGGATTCTATGTTGGAATCTTCAGGTTCAGTTGGGTTTCCCATTTGTGTTTAATTGTTTTAGCCAAGCCATTTTGAACAGTCTATTAACTGAGGATGTCCCTTGGCCTGTCAAGAGGACTGCTGCAAAGAAGCCCAGCCTGAAGTTCTTTTTGGCAGTTAATATGTATTAAAAAGAAGCTTAATCAATTTTAAGGGTTTTTTGCTGAAATTTTTGATGACTGTCTTTTAATGGAGGCTTGGAGAAGGCTTGACTGCTAAATGTGGTTGGACTTTTTTTTTCTGCTGATGAGGGTTTTGTAGCTGAGAAGTGAGCTGAATGTTCTAGAGCTTCAGATAATTTGCTGGCAGGGCACTTGGTGCTGGCTGGACTGTTCATGGGATTAAAAACCTTTAACCTATGTAACCTTTCAGTGCTTCTCAGTCACCTGCTGTTCTGTTTGAGAACTTTCTGAAAATCTATTGCCCTTTTCTGTAACAGCTTATTTTAACAAAAAGCTAGCCCAAGTTGGTTAACCATTATAAAAGCACAGGATGAGCAGAAGCACAATTACTTCTTTAGGATTTTCACTGTACTTCTGTGTTTTAGTTCAACTAAAGATTCTCAGTTCTATAGAGTTTCTGAATCTTACTCATCTTTTTTTGAGAGCTGGAAGATGATGTGAAGCAAATAGCTGCTCTCTTCTTCACTCGGGCCATGGTAAAATTAGATTGTGTTTGTATTGACCAACAAACAATGTATGGAAACTAAATATGCATTTTGGAGGAAATTAGCTGTATCCATTTTAAACCATTAATGTATTAGATATGTCAATTATAAATGGAATAACTGTTGATTTGGCCTGAAAACATCTGAGCTAATTTCCCTCAAGGAAAAATCCCTTAAGGCAAAGTATGATGATATATCCAACCAAGTCCAGCCATTACATTGTGAGTGTTTAAAGAATGGATATTAGGTTGAATGTTATCTTTAGCAGATGGTGTTCTTTTCTTTAACAGGCATGTTTTTAAATAAAACTTGCTTCTTTCCTGTTACACTGTAAACAGAATTTGTCATTCTCTAGTCAGTGAAATACGTGTCCTGGGAATAACGCCAGTGGTAATGTCAAACAATCTTGAATTACTAATGTTGAGAAAACCTTAAGTATATTCAAGTTCTAGAGAATTCTGGTTAATTTAATTTACTGTGAACCTTCTTAACAAGGGCAAAAAAAGAGCTAGGTAAGGTGTTGGTAGATGAGTAATAAAAAGAAATAAGGATCTGTTGTTTGAAAGTGTTTTTTGGGGGTGGTGGAAATAAAATGCTGTTATGATTTTTTCACAATGTTTTCTTCTCAACATTCAGTTTATTCTGATTTCCTGGAAACAGAAGAGAGGATTATACAAATGTGGACTAGAAACAACAGAAATAAAATCTCATCCCACTAGCTTGATAGCTTGAAATTCACTAAGATGTGTGAAGTTAAATGAATCTGCAGAGACAGATAACACTGGCTAATAGGATTTGTTTTTTCACTTGAGTTTATATTAACACTTTCATTTCTACACTAAGTCATTTTTACAAAGCCACAGTGTGTAGATGGATAAAAATCACCTTCTAATATTAGTTCTATGTAGAGTGAAGCATAGCACTATTAAAACTGAATGTTGCCTGTGACTGGAGTAATACTTTTCCTACTAAAAGGTAGCCTAGGAAGGGGAGGTGTAGTAAAAATTATGTTGTTTTACCAAAGAACTGTTTCTAAAAGACATTCAGGATTTCAGGTGGATTGTAGCTGATTTATTACCACTGTTTTCAGATGCATAGGATCCTGTGCTTGTGACATGGTCCAAAGTGAACTGACCCTCATTGTGCCTCCAGCTCTCAGAAAAACTCATGAAGGCTGTGTTATGGCAGAGAATTGCAGGCAGCCTGTTAGGATTCAATATCATCCAGTAATTCTCTTTGTTTCCTTATTATAGTAATGCTTCAGATATTTTGTTCTTGCTGAGCAGGCCCATCCTCTGGAGTAAGTCATTCAGAAGCAGTAAATACCTCCATTTTATGCTAAAATTGCCTATTGAATTGGGGATAAAAGAGAGAGTATTTAGGACTAACACCAATAAACCATGAGTATTTCTTTAACACTAGTGAACATGTGTATCTTAGGGAAATGTCACAGACCTTGGCTACAGTTAGCAAGTTACACAGGTGTGTTACCTAAACTGTTGTGTAGTGAATGCATGTGGCTTTAATGTATGTTTATTACTCTTATATTTGTTTTTGTTTTCCAAGAACGATATAGGATTCAGAGTGATCAGTTAGAAGACCTTTGGCTGATAACAAAAGAGCTCACCCTTCGACTTGAAGAACACTTCAGGAAGCAAAACTGCAAAGATTTTGCATGTACCTTTTCTGGTTCAGTGCCCCTGCAGGAATATTTTGAACTCATTGATCGACATTTTGAGGTGTGTTCCTTAACATGGGAATGCTAGTTTTCAAATTGTTTCTATGTTAGTACTCTGATTAATTGGATTTAGAGCTATAGCTATCATGTATTTGGTTTTCAAAAAAGAAAGAAATTGCATCTAAAGTAGTGCTGGAAAAAATGTCATTAGTTTTTTTAACAGATGGAGTGTGCCTTGCCTCTGAAACAGCCCTTGTGATTAGCAGAGTACAAGTAGCTAGTGTGCAGGCTGCAAATGTTACAGATTCTGGGACTCTTTGCCCTTCTGCTTGCTGCCTGTACAGAAGCCATGAGTTCTTCATTCTCTGATCATATTCATTGGAAAACTGTATTTCTAAAGTTTGTCTTTAGTCTTAGGCATTTACTCTTCTGAAATAAGTCATGTGTAGTTGTTGTTGGGTTTTTCAGTGGTGCTTGTGTTTTTCNCCACAAGGGATTTTCAGACTGTGCCTGGGTGTGGAATATGAAATTGCTATAAATGACATGATCATATTTGAATTGTAGTCTCCCTAAAACTTTATTAACATTTTTGCATTTCATTCGGAATGTGGGTACCTAAGTATCTGGCCCTTAACCTGAATTCTTGAAAACCCTTCAATTGCAGCTACGTTTGAATGCTGAAAAATTCCAGGAGCTGTTATCTGCAAGAGCTGTACAGTTCCGAGCTATTGAGCGGCGACTGTTGGCGCGATTCAAAGACAGAACTCCTGCTCCTCTTCAGCATCTGGACACCTTGCTAGAAGGAACTTTCCGAGAGGTCAGGACAATTTGATTATGAGCCTAACCTTTCTTTATGTTGTTGGTAAAAGCTTAATGCATAGAAGCTATGCCGTCCTGGTTACATTTACCATCCAAGAGACCAGGAAGCAGTAATTTGTTTAACTTAATATTCCCTGTAACCTTCCAGATGATTTGCAATAGTTTTATTTAATCTGTGACCACAAAACCTTTACTCCTGGGTCACACTGGCTTGACAGCACATCATTCTTTCCTAACTGATGTTGATAATGTAAATATTTTATAGTTCATGTGAAAATATTTTATAGTTCATAGCTTGTGTAAATATTTTATGGTACACTGTAAACTGGTGGAATGGTTTGGCTGGTGTAACATTCACAACAAAATTTTCTGAGGCTAACCATGTCCTTCCTTATGGGGATTTTATGTTCTAATTATCTCAGGATGGGATAGCTGCGGAAGAACAGTGTTTAAAAAAAATTCATTCCTGAACCATCCCCTTACTGGAAGTACATGAGGAATAAAAGCACTTTCTTTCTATTTCCTGCCTTAAGCCTGCATTGCTTTAGAATAACCCTTGTTTCATGATGCATCCCCTTTACTAAGAGGTTACTTTCTGTATTCAGCCCTCTTTGTTGAAGGATCTGATTCTGCTTTCTAACTTGCCTTGTTAGAGAAGCTGAGTCATAGTTAGATTCCTTGCTGGCAAAAAGACTTCTATGTGCTGTTGTATAGCACAACAATGATACAAAAATGTGAAGAAAAATTTTTTCCTTGCTGATTGCTCTAAGAAAACATTTCTCTAAATTGGAGACAACTACCTTTCAATGTGTAACTATGCATGCATCAGATTTGCCTTTATTTCAGTCTTTACTGGGAATGAGTTAACTATCAGATGGTTTAAGTTTGAAAGTGGGGACTTTCTGGTTATTTAATAAATAGTAGGTCGTCGTCGTCGTGGTTAGGCTTGGCGAACGAAGCTCCAGGGAGGGCTCCATCCATGCTCCTCCTCAGCGCCTTTTCCAAGCGCTGATAAAAAGAGGATAGCAGATAGCACCCTCGAGCCTGCACTAGGGATTTTTTTTAGGTGAGACACAGCATGCACAGAGCTGGACCCACCCTTTAGTCCTAAGCTTCATCTGCCAGGGCCTAGCAAGCTTGGACGCTGGCAGCCAAGTNTGGATAGAGAGTGGATTCAGAGATGCATGAAAGGATGTCCTGACCTCAAAGCAGGTATGGGAAGGCACCCTTTCTCTACTACATGGAAATTAAGTACATAAACATCTTCACTTAGCTGAAAGCCTAAATAGCTTTCACCCAAACATCATTTTACTGATCTTCAAGTTGTCGTAGGTATGTTGCCCTTTTACGCTGTCCAGCTCTTTTCTCATGTGAATTGCAATGGGAATTGTAGGTATTGTTGTGATAGATGGGTGATTCTGTGAAATGGCATGACTAAGTAAGCCCTTTAAGCTATAGAGAAGTGGGTCTCTTGTGCCTGCTTTTGCTGTGTAGAACTGTGGCCTTTAAACTTAAAAGCAAATGGGATGTGCTTGACTCTTTTCTTATGCAGTTCTGAGTAACAAGGATCAGGTAACTGAAGTAGATGCATGATGCAGAAGCCTATTTCAGTCCTTGAAACCAAAATTAGATGGATGCTTCTCTTAACAGTTACTGTTGTAAGGGGCTTTTTTATTAGAATTACTGTAGTCAAAAGGAGAATGAAGAAAAAGTAGTGTTTGTTTGTTTTTGGTTCCCCTCACACACCCAGAGAACAAATGTTTACACTTCTCTACATTGGTCAAAACTCTTTTTAGGCAAACTCGCATTTCTCTTGGTGGATTTCCTTTCTTGTTTTCTTTTTTCTAGTGAATCCCCTTGCAACAAAGAAATGTTTTTGTTAGTAAAAAAAGTGTGTCAAAATAGTAATTACCTCTGCTGCGTATGTTTGAAAGTGGGTGCTGTGGTAGGATTTAATTTTCTCTGCTATGTGGGTAAAATGAAATTGTTTGACGTATTTCCTATATTAGAAAAGACCTTGTTTAATTCAGTGTCATCTTTTGTCTTTGTTTGAACAAATACATCTAATGCAAATAGTTGAAGTGTTCAAAATATGGTGCTTTTGGTAAAGGAATTAATGAAGCTGAGTAAATATGAACAGCATAAAGTCTCACTGTAAAAACTAAGTGTGTAGCTTTTTTAACATTGCAATGAACATGATTGTGTTTTTAAGAGAAGATCTGTTCAAGTTGTTTGTTTTTCCCTTTGGAAAGTTGTCTGAGTACCATGATTGGCTTTAGCTTTCCTAATGCAGAATTTATTCAATGGACAGTAATGATCCGTACCCATTCCACAGTGGAATGGCTTTTATTTGCTTCAATGATATTTGGATTGAACTCTGAATAAGTGATGTAGGAGTTTTAGGGGTTTTTGTAATAAAATAAATATGATAAATCCCACAGTAAAATACTCTGTTAGAGAATAAATTGGTTCTTTTTCTCTTACCATTGTCTGGGAATCTCATCATCTTTGTTAAATATTTTTATAATGAGAAAAAATGTTTGCATTTTTTAATCCCCTCGTGTTTTACCAAAGTAATTATGTACAAAGAAAAGTTTTTTGTTACTTTTTGCATTGGGTTTTGCAGTCAGAAGGGAAATATTTGGGTTGGTTTTATGTTGTATTCCAAACCTTTTCATCTAGAACAGAAACGAATTTCCAGTTAGTATGACTATGCGATTTTATTATTCTTTTGAAGCCAGACTCTCCAGGGCTTGGGCTCTGGTTTGCATTCCTAATACAAGAAGTGTTAGAGTAGAGGATTTTTTTTTTAATTGAAGCTATAATGGTATAATCTCTTTAAATCCACAGCAATATAAAGGTGCCTCTTATTCCTTCCCTTATTTCCTTGCATCAGAACAGTTACACCTCTGCGTGAACAGCTGCCTTTCAACTCATGTAGTGTTTTTTAAACTGATTCTATACCCTTTCTTTGCCTACTTGCAAATTGTTACACTGATCTGACTTTTACAACAGAACTAGATTGTAAATGTTAATTTTCAGATTGCAACTTCAAGTAAAAGTTGTAAGTAGATATATAATGTGTTAAACCTATAACTGCCAGGCCAGAGAGGATTAATCAACCTGAACTTGATTTTCTGGTTAAAAATATCATTTCTGTTCATAAACTGAATTTTTGTATTAGTCCTTGTATATTACTGACAAGGTAGGATGTATTTAGTGCTACAATAAACTATAAGGAAACTTCAGCTTTACTTTTCATCTTCACAGTAACTGAGAAACATAAGTAGGCATCAGTGTATGCAATGATGAAAAGCTTGGTTTTGGTTTTATAGCCCTGTTTAATCTTTTCTTCTAGAATTAACTTTACAGCTCTAAATAGATTTGTGTATTAATAACTGTTAAGTAGTGGCATCAGGTTTTTTTGGAAGGAAAAGAAAAGCTGTTGTATATGCAGTAGCCTTATATATTAGAAAAACAAAATGTGATGTTTAGGAATGATTTGTAGGAAGGCGCTATGAAAATAATGGAAAAATCAATAATAATAGCTGCTATTTGCATGCCTATGACTTTCTTGATCTCTGATTAAAAAAATTGCTAGAGCAATTGGACATGCTGCTAGCTCTCAGACTGGATGTGGCCCTGGGTGACCTGATCTAGTGATTGGCATCCCTGCTCAGTGTGGGGAGGTTGGAACTAGATGATCTTTAGGGTCCCTTCCAACCTGCCCATTCTAGGATTCTATGACTCTTGTTCTAAGGAAGGAATTTAATTAGATAAATTGAAAAGCAGTTGAACAGTAGTTGAGTTTGCATAGTTATTTTGTAGATTGAAGGACTTTATGGTGGCTGTTGCAAGCAGCATGTGCTCTGTATAATGCTCACCTACGAGAGACACCTTATTGCTTGAAAGTAATTTAGTGATCATTAATCTCTACAGTGTGTTTTATGTCATATTAAAAAAATCCTAGTTGGACAGTAACTGCAGGTGCTTGCCCTGGAATTATAATTGTCATACATTGACTATTGACTCAATTATCTGGGTTTCCAGGGACAAGCTGGCATTAACAAATATAAAAATCAAATGGTTCAATTTCTTATTTCAAACCACATAGATTTTATCCTAATGAACCTAAGCAATACTAGCTGTGTCCAGTTTTAAGCTGTTTAACCCCATAACCATGTTTAGAAGATTACTGTGGTTACATTCTTATAGGGAAAGAGAAGGAAGGATGAATTTGAAATGTGGGGTAGAGTTCTCCTACAGCACTAACTGTTACTTAACCAATTTTAAGTACTGAAAAGATGAATCTGAGATAAGACTGAACAGTTCAAGTTTACCAAAAAAGGCAAGGTAGAAGTGATTGCTTTGTCATTACATTTGGATTGCAATAAAAGATAGCTGAATTAAGACAAATCATGAAGAAAACAGACTTGTTGTGTATCCCCACACTTCCATCACATGTAGTGAGCATATCTCCCGTCCTATTCTTTGATGCCACTATTGCACAGTAGCTCAGGTTTCACTATGTTCTTCAGCCCACCCTGTAAAACCACNAGCTGCGGTAATATAGCAACCAGGAGGGAAGGTGGGAGGTTTGGATCTTGGTGCTGGCTCTGTATCTTTGCTTGTATATATTTGCCTCTGTCATTGTTTTCTATTAAAATAGTTAAACTTATTCAGCCTTTTCCAACCCACAAGTCTCATTATTTCATCCAAACCATAACAAACTCGCTTGTGTTTTCTGCTAGTGTCATCTCAACTTTTCCCCATGACCCCAGCATCCCCCAGGCAATTGCCTGCTTGTGCACTACTAAGGCAGTGCACTAGTGCTGACTGGCCATAGCCACCTAACCAGAGAAGATGGATGATGTCCCCTCTCTCAGTAGACATGCTAATAGGATCTTTCCTCTGCCATTCTGATAGTTTAAAAAATACATAGAGAAGCTTGATGATTTCTGTATCTTCATGTCACTGTGAAATTGTATGTAGTCACTGGAAACGACAGTTACTAAGAGTGAACCAACAGAACAAGACTAACCTAAATGATCAACACAGCTGCATAACCACAGGCAATCTAGGATTAACTATGCAATCTACAGCAGTGGGTCTTTGTTTTTTATTTGTGATACATTTTAGCTTTCCTTTCTTTAAGGTATTTTATAAAAATCTGAGAGCATCTTGCCAGTAGTAAGAGGACTTAACACACTTTTCTAAACAGAACTGCTAGAACTAATTGATGCCACAAGTTTGTTCCCTTCATTTTCTCTAAATTCAGCTATTCAGTCATGGTTGTTTGATTTGTATATGACTGAGTAACCTGGCTCACAGAAATGCTTGGCTGTAACCAGCAATAAAGTGGCTTTCAGTATAACTTTTAGATCTTGCTCTGTAAACAACTAGAAGTTGTCCAATTCATTCTGTTGCCTTTAGGTGTATAGTTTGTATTTATCTTGACTGGTTTTCGTCTTGCATCTTGTGAGATCTGAATATGAATTACAGCTTGAAGAGTTTTACATGCACAGGAATTTTTCGCTTAAACTCTGCTTGAAACAAGGGGAAAAGCATTCAAATAATCTTTCAGATTTCAAGAGGATTATATAAATATATATATATATATATATACACACACACACAAAACCTATGCCAGAACCAAACCCCCTTGATGGTAACTCCCTCCCCACTGATGCTAGAGCAGGAGGACTGGAGGAGGCTGGAACCTGGAACTCAGCAACTCTTGAATTGAGATGGAAGGCAGAACAGGGAGAGTCCTGGAGGAACAGAGCTGGGCTGATGACATATATATATAAAAAGAAGTTGTTAATTAGCTGCTAATTAGCTCAATTAAGCACCTGTTTGCTTGGTCTTAGGCCTCACATAAGAGACCCCAAGGCCCATGCTGGATATCAAAGCCTCAAGGACTGAATATGACCTCTATGGCATGGAATAGCTTATTGTGACTCAAACTAGGACACTCTTTCATATGACAGTTCTGAAGAAAGGTGGTTCTTGTATTTTCAGAAATTGATGGACTTCATTACACAACTGTTTTTGTTGTAGTGTAATTTCAACAGAATTTTAAACTTTACCATGTTTTTGAGATGGAATTTAAGCAATTGTGTTAGAATGTTGTAATATGCCAGCTGCTAAAACTTAAAAGTGGCCCATAGTTTTATGTCACAGCACAGGGGCGGTATTTAGATGTCCTAATGTTTGTCCTTTGTTTATGGATAGCTTTTCTTACAACTGGTTTGATCCTTTTGGAGCCCTTCAAGCCAATGTTATTTTCAGAATGACATTGATTAGCCATACTACATGACAGAGTCTATTCTAGTCATGAAAGTTGACATTCAAATAATCAATTCTGTAGCTATCTTTGTAGCATTCTTTTTCTCAAAGAAAGAAAAAACCCAGAGCTACAGCTGATTAAAGCATATAGAATCTGACTTACAGCTTTGTTTACTCTAAAATGCACACAAAAAGAACATTGAGCTCATGTTCAAGTGTTAAGTGTATTTTTTTTTTTTTTTCAGAAAAACATCCAAAAAGAGAAGGCTATGATACAATAAAATTTTGAAGTTAAATGTATGGAAAAAGAACAAATTTTTGCATCTATGGACATAATTTAGGAGGCCATGGAAGTGCAGTAAATATTTGTTTATTGAGGTTTCACGGAGTGTGCAATTGGTTTGAATTTTGGAGAGAACTTAAAGGAACTTAGAATCTCTTGGAGCACGTCTAAGATAATTTCCACCCTAGTGCTGCTGATTATGCATGATACAGCTCTCTGTCATTCTGGTTCAAGAGTGTTAAAACAATGTCAGACAGTATTTTAAGTTTTAAAAGACCCAATGCTAGTTCTTTTCCATTTTATAGTATTTGACATTATTGGGCAAAATCAGCTTTGGGTGTAAATGACTATCATAGAATCACAGAATGGGCAGGTTGGAAGGGACCCTAAAGATCATCTAATTCCGACCCCCCTGTCATGGGCTGGGATGCCAATCACTAGCCCAGGTCACCCAGGGCTGCATCCAGCCTGGCCTTGAACACTGCCAGGGATGGGGCAGCCACAACCTCTCTGGGCAACCTGGGCCAGTGCCTAACCACTCTCCAGGTAAAGAACTTCCTTCTAANATCAACCACACCACTCAGCTTCGTGTCATCCACACACTTGCTGAGGGTGCATTTGATATCTATGTCCAGGTCATTAATGAAGATGTTGAAGAGCATAGGACCCAAGACAGAGCCCTGAGGGACTCCACTCGTCACTGCTCTCCACCTGGACAAGGAGCCATTGACCAAGACTCTCTGATAGCATCCTTCCAGCCAATTTCTTATCCATCGAACAGTCCACTCATCAAATCCACATCTCTCCAATTTTGAGTTAAGGATGTCATGAGGAACAGTATCAAAGGCCTTGCAAAAGTCCAAGTAGATGACATCAGTCAGTCTCCCCTCATCAACTGCTGTGATCACTCCATCAGAGAAGGCCACCAGATTGGTCAGAAATGATTTGCCCTTAGTGAATACGTGTTGACATCTTAGAATCACCTCTTTATCATGCATGTGCCTTAACATTACTTCCATGACTATCATGACTGAGATAACTAGTTCATTCTGAATTATTTTTTGCATCCCATGGTTTTCTCTCTGAAATTTTGCCATGTCAAATGCAAACCAATATTCCAGTTAACAATTGATAAATATCTAAATATCAGCATTTTTTGTCAGAACAAGTCCTTATCAATATGAGCTACCATTATCCCAGAGGGTTTGGTTTGTAAGACAGGGAGTTCTGGCCCAGTGTTTAAGGACTTGCCTTTATGCCTGGGGACATTGTTATCCATCTGCTTTGCCTGCTGTTGTGCACCAGCTAGATGTGAATATGATGTCATCTGGAAGCTTTGGACCTATGTGACAGTTGAACAAAAAAGTAGTACTGATACACCTTCTTCATAGCCCTGCACTAACGTAGTTATGTGGCTCCCAGTTGGAGATGGCTCATTTCCTGTCTTTCAGCTGATGTGGAACAATTCTGTGACTAGTCTACACCCTTCTCTGCAGATCTGTTTGAACATTTTGCTGTGCTGTTGGCTGCTGTGACAAGCAGAATTACAGATGCTCTCTGTCTCTCGGTTTATAGGCATGTGCTCAAAGTTTGATCTTGTATCTGGTATCTCTTATTCAGTTTCCTAGAGCCCGGTTAAGTCAAACTGCGAGCTCAAACTCTTCCAGCTTTGCCCAGTTCCTGATACTGAATTTGCCCCCTACTGTTAGGACAAGAGGGAATGGGAACAAGCTGGACCACAGGAGGTTTAGTATTAACACGAGGAGAAACTTGTTTGCAGTGCAGGTGCCAGAGCACTGGCCCAGGCTGCCCAGGAGGCTGTGGAGTCTCCTTGTCTGGAGCCATTGCAGAGCTGCCTGGACACATTGCTGTGTGAGCTGGTCTAGGTGATCCTGCTCTGGCAGGGGGGTTGCACTAGATGATCTTTCTAGGGCCCTGCCAACCCCTGACATACTGGGATACTGTGATGGTATGTGTATTTGACACTTAGAGTAAATGATAATTAAACTTTGAGAAGGCATTTTTGAATGTGCATGTGCATTTTGTTGTTAGGGTAGCTCTTTTTTCCATGAAGCTGTGTTTTTCATTAGAATTTATTTTCATTTCTTCAGCAACTGATTTGCATATTATCCTTGCCTTTTGAAAGGGAGCACAATCTCCCCTCTTTGCCTCTGTTTCCTGTTTTTCTCTGCTCTCAGAATCAGGTTCTCCCAGCTTGGAAATGACACCTTCCCATGTGATTTTTGAATCTATTCTTTCTGGGACTTGGTTGCAGACTGACATGATTCAACTGACTTCCCTATAATCAGTTTTTAAAGAACTGGAAATGCTCCAGGTTCGTAATGCTTGGTGATTTTAGGCTGTTGGGAGTAATATCTTTTGATATTTCAGCACAAAGATGAAGAGTATATCAAAGGCAAATGCTTTTGCCTTCCTTAGATGTAGGTAATTTATAGGCAATAGTACAAAAGGATATATCTTTATGTACATGAGCACATGCATGTATACTTGTACATACACATCATTCATCATAGCTTCATTATAGTGTTCAGAATTGTTCCTGAGTGTCTTTTTAGATTTGTGTGTCTTAAGAACCAGAATTTACTTCATGAAGGTTGATACCAAAGGATACAGCCCCTCATATAACAAAGAAAAAACCTTCCTATTTCTCTCCTTTCCTCATGTCCATCTGTGGATTTAGAAAGCTAGGCTCTTCAATTCTGATTTGTAATGCACTAGGTGGGTGTAATCTGAAATTAGTCCTGGGCCTTACAGTTTTTAAAGTAAACATGCTTTCAAAAGATTAGAAAATTATAATGGCAGGAACAGTATTTATTTTAACACTTGTGTTGTGTGGAGCACTTTGATCATTGGTGGCTTGTGGTCAGTGGTAAATAAAACTCATTATGTTCTGTTCACTAAAACATGGAATGTCATTAAAAATCCATTAACTCTTTGTTCAAGCCTCTTAACTCCTTTCATTGCTTATTAATTGGTTGATAAAAATCTCAAAAATGATCATTAATGATGGAGTATTCTCCCTGGAGTCACACTTCTGACACACATGGCCTCAGGAACTCAACATTTTGGGAATGATTCATTACTTGATTAGTAAGGACTTGCACCTCAAAGCAAAACCATTAGGGTTTATCATGCATGACTCAAAGGCTATATATCACACTCGCTCTTATAATAGTCATTTTCCCCAGATAAAGTCAGTGAGAACTACACCCATAGTATAAACTGGCTCTTTTTGGCTTGAATAAATACGCTGTTCTTTAGAGGAGTTATATTTAACTTCTCTTGTTTTATTGCTGTTTCTACTAAATGTAGGTGTTTTTTTTTTTTCATAGATGCTTAAAGTAGTTTATTGGCTATCACATATAATTAAAATTCTCTATTTTACTGATGTTAAATAGTAGTATGTTTCTGTTTCCCTAAGACTTATTTAGCTTTAACAGTGGAATATCTACAATGTCATCCAAGCCCTTTTTTCATTAGAAGATGTATTCCAAAAGTGTCTGAAAGTAGTTAACTGTGCTTGGGAAGCATACATTAGGATTGCTGGCACAGTTCTCCTGTATTTTGTTCTGCAGTGGCAATTGCATGCTCCAGTATGGGAAACTCTTCATGTCAGCCAGTTTGTGGGACAAGTAGGTAAAATTGCTTGGTACCTGCAGTAAGGTGTCTTTATGGAGGANCACTTTCCCGTGGGCAATGAGTTTAATGCTCATGGAGGAAGTTAGATGCATGTAAAAGCTGGAAACAATACAGCCATCACAAGACAAAGAGATTGGAAGTAAAATATGCTTTATCTACGCACACAAGGACAAAGCACCTTGACTGGGCTGTGTTTAGTCTGGTCTGGCCTGTTGCATTTTCCACCAAGCAGGGTTTCAGCTCCACTGTGCTGTGTTTCTTTGAAAGAACTGTCATATCTGATAGTCTGAAATATCAAATACCTGTGCTGAAGCTTAAATCATTGCCAGGCTCTTTCACTGGGAGAACTGTGCTCCAGACGCAAGAGAGGAAATGTTATGCAGTAGCGTAATCAAAACTTGAATAAAAACATGGATAGCATCTTGATAGAAGAATGGAATACACTACTTCATGCTCCCTAGAAGGTTTTCTTTATGTAATTATGCAGTACAAAAAGCATTTGAGGCATAAAATCTATACAGCTGAGAACAGCTAGTGATTCTATGTAGTGGAATTATTTTGTGAGTTTGGATACATGATCCTTGTGAAATTGCTCATTTTAATTAAGTGCTCCAGAAGTGATGAATTAAGTGAATATTAACTTATTGTCAGTTTTGGTTAATTTCTGCATGTGGTACCAAGAATATTTTTGGTGGCTTCTGATGTAATTTTAAAAGTTGTGCTTTTAGGTGGCTACTAGTTTTGCCAGTGTGTACGTGGGTGCTGTACCTTCAGGTAGCTGAAATAACATTTCATTAGGTGATTTCCCAGTGTAAGCTCATGATAGGTGATACTGATTTCTTTGATATACAGTAGATGAGAGTTTTGAATTGTGGTTGGATGGTGAGCATGTGTTGGTTTGAAGTTTATGCTGAGTAAATGTTTCAGAGACTGTCTTTATGCTTGGTGAAATGCTTGGGTTTGTGTTGACTTTATATATTCATTATAAAAACTAAATAATAAGGGGGAGAGCTGCATGAGTCATGTAATTTAATAGCATTTTCTGACAAGCTCTTATTTAAAATGAATAAAAAAAAGACTTCTCTCCTCCATTCTCTCCCCCACCATCTCCCCCGAAAAAACCACACCACCACCAAAAACCAAACCAAACAAAACCCCAAACAACCACCAGGGAAATAAATATTTGGGGGCCCATGTAACTGAATTTACTCATCTCCCACTTGCAGATCTTGGTGTGAGTTGGGTATTGCAGTGGATTTGGTTACTGTTGTATCTTTACTGTGAACCAAGCAACACGAAGCTAGTTTGCTAACTTAATCTAAAGCAATTTTGCATCTACAACTACTTATTTCTCTTAACATATGAGCATCTAAATCACTGTTCTGTTTATCTTGGGTTCTTTTACAGGTATGACATTTAGTCACTCAGGGCCCAAAATAAGTTGTATAGACTGTTGGTCTGTCCTATAGATTAATGTTGGAGGTAGGAATAGACCTCAGGTCCTTGGTCTCTTGCTCTGCCCAGTACATCTAACACTGCTTTATGTACCTGTTGCATGCTCCTGATCAGCTGAGTTAGGATTCTACTTGGTATTACTTACTAGTGCAGAACAGTAGTGGACTATGGATTCCTGGAAGAAAAAAATATTCAAAAATAGTATAGACACTTTATTAAAAATCTGTTTCTTTGTGTGTCTGTTCCTTGCAGTCAGCTCTGAGCTACTACCTCTCTGAGGAAAAATGTAACTTGTGTGGTCATTCTCCCAATTTAGACCTCTTAAATAAAAGGTACAGTTTATTTTGGAGCTAAACTATTAGTTAAATCTATAAATTGACAAAAACAAAAGGAAAAAGAATTTTCTTCTCTATTCCTTCTTGCCAGTTGGCACCTTAACAGGTCTGTTTTATTTTCAGTTGTGTGCAACTCCCGACTTCCACATAGGTATTTCTACATCCTGAAACTTTTCATTACTCTGTTGTGGATAATTTAAACCAGTATGAAAAGGAAAAAGTTGGTTAATGTAGGAAAAGTTGGTGTAATGAACTGAGGGGGTCAGAAGCCAGGAAGGAAGAAGATGGTAATGATGAGTATCATAGGCAGAGATATTTTAAGATTGTTATTAAATAGAATGTTCTGCCCATTCTGTTTGCCTTGTTCTTTGGCAAAGTTTTGTGGTTGGTAATTTCTTGCTTTAATATTGGCAATCTGTTATGGATACCAACTTGGTATTATTTAGACATATTAAAATGGTTTGCTTGAGTCCCTTGTTGGTTGAATGACCAAGACACTGAAATGTTGAGATGGTAGGTTTGGACTATAACAGCTGTAATCCTTCTTTGTCCAAAGAAAGCCTTTTGGTCAAAAACATTTGTGCACATGCTGAAGACTACACTTGCCAGGGTAAATTTCAGTAACATGGGAAGGAGTGGAGAAAAAGACAATAAATATATATATATATATATAAATGTATATATCTCACAGGAAGTATCTTTTTTAAATGGTAATTTTAAAGGAATCATTCAATTTCCCTTTAGGAAATTTGAAAGTCGTCGGTATGGGTAACATAATTTTTATCTTGTTCATTGTTTATACTTTTAAGGCTAGTCTAGTTAGGAAAAGCAACACCTATTAAAGGCCTTTGAATTCAGAGTCTTTCATGTTACAATGGTGTCTATTTACTGCTGTCAGTAGGCTCGTAATATATGTAGCTGGAGGAGATTAACAAGCATACCTTGGAGTGTTACTTTTATTTTCTGTTCTGTGACTCGTAGCAAAATCTCATTAAACAATTGAGTAGTATTATAATGTTAAAATGTTAATTTGTTCTGCATTCCGTTAAAATTGGATTTTTTTCTTGTGCATTGGCCCATGCGTTTTGTATAAAACCTATAATTTAAACACTACCCCAGACAAGTGCCCTAAATTAGTAACCTTTTGCCTTTGCTACCGTAATTACATCTCATTATTTAGTGCTTAAAAAGCAACCTCTAGCTATTAGTTAAATATTTGCTAGCTAATTACATTTGTCATGTTAAAGAAAACAGTAGCCTCTGTTCTAATTGGAATGAGGTTTGAGGGTTTGGAGAGAATTCCATGCTTTGCTGGAGGAAAAGTAAACTTTTTTCACTTTTATTTTTGTCATTTCTGGTTAATGAGCATTTCATTGTGCATTAGCTGTCTGTCACATTCCAATAGACAATTGCAAATCTGTCTCAAAATAAGTATTTTCAAAAATACTTGTTTCAGTATGTTCTGTGTCTTCTGGCTCCATTTATTCCTTTGGAGCTTTTAGAGAACATCTGATACACTCAATTCCTTCTTTTTTTATTGTGGAAACAAATATGAAGTGGATTACGTGTTGGCTACTAATAGCTATCTTTTAGGGTTTTTTTTCCTCTTTTTGGGAAGAAGCCTTTATTGTTTGCTCAGAAGCACAAGGAATAGGATTCCATGAAACATCTGTGGAATTGTCTGTGCTGACAAATTTACAAATCACTTCTGTTTCTTTGTTTTGTAATTGTATGTAGAAATGACAAGCTGCAGAAGCTATAACTTGCAGGGTGATTTACTCTACAGTGTTTTATTTACATCTACTGGATTGTGTTTTTTCTATTTTCTTTTGCTTTATCCTTTGCTATTTTTCCTTTGTATAAGAGCATTTGAAGAGATTCTAGTTTATAATTGCATTTAGTTAGCATTCCACCATGTGAAAATCGCTGTCATATGCAAAGTTATCTTCCTTCTTTTCCTCTCTTATTTTTTTGAGACCCGTAGCAGAAGCTCATCTACAATAGATTTGTCTACCTGACTTGCTTCCTACCCAGTACTTTACTGTCCTTATCTAGTTCAAATTGTTGCCTGCACTGTCCATTTGCTTTTGGAAGCCCATTGTCTCCAAAAAGATCCTTCACTCATTTTTGTGTTTTCTGTATATTTTGTTACATTATGAGTTAAAAATTGCAGACTGGTGTGACTACAGTTTGAAGTATAACTCTCCCTTTATATTTCTTCTTGTGATATTACTGACTTTTTTATTTTTATCAAAGGCATTAGAGACAAATGAAGAAAAACAGGTTGATAGAAGTCTTCATCTTGCCTGTGTGGGTTTTTTTTTATTTTCCTCTGGGAAACACCAACATTTGGCCCCAAATGTATAAATTTGTCCCTATGAAACCCAGGTCTAATATCTGAAATTAAACTTTTTGGAAGGTAGTGGTGATGGGAATACCAACAGTGCATTTACAGACAAACTGGTTAGCATCTCCAATTTTAGACTAAGTATGCCAACCTTTTGAAGTAGGTAGTTTCTCTGAAACCTTCTTTTCACGTTTTATTTCCTCAGTCCCTGTACATTCTATTTCTGTAAGCTCTGAAAACTACTTCACTCTTCACGTGAGGGTTTGAGTGATTTGTTGTCTGTAATAATTCCTGGGTTTGAGTTTAGGAAGGCAATCATAGAATAGAATCATATAATGGTTTGGGTTGGAAGGGTCCCTTAAAGGTCATTTAGCCCAAACCCTTTGCAGTGAGCAGGGGCATGTTGAGCTCAGGTTGTAAATGCAGTGAGTGCTAAGAGGCCCCTCTTTTTCTTTGGAGGAGAAAAAATGATGTGGAAAACCTTTCCTGGAGAAGTTTTTGAGGTTTATATGGATTATACAGCATTAAGAAGGGTCAATCCTTAATTTTCTTTCCGAGCAAAAATGCCAAGATACAATTTTAGCAGGTATTAGTAAAAACTGAAAAGTATACTTTGTGTTCTGGGACTGGTGCCAACATGCTGGAGAGGTGGGCTCAGGGGAACCTCAGGAGCTTCAACAAGACCAAGTGCAGGGTCCTGCCCCTGGGTCAGAACAATCCCCACTATCAATCCAGGCTGGGGANGTTGGACTAGATGAGCTCCAGAGCTCCAGAGGTCCCTTCCAACCCAAACCAGTCTATGATTTTATGATTCTATGTGTGTTTGCAACTGCCCAGACAGGTCTAAGAGGGAAAGCTTTTCCCTCCTTGCCCTCGGAAGCCTGCTAGAACAAGCGTGTGACACTTCAGTTCTGTTGTGTCTGTTATTTACTTCCCCTTCAAAATGGTTTTTGGAAGTTGGTGAGGGCAGTAAAGGAGTGTGCTCTCTGGGTGGGGGGAGGGAAAAGAAAGGAAAAAGTCATAACCCTTTGGTTTGATCACAGGTGTATTTTTCTAGTTAGAAGCTCATATTCATTTGTGTAGCATGTTTGGGTGATTCTGGAGCAGATGCACAGCCAGAATGAATTCTCCTGGGAGTTCGTAGCTCTGACTGTTAATTTAAGTTGAGGTTTGTTCTCTAGCCCAGGTAAGTTTCTTAACTTTATTTTTTTTTTAAATGAAACAAATGGTAGTGTAAATCTCAAGGTTTCATAAAATGTCCAGTTATAGTCTAGTGATCTCTTGAATAGATTCAAAGTCTTGTCTCATATTCTGTAAAAGTTATAATAGCCTATGTTGTCCCAGTTTTTTTTTTAATTTTATTTTATGGGGGATCAAATGGAGGAAGTTACTTTTCTGTGCATATGTTGCTTTTTAAAAATAGTGTGTTTATCAGGTAAAGGACAGTTAGAGTGGTGCATGTAAGTCTGAGCTCTTCCAATCTGTTTCAAGCAGCTTTTCAGTGCCTTATTGAGACCCTTGATTTGTTGTAGTTTGATTCTGAGCAGTAGGGAGCCCTCTTTAATCCTGTTCTCTCTGAGACTGTTTCAGGTCCTCTAGTTTTGAAAACAGGCTACTTTATTAGGTCAAGTAAATATGAATTTCACTGTCTAAAATCTGGTTTGAAAAATACATGTGCTTCAGAAGCATGCACTTTTTCAAGAAATAAGATTCCTGAATCTTATTTGGTTAACTTTTGCATTACATACAGAACAGTGTTACTTACAGTTGAAAAATGGATTGTTCCAGCAGAGTGCAGCAGAAGACAAATATTGTAAAAGTTTAGCTTTCCTGTCAAGCGCTGGGACATTGGCAGAAGGGAAGAACTTAGATAAGGAGCTCGTAATTCATAAACACCAAGTAAATTATGGAGGAACTGTATAGGAAGCTTGAGGTTTAGTTAAGGTGTTTCGAGGAGTTTTTCCCTCTGCAACTTTGAGACACTGGTACAATTTATTAGGAAAATAATCATTAAAGAAGTGTTAATATATATTAAGAAAAGTCTAAGATCTCTCAAGCATTCCTGGTAAAGAGAAGCAGAACTTTGAATTGTAAGTAGCTAAATGCTAATGGTTAGCAATTTATCTGAAGCTGAACTGCAAGCTGGTGGAAGAGTTGAGATTACAATTCAGGATTTTTCCCTTCTTCCCTATACTTAAGCTATTAGACTCTGCTGGCATGTTGTAATTTTAGCTATTAATGTTTTGTGGTTTTTTTCTCCTGCTTGACTGCTTAAAAATTAGCAAGCCTTACTTGTTTTGCCTTTGTTTCACCACAACGTGCAAAAATGTTTAAACCTTGCTTTATATCTTAGAGCAAATTCCGAAAGATGCAAGAGTATTCTTGCATGTTCCTTGTGTCTGCATATCTAAACTCACTTTAAGATTTTTTTTTTCTATGTGTAGGTGTAATTTTTCTGGGTATTAGCAATACAAAAGTATAGTGAGAAGACTATCTAGAAGTATAGGGTTTTTTATAACACCAAAGCTAGTAGTAGTTTTCAGAAGCTGAAAAGAGGAAATTTAACCNTTATGGCACCAGGGGCCACAGGAGACCACAAGGGATTTTCAGACTGTGCCTGACCTTTGAACATACTAAATGAGTGTAAGAGCTAAGAAAAAAGTTGACTATAGGTATATTCAGAGATTTACATATCCATTTTAATTTTCAAATATTTAATAAAACTCAATGGAATGTAGTTTTCCTTTACCCATCTGTTAGAATGTAATAGTTTCTAGTTTTGTTCCCACGTCAGAGCCTGGATTTGGAGCCCTAAGCAGGCATATGTTTTCACTGTGTGCTTTGCAGCCTGATCCTCCGCTCCTCCTGATCCTGCCTTTGAAAATCGCTTGCGCTGCCAAAGTTAAGTGGGAAATATTCCCAGAAAAGTTCATTCTCAGCTCATTAATCAACATGAACAGGTCAGATGAGAGTGAATGTGGGATCCCTGTCCAGTTGTTTGTGGTCACTGGAGAGCCATCATCCTCAAAGTACGCCCTCCCATTCCTCAGAGGACTCTTGCCATGAATGGCCCTTCCTTGCCACCTTTGCCCAGGAGAAGCATGAGGTATTGCTCATTGTGCTAGTCCCCTCCTCCTCCTCATTGCTCAGATGAGGACACTTCCCAAGGGTACAGTGAGGTGGAGAAGCTAACGTCTTGTGGAAGGGGTAGGTAGGGATATTTGTTTGGTGAGAAATCCAAGCAGCCCTTTAGGAGGCTATTCCAGTCTGCTGCAACCCACAGTTCCTCAGTTTTCCCTCGTCTCTCTTCCTCTAGCAAGCTGGTGGTAACAACCTCTGAGATATGCTGAACAATCTTCTTCTGCTGTGACCTTGAACCTGCCAGAGAGAAAGAAGAGAAAGTTTCCATTTAGGCTGGGAATGCCTGGGTTTGGTTCTAATCAGGATCTTTAGTGCACTGTGAAGTCACTCTCAATTTCTGGGTACCAATAGTTAGGCTCAAGGCACTCAATGTGGGTGCTGTGCATTACAGAATAAATTTGTCCTTTATTTTTCTCTGAAGATCTTGGCAGTTCAGTATACCAAATCCTAACCCAGGTCTGCAGTTAACAAATCTAATATCCTTGGGTAAGGGTGAAGGACAGGGATAAAAACATGGAGATATTTAGGAAAGCTGTTATACAGTAAGATATTTCCAGGTTCCTTTATTGGCTTTTCTAGTACTGTGTTTTGTTTGGGGTTCGGTGTTTTGTTTTTTTTTACACTTTTTGGATCTGTCTCAGTCTCTAGTCTGAAGGGAATTAGTTACTGACCTTTCCCATACCAGAAAATCTTAACAGAGCACAAATGGTGTGAAGCTCATCTAGTGTTTTTCTTGCCTTGGCTTTGTAAAGACTCTATTTACACAAAGAGAAAAGGGAATACATTTAAGAATCACTCACTGAGAAAATGTGAGTGGTGGAGTGGTCATTATTCTTGTGAAAGTGATGCTTCATTTTGCTGAGACCATTGTTAGTCCTGGTAAACTAAAGAAAAAGTGGTCAGCAAATACAGGCCTTAGGGATCATGAAGAGAAGTTTAATGTCTGAATAGTGTGGAATATATGGCAATGGCTAATTTTAGAATTTTAGGGTGACCCTACAGTATTCATTATTTTAATGTTTCTTTTGTGGTAGCAGAGTGTGGCCAGACTCAAGTTGGAACCCTTTGCTGCAGGCAGTCCAAACTTAAAATACTAATCATTGCCTCAAATACTGTACAGTATCATACAGTATTTCTGTCCTTGATACATTCACACTGATTTCTATTTTTCCCTGTGATGTGGAAGTTGGAAACAGGTAAAGATAGAAAATAAAGTCCTTAAAATTTAGACAAACCCCACCTAATTGTTTTACAGAAGCCTTGTTTTAATGCTATAAACCCAGATATTTGAAATGGGAACTGACAACAGTCAGGAGCTGGCCTCTGGCTCTGCCTTCTGGCAGGCCTCACTATGTAGCTGCCAGCTGAGTGGGATTTCTGTATAGGTAGGTTTAATTTTTATTTGTAGGAGCTTGCTGCTTGGTGAATTCTACTAGGAAGACCAGCAGTAGATCTGAAATTGCCATTTGAAAAACATGCCAAGTTTAAAGATGGCAGAGGTAGAAGTGTTGTTGCAAAGATAGATTAATAATAATAAATGAACCTGCAGATAGCCATAAAAGCCCTTTGCATTGAGGAGATTTTGGGATGAGAATGAAACCTTAATAATTATCATGATGGGTGTTGGTAAGTTGGTTCTGTAATTAATCTATGAATTCATTAGTCTGAGAGCCAGTGTGAGTAGTAGCGTGAAGGATTTAAACTCAGCAAGTGGCAGTGTTCAGATAGTGACTACAGAAAGCAGGCTCACTGCTTGAGCTTTTTGAAGATGAGGGAAAGAGAAGGTGGAATGATAACTTCAGAATATGATGTGCCTGTGGTTTCTTTTTATTTAATGATGACACAAAGTATATGCCCATGGATAGAGACTGACTATAGCATATGGCTATGCAGAGAAAGAAGAGAGCTTCAGGGCTCTGCAATACAGAGGTGTCTTTGTTATCATAATAGCAGACCCTTTGCAGCCTTCGTTTTTACTTTTCCAGACTCTGCAGCTAGTAGGGGGTATTTCTGTTCTGCACAGAGTCTGACTGTTTGTGGAGGTTGTGGGGCAATAAGGAGGGAGATCTGAGCCCTGGACAGATTTGTGAAGCCTAGAAGAGAGGTGGGTGCAGAATATTTTGAAGTAAGGCATTGTGTAGGAAAGCACTGTCTACATATAGTTATTGGTGTGAGTGAGGCTAATAGCCTGGAAAAGAGAAGGCTTCAAGGGGATCTTATAGCAGCTTTCCAGTACCTAAAGGGAGATTATAAGACAGAAGGGGAGAGACTTTTTAAGTGGTCAGACTGTGATAGGCCAAGGGGGAATGGTTATAAGCTGAAGGAGGGGAAATTTAGATTGGAGATTATGAGGAAGTTCTTTCCCCAGAGAGTGGTTAGGCACTGGCCCAGGTTGCCCAGAGAGGTTGTGGCTGCCCCATCCCTGGCAGTGTTCAAGGCCAGGCTGGATGTGGCCCTGGGTGACCTGGTCTAGTGATTGGCATCCCTGCTCAGTGTGGGGAGGTTGGAACTAGATGATCTTTAAGGTCCCTTCCAACCTGCCCATTCTAGGATTCTATGATCATACTTAGCTTAAGGGAGGTATACGTGTGTGAATGGCTGTTGCTACTGGGTAAGAAAATAAGAGTTTAGGAAGACTGGCATGGAGAAATCTAGTAGAGATTATACTTGGAGGAAAAGATGAGTAAGATGTATGGCTAGGCTTCGCGAACGAAGCTCCAGGGAGGGCTCCATCCACGCTCCTCCTCAGCGCCTTTTCCAAGCGTGCTGATAAAAAGAGGATAGCAGATAGCACCCTCGAGCCTCAGCTATGGATTTTTTTTAGGTGAGACACAGCATGCGCAGAGCTGGACCCACCCTTTAGTCCTAAGGTTCATCTGCCAGGGCCTAGCAAGCTTGGACGCTGGCAGCGAGGTCCTTAGGACATAGGTTTTATTAGAGTGTCCTTCTCTTAGCTGGAAGGCCTTACAGGGCTAAAGGAGCTCCATCTGCCCGGGTTTGGAATCAGAGTTGTCCTTCTCCTAGGATGACTGCCAGAAGGCTAATGAGCTCATCCTACCCATCCAAGGATTCTAGGAACATGGGTATCACTCCCCACACTTTCCTGTGGGCAATGAGTTTAATGCTCCCTCTGCTGTGGGCACAGTTATGGCACCAGGGGCCACAGCAGACCACAAGTGATTTTCAGACTGTGCCTGATGAGTAAGATGACACACTGAAGAAAGGAAGACAATCTGGAGCTTTCAGACAAAATGAGACAAATTATTTTTTACATATATTTTAAACTCCAAATAATCACAGAATCACAGAATATTCATGGCTGGAAATGACCTGTCAGATCAGCGAGTCCAACCAAAAAGAAAAGAAAAAGAAAAAAAAAAACCACCAACAAANTACAAGGACACCATAACCTCCCTTCTCCTGTTCCCCACTCTATTCCTGATCCAAGCCAGGATCCTGTTGGCCTTCTTGGCCACCTGGGCACACTGCTGGCTCATATTCAGCTGTCCCCCAGCAGCCCCAGGTCCTTCTGTGCTGGGCAGCTTTGCAGCCACTCATCCCCAAGCCTGTAGCATTGCCTGGGGTTGTTGTGCCCAAAGTGCAGGACACAGCACTTGGCCTTAGTGAACCTCATCCAATTGGCCTCAGCCCATGGATCCAACCTGTCCAAATCCCTCTGCAGAGCCTCCCTGCCCTCCAGCACATCAACACTCCACACAATTTGGTCTCATTTGCAAACTTACTGAGGGTGCTCTCAATCCCCACATCCAGGTCATCAATAAAGATGCCAAACAAGACTGGCCCCAAAACTGAGCCCTGAGGGATACCACTGGTGACTGGCAGCCAGCTAGATGTCACTCCAAAATCGATTTGTAGAAGCCTAGAAATCACTCAGAACAGGAGTGGTGTTTAGATTGTGTGTCTTGATTGGGAGGGGAAAGGAGGGTGGAAGGGGAAGAAACCCCCAGAAAGTACAGAAGTTAGTCATGCTTCAAAGCAATAATAAATATTTGGTAAAGATAAAGCAACATTTATGCTGCTTTTACACTTTTGTCACAGTTGGTACTTTTCATCTAGTAAAGATAATAAATGAGTAATCATAAAATATTTGTTTGAAAGTTCTTCCTTGGCTTTCATGAAGAGTATTTATTTTCCATCAGTCCATTACAATGTAGCATTGATTGGTGCATGTAATGTATTATTCATACTGTTCTAGTTTCATCCCATTAGCAATGCCAACATTATGCTGAATTCTGCAGTGGTAATCTTGTGTGAGAGTCTTTGTGCAGTGACTTGTGCTGTGGTTCAGATCCTCTTTCACATTTAGTGACAAGACAGAGCAAACAACAGCACCTTCTTGATACTACTCACTTTGTTCCCCCTTCCTTCCCCAATGCAATGAGAGTCATAAATGTCCTGTAGACCTATAAACAAAGTGGTGAAAGGCAGAACATGTCTCAGAACTAGTTTATTTTTAGTTCTTGTATTGTATCTGTTTTCCTGAGAGCTAATGTTTTTAGATGAGCCAAATAACTAAAATCATTACAAAAATAACAAGAGCAGAATTAAAACCAGCCTTCAGATAAAATAGTCTGGTTTTTTGGTCCACATGTATGATCCTGTGGGTGTAATTTTGATCGTGTAAGTTTTTGTGTGTAGGGCAGATTTAAATATGTTCTAAAGCCAATTACTCAGCATGGTTAAGGTTACTGAGGGTCTGCCTAATGTTAGTACAAAAAAAAAAAATCCTTTTTCATTTGAATTTTTACTCCTGAAGCTTTTTTTATGTGCAATAGACCCAGCCCATGCCCATAAAATTCATTGACTGATTTGGGCCTCAAAGATTAGATGAATACTTAAGGTTTCACTTTTATCTGGAAAATGGACTTCTCCATTCACTATCTGGAGAATCCAGGCTGTAAAAAATTGAAATGTCTAGACAGATTAATGAAGATTAACTTAAACATTTTTGTTCCTAAATCCTTTGGATGTTGAATTACAAGGAAATAAAGTGAAGAGTTCGAAGATTTTTGTCCTAATGTTTTTGTTTTTTAAAACAGCTGTGTAAACAATGACATCATCTCTTCCTGGCATCAATACTTATTAAAAAATCCCATCCTCTAAGGTGGATATGTCACAAAGGAGGAATGGTTGGCATCTGTGCACCCATATTTCTTTGCATTTTTATCTATGGAGACAGGGAGAGCATGAGCAAATTTGGGAGGGATAGCTGAGAAATGGGGAGCTCACAGATCAACCAAACCTTTGCATGGCTGGGGGGGTGGGAAGAGGTAAGAAGTGGCAAAGTCTTTAGTAGATTTTAAGGTATAAATAAGATGGAACAAGGGAAGGTAGCTTAAGGTACATAAGGANTTATTAAAAAATCCCATCCTCTAAGGTGGATATGTCACAAAGGAGGAATGGTTGGCATCTGTGCACCCATATTTCTTTGCATTTTTATCTATGGAGACAGGGAGAGCATGAGCAAATTTGGGAGGGATAGCTGAGAAATGGGGAGCTCACAGATCAACCAAACCTTTGCATGGCTGGCGGGGTGGGAAGAGGTAAGAAGTGGCAAAGTCTTTAGTAGATTTTAAGGTATAAATAAGATGGAACAAGGGAAGATAGCTTTAAGGTACATAAGGAATAGATTCAGGACTCAAGGAAGAGTCTTCTCTTTATGTCAGTGTCTTCATTGTCATAAAAATGTTATCTGAGGTGGTGAGCAGATTTTTAGTATAGAGAATGTGGCTAAGTTACTTTTTTCAGTGAAAGCTTATTCAGGCTTTTTATGTTTTATTTTAGAATAGACTTTGATTCATTGCCTCACACTTATGTCAGTTTTTCAGAAACATGCTGGAGTAGAGTGAGTACTTAAAATTTAATCTTGATTAATCTCAGCAGGCACATATATAACATCAGACAACTAAAACTATTCATAAAGAATTGATCAAAATCCTAGCTGAAACAGTACAGCATGAGCCTCTTGACTTGCAAAAACAAGGGAAGAGGCATCCACCAAATGGTCCAGACATGAGCAAAAACCCTCGCTGCTCTATTTCATCCCCAACTTACCTGATATTAATCCAGCATATGAGGAAATAAGAATTCTACAATATCTTGTGTGATATTTGACCTTCATAAGAGCAGGTATATCTGAATACATTCCAGTGAATGCAGCAGGGAAAGAATTTAGTCTGGCCAGGGTAGTATATGCCACAGCCAAACAGCTCAGTGGATTATTTCTTCTCGCTGGTTTGCAGTTTGTATACTTTATTTTTGGATATTATTAACTTTGTATTCCCTACTTCATTTGCCTTTTGCTTTGGAGATCTCCATCCTGATGATTAGGGGAGCTTAATAGCAATCTCTTTTCAAGCAGTGTTGAGTATTCCTTCAAATGCAGCTTGAGATGCACATGTGACTGCTGTTTCATCATCCATTTAAACCACTGGTTAATATTGGTGAAGTCAAACCTCTAACCAGTGGAATTTCTGTAACTATCCCATTGCAGCCTTGTGGGTTAAGTAGTGAGAGGAAGATTGAAGAAAGCTCTTCAATTAATGATTGATATTCAATCAAGATGTTCAGTTAGTGACTGATATTCCACTCAGAGGTGCAAAAAGTCTTTGTGGGGATTGGTAATGTATTAGGAGGAAATAGAACAGCACTGGGAGAAGAATTGAACTACGGTGGCCCATGAAGAGATTTGGCACTATTGATCTTTGCTGAGGGCTTGATATGCTTTATGTTTGAGGTTGTTTTTTCTTGAAGTGCAAGGCAAGTATACTGAGAAAATGCTACAGAGCTCAGTGGGTGAAATATTAGAAACTACTCTGCAATCACTTTTTAAAGCTATTGCTCCTGCTGTCGTAGATTTTGGTTTTGTTCAGCTCTTAGGTAATTGTTATAGTGAAAGGATACTTAAGGATACTTTTCAGTGCTTTCATAGCACAGTTTATCTTAAGAGTCATTACAATATTTTGAGCCTGAATTGGAAATAATTTGATTACTCTTCATTGTATCTTAATTCAATATCTTTTACACTAGCAAATCTGGATGTCCAGGAGCCACTTCTTTCTGGTTTCTTGAATATCTGCTGCAGATATCTGTTGTCTTGCTATTACTTTTTCTACTTGCTTTTCTTTCTTCACATTTCACTAGTCTTTTTTTTTACAAGTCTAATGTTTTCTCTACACATATAGTATTATTCTGAAGCTCATTTTCTCTTCTCTGGAGACATTTAGGTTTTTTTTTTGACCAAGGTTGTTTTTTTTTCCTTAGAAAATGCTGAGTCACAAAAAGGAGCTATTTAACTAGTGCTAGCTAGTTTCCAGATTTTCAGAACTATTTATATTATAGATTGTTGTATTCAAACACATTTTAATTTATTTGTGTTTCTTAAGACTAAAGGAAAGGTAACATTTTCCAATCAAACTTAAAGGAATGCTTCACTTGAATTATTCCTTTCTACTCTTCATATTTGTTATTGAAATGATTTTGTATTGTCTCTAAGAGCATGACCATTTTGAAATTGAAATCCCACAAAATTGAAATCCCACTGATAAATGGAATAGTTTTTAAAATTCTCCTGGAAAGTTTCAATACCATGTCCTTGAGCTTTTAAATCACTGAATATTTTACAAAATGGTAATGTTAAAGTCTGCACTTCTGTTAATTGTATTTCTCAAGCTGTTATGTAGGTATGTCTTTATAATCATTAGAGATAGAAAAACTATTTAACAAGTAATTTCTTGCATTACAAAGAAGCCTGAATCCTTGTTCCCAATCCACTATTCTCAACATAACATTCCCTTCCCAGCTAAATTCTAAAGGGAATCCAGATGTTTATTTAAATATTCATAATGCAACTGCAGTTAAAGCTGGGAGGGTCATAGATACCTGTGTTCATTTCACACTGCATGCATCTTGGAGTTAAAAATGTCATATTCATTGCAGTGCTAGCAGATGAGTTCTTTGACAGGAAAGTGCTTTTTTCCTCCTCCCCCTTCTACAAGTAAGGCTTTATGGAAAGAAGGCAGTAGAGCTGTCTCAGAAAATGTAATGTATTGAGTATTGACCCTAGCTCCACAGAAGAAGCTTTATGTACTCTATTTAAATATTGTATTAATGAAGAATTCTGAATTTATTTGCACTTGCCTTAGCACTGGACATGTAGAAAGGGCATAAAACATTTTAAGGAGTCAGTTGCAGCCGTGCAATTAAGGTGGAGCTGACTTACATACTTCAGATGGGGATTTTATATCATTATTTGTGGAAAAGACAGTTTGCCATCTTGCCTGACAACAAGTAAAATGAGGAGAAAAGACCTGCCAAATCTTTATTTTGGTAAACCCTCCGAAAGATAGCATTTATTTGGCAACATCTGCTGATAAACTCTCCTAAGAATTATGATCAAAACATTCCATTTTAAATGTATGTTAGCTGATCAAAGTGATGAAATATCTGTGTAAAATATCCCTTCAGCTCTTTGTCCGTGAGCAGGCAAATGGTTGAGGAGGTAAAGTGGTGTATTCAACTTCTCTGGATTCTGCAGTACAAGAGAATGTATGCAGTGAAAGGAAATTTCTGCAGGGAAGCGTGAAAGGCACCAGGCAGGGAATGTGAGCTGTGTTTATACATAGTCATGGGAAGATGCAAGCAGCAGTGGCAATCCAGAAGGTGAAAGGGAGAAGAGGAATGTGCTTTTCAGCTATCCCGAGGAAATAAAGCATCTGTAAACCTTTCCAAACCAGTACTGCAATGCTTCTGCTTTTCTTCTTACTACTGAAAATGAATCCAAGTCCCAGTGAATCTGGCCTTAAAAGCTTGAAAGGAAAAGCAAAACTAAGAAAGTATGATTGATATTTCTAAAGTATAAAATAGCTTACAGTCAGCAAAGATTATGTAGATGATTCTGTCAAATTAGGAAGGTCCTGACACCACTCTATTCTTATTTAAAGGTGCACTTCTATACATTTCTCTATAGATTTTAATAAATTATGTATTTAAGAACTTAAAATGGGATTTTTTAGNTCTTAGCTGGAAGGCCTCACAGGGCTAAACGAGCTCCATCTGCCCGGGTTTGGAATCAGAGTTGTCCTTCTCCTAGGATGACTGCCAGAAGGCTAATGAGCTCATCCTACCCATCCAAGGATTCTAGGAACATGGGTATCACTCCCCACACTTTCCCGTGGGCAATGAGTTTAATGCTCCCTCTGCTGTGGGCACAGTTATGGCACCAGGGGCCACAGGAGACCACAAGGGATTTTCAGACTGTGCCTGTTTTTAGGAAATGAGAGCAGGAGCATTAGGTGAAAGCAACAAGCAGAGTGGGCATAGTTCTTATGGGAATGTCTTTTCCCATGGAAGACTCAGTACAAATGGTGCTTTTTTTCAGCTGTTCATCCTTTCCTGCATTCCTTTTCCAATATAGTGTCTGTGTCTCTTTTAGCAGTTGTGAATTTTGCACCCAGATGCAGATGATGATTAATGATGATAAAACACCTTCACTCGCAGCTCATAGCAGTAGCTTTTAAAAAACACTCTAATAATACATTTTATAACTTGCTCTCTGTGTGTCCAGCTTTAGTTGGAAGGCAAGTGTCAAGGGTTAGGGCTGGGTCAACCACCAACCCAGGGACAGATATTCTCTGTTATTCCCCTTTCCCCCATGCCAGGGTGGAAATTAACAGAGAGAGAGAGAGAGAGAGAGAGACACTTGGGAATTGGAAATGAAACTTAAACTACTTTGATGAAAATAACAAGAAACTGAAGAGTATATACACACACACACATAAAACCAATGGCAGAACCAAACCCCCTTAATGGTAACTCCCTCCCCACTGATGCTGGAGCAGGAGCACTTCAGCAGCAGCTGGGACTCAGGCTCGGGAGTTGGATCCTGGAACTCAGCAACTCTTGGATTGAGATGGAAGGCAGAACAGGGAGAGTCCTGCAGGAACAGAGCTGAGCTGCTGAGCTTCACAAGGCTCAGGTGCTCAACCTTCTAGGTGGGTGGAGACCCAGACCTGTCCTTACACACACACAGAGTGTTAATTAGCTGCTAATTAGCCCAATTAAGCACCTGCTTGCTGGGCTCTTAGGCCTCATGCAAGAGACCCCAAGGCCCATGCTGGATATCAAAGCCTCAAGGGCTGAGTATGACTTATGTGGCATGGAATAGCTCATTTTGACACAAACTAGGACAGCAAGTAATTCATTCTTGTAGGCCAGTGGTAAGTACTATGCTTGACAAATACTTGAAAATACTGGGGTTGTTTTCATTCCTTTTAAACCACGGGGAAAATATTTGAATGTACATGGTGTTTGCCAGCTTGAGTTTACTGGAATGAATGATACGTGTAGGAAGACTGAACTCTAAGGGAGCAGAAATGAAGGCTTGAAATGTCATGTCAGGAATAGGATTCCTGGGCATGAAAAGTTTTGTGCTGCCAAGTTACCCCATCTGAGTGGGCCTCTGGGACAAAGCACACCAACAAGGCTGTGCAGCTCAGCAGCTGCAGTGCTGTTCTGGATGAGTCAAAGCTTGCTTGCTTGTTTCCTGTGCTGAACAATGATAATGGTAAGGACTGCTCAGGATGGATAAATATTAAACGAATTTTTTGGTCTCCTGCCATGTTTTCTGATGGTTGGGCCATCTTATTTATAAACCCAGGAGAGTTTAGTAATTATTAGATGAAAGTGTAATTAATAGAGTTCTAGTTATTTTGTAGAGTACCATCATTGGAAGCACAATGAAGCCTTTAAGTAACATCCAGTCACAGTATAAAGCTGTCATGTGGCTGCTAAACTTTCACATTATACTGAAGCTGGATATAAACACTCCTTTTATAACTTGCATGTCACTGAAGTACACAGATGTCTTGGCTCTGAAAGCACATTTATGAAATGAGTGCAGCGCTGGAGTTAGGCCAAGATTGAGACTCAGTAGTTTGAGGAGGAGTCCTAATACCTCTCAGGATGGGAGGTCAGCTGAATAAGTGGGCCTCCCTGGTTCTGGCAGCAGAATACTAGTCCTGAGAGAGTGTGCTCAGTGCATATTAGTTGCATTATGCTACAATTCACGTCTGAAAAATCTGTGTGATAACACTGCCTTGGTCCTTGTTGAAAAGGGCCAATTCTGTTCAGTGCATGTCCTGCTCGATGGAAAAGCTATCAGAGAAGTGTATTAATTGTTGCCTTAATTTCACCACCATTTTCTGAAAGAACATAGGAAATGCATAGATACCTTATGCTTATTTTATGTAGCTGATATGTGGATATATATTTATATAGTGTGTAGTATTTTATGTAGTGTATGCAAATGTGTGCATGTATATATAAACACAGATAACTGTAGAATGCCTCTAGGAGCATAAATTCAGTTTGATTTCTAGAATGTTTCAAATGTTTTGCATGTGAGTGATGTGTCCATAAGAAAACAGGTGGGAAGGCCATGTCTCTGGCTGGATGGAGACATGACTGTACAGCATCCAAGATGGATATTACAGTTTCTTTTGTTTAGACCTAATATCTTGTGTAAATTGGGAGAAATATGGTGGAACAAGAGTTCATTTTTGGATAATTTACATTTTAATTTTGATCTGTTACTTGAGACTAAGGTGTGAGATTTTTTTCTAGTTATGTTGCACATGAGGAATTGATAGCAGAGAGTTGAGTCCAGAGCTGAAGCACTTATTTTTCAACACTGAGCCACTTTCTTCTTCTAGTAATAAAGATGAGATGTGAGCTAAAATTAGGATTGCAATCCCATCTATTTTGTTTTTTAACATTACATCTATTGGAAAAGATCCTTGGCTCTGCAACAATACTGTCTTAGCATCAGAAATGATCCTGTGAGAATTCTGGTTTTGGTAGGGTATGTCACATATTTATTCCATTAAGATATGAGTTCATTTGGGCCATGCTGCAATTCTGAAGTTGTGATGTGAAGTGCTGTGCCCATGCTTACTGGGGTTAGCACACTACTGAAAACACATTAGTAAAATTACAGGGCTGGAGCTGACTTGACACCTGACTGACCTGTGGCCAAGAGAATCTTGTGCCATCTGTCCTTACCTTCCTAAACAGGGTTTTTTAGATCCTTCTTGGAGAATATGGAAATACTGTTATTCATGAGATCCCTGTAGGGTCATGCTTGAGTCCCCCTGAGATTAGATAATTTAGAACAAGCTGCATGGTTCCTGTGGCTACAGATAACTAAGTATAAGTGGCTCAGGTCACTTCTGAAAGACAGCACTGTGCCAATGTGTCCTGGTTTGACCAGAAGCTAGGGTCAAAAGAACAATCTTTTTGAGAAGACTTCTCAAAATGCCTTCTCTCCCCCACAGCCCTCACTAGACTGGCTGTGTTCGGGGACAGCAATAAACAAAAACAAAAGCACTAGGCACGCAGACAGTGAATTTCTAAGAACAGCTTTATCTAAATTTAAATGGTACAACAATATGAAAGAGATAAGCAATAAAGAAAGATAAGGTGGTTAGTTCAAAGATGGCTTTCGGCCCTTTCTCCCTTTTAATCACTCAATGTCTGTCCTGCCGGCACAAAGTCGGCAGATTTCAAATCAAACACCTCCTCCCCCCTTATCACTCCCTCTCTACCTTCAAGAACATCCAGAGGAATTTCAAGAATGCCAGAGGCCCTTTTCCGTAAAGGGAGAAAAAGATGAACTGGGAGCACAGTTCCAGGAAAGCAGGAAGCAGGAACAGCAAGCAGGAAGAGGAAATCTCACTTCTCTCTTATATACACAAAAAATACATCATCCCTCCGCGCAGTCCGTGATTTGCTGCTTCCTGTCTCTCTTGAATGATGTCTCAGGGTTACAGTTCTTGACCCCTCCCCGTGCAGAGACGCTGCGATGATGATTTACAACTGCGCATGTGCGGGGTTTCGTTTTTACTTCTTATCAGCTTCTCGGCTCCTCCCGGCAAATTCTTTCAGGGGGGCGGAAAGAGTTCAACTACTGAGTCCTTAAAGAAACAGTGTCCACATCCAAACTCAAAAGTTCAAAAGGGGACATGATGTACACTTAAATTTTAATCGCTCCAGGACACAATGGCACAAAGCTCAGCCACCCTGGAGAGCAAGAGCCTTTCTTTCTTTTGCATTATGCCAAGGAATTAGTGCTGTCTTTCAAACCTGTAATGTAGTAAGTTACTTACAAAGTTCTTGTGTCCAACTGCACAGGTCTTGTATAATTACATACTCAAATTTAGATGATGTGTGAAACTACTTTTAAAGAAGTACTAGTTTTGGCAGAAAACTGTGGTTGGCTTTTTTGATTTGCCATGTCTTAAGAAAAAAATTGGTTAAAGTATGTGTGTTAGTTACTAGCAAAGAGTCAGCTGAAATGTTTAAGTTCCTTTGCGATGTCTGTTTCAGGAATATTTAACATAATTCTTGGATACAGAGAGCAAAATGATTCTAATTGCTGGCTATAGTAATACTCTGCAGTTAAGCAGTCATATTGTCCTCACTCAGTAACATAAAATGCAAACCTGTTCTACCTTTTTGCAAGTAACTTTTGCTTAATGAACAGCTCAACAAATTATCCACAGATATCAGAAAAAGTATCTAGAGGGAAATACTACAGCTGGAGTGACAGGGAACTGCTTAATATTAGTCAGCAGTCCTTAATTTTAATTTTAGTCATTTCATTGTGACTTTTTTTCCCCTCCAAAATGGAATAATGTTTTGATCTTTAGAAAAGGTTTATTTTATGTGTGTATGTACACACAATCATTGTACATGGCACTATCCTGTTGGTGAGTTTTGCTTTGTGACAGCAGAATGTCATTGAATTGTCTTCAGATCTTGATTTTCTGTAATGCTGAGATCTTTCTCTGCAGACCTGCTACATAACCCTAGACATACCCTCCCCTATCTTACACAGTTATTTCCCTGAATGCAATGCTTATTTTCTTTGCATAGCAACATTTTTAAACTTCAATCTTTTGGAATGATTTGAATGTTTAATCTTGTTCTTTGATATGCTCTCTCATGATGTGGTGTCTCGGTATATTTATTGTATTCCATGCTGTAGGTGACTAGTGAAAATGTGAAATGCAGTATTATTTCTTAGAGTTGTTTACTTCTCAGGAAAACCTATAACATGTAAGTCTTTGCCAAAAATTTGCATAGATACCAGGATTTGGCAAAAATGCTGTTGAAGCCTTTTTTTTTACTCCCTTGAGTAATGTTGAGAGTAGAATGTCTTCTCCACTGTGTGCTGATGTGTTTGTTTATCCTTTGGTTAGAAAAGTTTCTCTATCCATTTGTATGACATCATCAGTGAAGAAATGAGAAGTGCTGTACACTGAATTAATAATTCACCTCATTCATTTGTAGGGTTTGAGGGGGTGTTTGGGATACCTATGTTAGTAGCACCATTCCTTTCAGTGAAAAATCTGCTAACAGCCTCTCTCCCTGCTTCCAGGCCCCATTTTAAATACCCTAGGTAAGCAGTCAAGCTAAGGGTTGCAATTAATTGCCCAGAAACACGGGAATGGAATGCTGGTCTGGCAGAACCCAGATGAATTGTACTGAATTTGGCATGGAGCGTAAAAAAAGAAGCTGAAGTCACTTTTAATGCTATTGTCCCATTTTGTAAACAGGTGTTTGCCCAAGGGGAACACACCAGTGTTATTTTGTGAGCATTATGGCAGAGTGATTCACTGGAATATGTGAACATTTCTAACCCTTCCCTTCCCCAAAATATATTGTGTCAATCCTTTTAGCAATTCATGTTCAGTGAGGTATTGCTTGCAGCAGTGAAAGAGATGGAATTCCAGAAATTGTGGCACTCATTTTATCTATTAAACCATCTAATGAATGGTGCTTTAAAATTTGATTGGCAGCTTCTCTTCCTATCTTAATTAAATTGCTCCTTCACCCCAGTGTCTTTGAAGGACAGAGCCTTTGTTAAAGATGTCAAGTTAGTCTTTTATTGTTTGTTTCATGGGGAGCAGAGCTTGTTGACAAGATAAAGGTGCAGAATCAAGAACATACTTGTTAAAGTGGTCTTAATAGTACTAACTAGGACAAAGAGGAAAATGTGCACAGTGACATTATTCTCCACCTGAGATACAACAAGCTTGTAGCATTTCTACTAAATCAAATTTAATTAAGGTAAAGATTAAGAAGGTAGCAAGGCTTCTTCTGGAAGTGTGAAGGCAGCTCAATGCATAGATTAAAGAGTTCAGTCAAAAAGTATTCTGTTTCTTTGGTAGCACAGGGGTAACCCTTGTTTAATTTCCATTGAGGGGAAAATACAAATCAGCACTGCAGAAAAATACTGTAGATGATAAGGGGAGAAAATGTTGATGGGATAAGAGTTGATAGTCTGCTTATGAAAATATTTGCTTTTGCATTAAATGAAGAGTGTAAGCAAATTACTTTAAGATCAGCAATTGTGAGTTAGTAGACTAATCTCCTGCAATTTGTATTTTAAAATGCACCAGTAGAGATTGCTTTCTTGCACCATTTCAAGGCTTGCTTTGCAAGTAGATTTGACTTCAGAGGTCAAAGTGCAAAACACACTACTTGAAGTTCGCTAACATTTCTCAAGTGGTTGTATTCCTGCCAGAACCAGGTGGCTGTAAAAAAGTTTCAGTTTAACAAGACAGAATTTTCACTGGCTTGAAGAAGACATTGAAACCTAATTAGAAACAATAACCATCATCTTATGCTGTTAGGAATATATTTGTCATTCACATAAAGACCTGGAATGAAAGGACAAGGGGCAATGGTTTTAAACTGGAGAGGAGTAGATTTAAATTGGACATTAGGAAGAAGTTCGTCCCCACAAGGGTGGTGGAACACTGGCCCAGGTTGCCCAGGGAGGTGGTTGAGTTCCCATCCCTGGAGGCATTGCAGGTGAGGCTTGCCAGGGCTCTGGGCAAGCTGCTCTAGTTGGGGATGTCCCTGGCCACTGCAGAGGGGTTGGACTAGATGAGCTCCAGAGGTCCCTTCCAATCCAAACCATTCTAGGATTCTAGGATTCTATGATTAAGTTCCTGGGCCCATGAACTGTCCTTTATGATCACAACTTTTTCTAAGGAGATGTGCAGTTTCTGATCTGTTTGCAAAACAATTCTTCGCTGCACACTTCATCCGATGGAGAGTTGTACTTTAGTCTATAGCCTGTAGTCATGTACATTTTGTGCTGTATAATTCAGATATGTTTTATATTTGTATTTTAATTAAGCACATTCTTTTCCATCAAGCTTTTTAATTACATTTGTGTGCAAAATTTTTGATAAGGTGCTGATACTGCTGATGGAAATGCAGTTATAAAGCTAGCCTTAACTCTTGGTGCTATAATATATGATACTTAAGTAAGCTTAAGCAAAATCAAAGGATGCCTTTTTTTAACAGAAGACCTTTATCTAAGACTCACAAAACAAAGCAAACCAAAATAAGAATTAGCCAGATTAATGATTCAAACTAAAGCCCATTGAATTAATGTTTTCTAAAGCAGTTATTGTGTTAGAATGAGGTAAGAGTTCAGGAGCTACATCTTTCAAGCAGTGATATGAAAAAAGTGGTGGGAGTTTACTGATCTTGATTTTTCTTTTAGTTCTTGAAGTAAAACCATATTATGGGAAAAGATTGAAGAGCCTGGTTTATTTTTAAGATTGGACATTTCTACATTACAATTTCATGGTCTGCCAAATATCAGAATAAGATTGGAAAGTGCTAAAGACATGATGAAAACATACACTTTTCTTTCTACCCACATAGTGCCCATGGCACCACAGATGGATGTATTAGCCTTTCAATTATAGGGAACTTGTTCATGTAATATGTGAAATGTCTTTGTTTTGACAGGTCTATTGGTGCCTATTGTCATGTTGCCAGTTATTTTAACATTAATAAAAGTAGTTGTAACAGGAGGTATGCAAAAGTTCTTTACTTGTTTGACTTCTAAAAATGAGTAGGAAAAAGGACCAGACAGAGAAGTTTCTTGTTTTGCCTGACAATTGCCCAAATGAAATGCTAATTGCTTTCTTAAGAGACTAGTTTTCAGCAATGAGGACGTCCCTAAAAATATCCTTTTCTATATTATGTATAGAATATACATGTTCTCCATTTATAGAGAGAATATACACATTCTCTCACCCTCAAATGGTCCTACTCTATAAATATCCTATCCAGTATTCTCCCTAGCTGTGGAGAATAGAACCCAGGAGTCCTTAGTAGTTGAATCCTACAAATCTGAACTCCCATGGCAAATCTTGAGTAAAACTAATATCCCAAAGTTTTAGAAGGCCAAAACAATCTGACCCTTCCTGAGAAGCAGATGCCGACTGAACGATGCTCTATCACTATGGAACATAACTGCCTGCAAACTTTCAGTTTCCATGAAGCTTTTGTGATAGAATCAGAAGTTTGAATAATGTAAAATAGTGGAAAGTTTAACTGCAGCCACCCCAGACTTTATTTGACAGTATAATTATAGTGCAGCAAATCGACAAGCACATCAGCATTATAGTCATAAATGCCACTGGTGCTTTCAAGCACATTTCACAATGTCTTTACCTACTCAAAAATTGTGTGCATCCTGAAACAGTTTTCTCGTAGTATGAAATCTTAAGAACACACTGCTAATAAAATCTGAGTTTTCTGTGTATGTAAATTCTCTTTAAGAGCATGAGTTGTAAATTGGGTTAACTTAAAGCAAATGGACTATTTTTCTTGTTCAACTTGCAGCATCAGGTGCTCTTAAAGCAGAGAGGAATGGAAGGAATTAGAAATTGTAAAATGAAGAACTGTTTAAGTTGTAATTACATTTGTGACACAGATTAAAGGAGAAGCTAACTTTAGTGCAGGTGTGGTTTTTTTCTGCAGAGGTATTTATGTCTCAAAGCAGTATCAGTTAGTTTGAGAACAGAAAACAGGGATAAAAGACAACAGCACAATAGGGAAGAAACCTGCTTGATCCCTTGCCCATTTAAGTTAATTAGTTAATAGCATATTTTTCCTTCAGCTTTCTTCTGATGGGTTTTGAAATATATGTATAAAGGTCAGTATGAGGGGGCCATTCCTCAACAAGGAGGTTAGAATATTATGTTGCATCAACAAGAATCTGAAAAGTTCCAGAGTTCCAGTTACCTGGGAATGGTGCCTTCATATTGGATATTTTTTTTTCCATCAGAAGTGTTGCTCTGTTGTGGTGTGACATAGTAACTTGAAGCATATCTATTGAATATATACTCTTCATTGATTGAAAAGGAGAAGTTATGTTCTGATCAAGTGATGTAAAAGTTCCCACTAGTCACTAAGGAGAATATTAAACATTACTAAAAAAACTTCAAAAGGCTCAGTTTAGCTCACATTGAAGCATTTTAAAGGCTTGGACAAAAAATTCCCTGCATAAGTAAGGCTCCCCTTTTAAGGTTTAATAGGTGTGCTACACGAGCAGTTGGCACTTACCTTGGTAATACCTAGCAATGGTTATTGCTAGGAAAAAAGCTTTAACTTGTTGGGAAGTGGCAAACCAGACTGAGCCCTCAAGGAGGGATGAGCTGGTCCAGAGCTGCCTGGACACATTGCTGTGTGAGCTGGTCTAGGTGATCCTGCTCTGGCAGGGGGGTTGCACTAGATGAGCTTTCTAGGGCCCTGCCAACCCCTAACATCCTGGGATACTGTACTAATGACAAAGGAGGGCAGTTCCATAGAACTAGGTAAGGCTACTCTGAGTGTAAGGATGTTGACCTGCCACTAATCTTGTGTAAAATAGTGAAATGGAACTGTTAGAAAGTTATGTAGGAGTACAATATAATCAATAATAGTTGATAAAAACTTATGGAAAGATAAGTTTTTAAACTAAACATAGACGTAAAGGACAGGCACAGTCTGAAAATCCCTTGTGGTCTCCTGTGGCCCCTGGTGCCATAACTGTGCCAACAGCAGAGGGAGCATTAAACTCATTGCCCACAGGAAAGTGTGGGGAGTGATACCCATGTTCCTAGAATCCTTGGATGGGTAGGATGAGCTCATTAGCCTTCTGGCAGTCATCCTAGGAGAAGGACAACTCTGATTCCAAACCTGGGCAGATGGAGCTTGTTTAGCCCTGTGAGGCCTTCCAGCTAAGAGGTTAAACCTCCATCCTAAGGACTTGGCTGCCAGCGTCCAAGCTTGCTAGGCCCTGGCAGATGAACCTTAGGACTAAAGGGTGGGTCCAGCTCTGTGCATGCTGTGTCTCACCTAAAAAAATCCATTGCACAGGCTCGAGGGTGCTATCTGCTATCCTCTTTTTATCAGCACGCTTGGAAAAGGCGCTGAGGAGGAGCGTGGATGGAGCCCTCCCTGGAGCTTAATTCGCCAAGCCTAGCCACGAAGACTTAAAGGAATATAAATAAATTATTTAGAAATGGATTTGTTCAGTTTCCTTAAAACTCTTTATTGATTACATGCTATTGAATTTTATTACACAGTGGTTAAGGAAAAAGCTGTATGTTGGGCATTCTGTTTTGTAACTGCCAGTGTTAGTTTTGTGTAGTTTGCTTCCCTCCTCTACTGTTTCTGTGGATTTTTTTTTGTGTGTGAAATCACCCCAAAAGGACAGGGAATATTGGGGACACCTGAAGATAAAGGAGAGGGAGCTAAAACTACACAGCTTTCTCAATGAACTATAGATGCTTTAGACATTCAGGTAATACCTTTTGGTAGATCTGTTCACGTGTCATCTGTGGATCATCATCATCAAAGCTGAAGGAAAAGAGTATCTTGATATCTTGTCATATATAAGGTATGCTCCTAACTCCTCTACTATTAGAAGTTCTATCAAGTGACCAGGAAATCTTTGCAATATTTTCATAGATTGATAATAAACAAAATGAGAAACACCTAGTTGAAACATGTTGGAAATTGGAAGATATTTGCCTTCTGTAGAGCATAGGTGCATCTTGAGTCTACAACATACAGAAAGTGAAATGGCACAGAAAGTGAAACCCAGCTTAAAATAATTCAATGTGGTATGGTGTTCATATGCTGTCCTACAGATGTCAGTTGAAGCAGTGTAATTTTGCTACTTGAGCCCCAAATAAGTGATACTTGTTTACTGTTTGCTTTGGGTTTATGTTGATGGTTTTAAACTGTATTTTATGTTTTAAATGGGAATATGTGGTATACAGACTAAGGTTGGAAGGGCTTGTTTCAATGGGAAAAGCAATATTCTTAACAATGTCTGGGTAAAGCTTTAGGCTTTAGTTTACTTACAGGTAGAATTATTTAACTTTTGAGCTGTATAAATCATGAATCCAAACCCAAATGTACTAAAATTTTGTTCCTAAGGGAGCTAAAATGTCTGTGGCCACTTTTTTTGTAGCCACTTCATGTGCGGAACACTTTCTCAACTGCTTTTGCAGGTTTAAAACATCTAACTATTCACATTAAAGTGGTGGGAATTTTGTCTTTAATATTACTCTACTGCGAGGAGGTGAATACTAATATGTATCATGTTTTGATCTGTTTATGTATTTCTATTCTCCTTATTCAGTTTACTCTGCTTTTGCTGTCAGGTAAAGACCTGGCTCTGAGAATTCGTGCCTTGATATGCACTTCAAGGGTATGTTGAAGAGAAGCAGATAAAGGGAGGAAGACTAGGCTTCTCTAGCTATTTACAGCTGACTGTTTGTCCCATTCTGACAGGACTTGTGGTAAATGGAACCTAAATATATTGTGGATAGTTTTGTATTTGAAACTAAGGAATTGTTTGAGGTCTGTCTGCAGCATTCAGAGGAGGACGACTGGTGTTTGGTGTGATGTAGTGTATTGGGTTTGGCAGCTTTTGTCTTAAGTGGCTCTTACAGACTCNTCCCCACGAGGGTGGTGGAACACTGGCCCAGGTTGCCCAGGGAGGTGGTTGAGTTCCCATCCCTGGAGGCATTGCAGGTGAGGCTTGCCAGGGCTCTGGGCAAGCTGCTCTAGTTGGGGATGTCCCTGGCCACTGCAGGGGGGTTGCACTAGATGAGCTCCAGAGGTCCCTTCCAATCCAAACCAGTCTATTATTCTGTGAAATGACCTGATGATTTTGGGTAGCTTTAATCCCCTAACAGAGTAATGCAACAATAGCTCCTTTCTGGCTACATAGAATCATAGAATCATAGAATGGTTAGGGTTGGAAGGGACCTCTGGAGAGTGAGATTTCTAGAAACATGTCACTTAGGGATGTAAATTTTTAATGCTCTTTTGAAATCTACCGTGGCTCTTGATGTTGACAGTTCAGTCTGCTGAACTGTCTGCAAAGGAATTCTGCTAAGGAATGCTAACCAAGTGATGTGTGGATTGCAATGTACAGTTGCCATGAAGTGGTACAGAGAGAGCTGGACTGCTAGTTGAGGAAATCTCAGTGTCTGAGTAGTTGTTCTTGTCTGCAAGATGAGAAACAACCTGTGCCTTTAGCTGAATGACTTTCCTGTAGGAAGTAATGGAAATAGCTCCAAATGGTAGTGAAAGGCTGCAAACAGCCCTCATGTAGAATTAACCAAGTGTGTCTGTGTAGAAAAGTACCAGTATACATTTCAGAAATGATTGTTATGCTTTGTTAATTTGGAAATATAACAAAATTCAAACAAGATCCTTCAATGGTCAGTGCAAAATGGACACTTGAGTGCAGTACTTCAGTTCTAATGGCAATCTGAAAAATCACTCTGACCACATGAAATTAGATGTTCTGTTTTGCATAAGTATTGTGGACACTGAGGGAAAAGTGTGTTTTATAAGCACCTTTAGAAGTGTTGCAAAAATTTTACTCTTAACCTTCTCATTATTACTTAAGGGATAATCACTAATTCATGCCTGCAAATGCTGTATTAAGGATAGCTGATACTGTAAAAATTAAAAATGGGCGTCTTCCAACTTTTGTAGCTGTTTTTCAGGAAGAAAAAAGGTAAACTGTGTAGAGGAGGGAGAAATTGTAAGGGAGTCCTGATGTACACTATTGTCAGGCACAAGAATACATCTATACTGGAGTTGTTTTAAGCAACATTTAGCCATTTATTGGTAATGAAAATTGACAGTAATGAGATGAAATTGTCTTTTGATACTATTTCTTTTATATTTTATTACAGTATTGACTGCTAAAAATCCATCTGTGCCTATCACATGAATAGTTGGGGCTTGCTTTGTCACGCTGTAGGTGAGTGTGATTCACAAAAGCAATTTTCCTCAAGAGAAGTTATTTCCTCTGTAGTCAATGGAGAGGAAGAGTCTTCTGTAATCAAGGGCACTGAAAGTTAGACACCTTCAGTGGGTTAAGAGGAGGCAGTGATCACAATTTATAGAGGAAATGAAAGGAAACTAGCCACCTTGTCCTTACAATTTGTCTTCATGGATCTCACAGTTTTAATAGCTTGGTTCTTATATTTGCTCCAAAAGAAAGCAAAGCTGCATATCTTCTTGGTTCTTCACAGTTGCTTTGCTCCATGAGGGTAGCAGGCATTTCTTCCTCCAGTTCTTTTAACAGTAAGCTTTGCAATGGAGTTATTTCTTTGGGAAATCATTTTTCTTTTATATTTCCCCCTAGGAACTTTTCCATTTAGAAAAGAACACAATGTTTGCTTCATAACATCACTGCACAGCAGGTTTTCTTTAGTACTTCTTCCCACAGGAATTATGCTCAGTAATTCTCTCCAGTCCTATCATTTAACAACATGCCAGCTGTCAACTTTCTTGCATGATCGATGGAGCTCGGTAAGTTAGCTCCACACATCAAAAGAGGTTTTATATAACTTTTTTACATATTTTCATCATTAATTTTTGACAAGTGGCTCAGCATCGTTCTGAACAAGTTGATGCAGTCAGAGTTCAGCCATATGCACCTGCAGTGTGAATCTCAAGTGTCATCCTTCTCTATAGGCTCCTAAGCAGACTCCAAGGCTTTTTTTGTGGAGGCAAGTGGGAGATGGTCCAGAAAAATATATGAATATAAGTGAAAGTAGACATTTTCCCTTAAGTTCTGCTATTTTATTCATGTTAAATTCTGCCATCCTTTGTAATGAATACTTTTTTTTCCCCAGCAGATGCTAAGGGACAAGATGATGGTTGCTACTTGTTCAGAGGATGCAAGTGTGTAATTTAGGTCATATTTCTGAGCTCCACCAGCTTGGAACATCAAAGTGAATTTGTTCTGATATTTGGCCAACTTTAGTCATCCCTCTAGACAAAATGTTTCTCTGGATTTTTGGTCTGAAGTGTGGCTAGAGTGTACGCTGCCCAGATGTGTTTTCCTAACTTTGATGCAATAGAATAAAGCAAACAAATACCCTTTTGAATACATCTTGTTATGACCAGTAATGGCTGAAACTAAGTTAAAACTATTAAATTTGACTGAAGTAGGGCATGAACTTCAGCTGTATTACATCAGGGGAACCAGACAAGTGTTTAAACTGAGCTTTTTTTGGAAAGGAAAAACCTTTTCTTATCAGAAAGCCTATCAGCCAAAATCAGAAAGAGCATTTGTTATTAATTTAGTGGGGTGTGTTTGTGTGTAGTTATATATTAATGTTGAAAAATGAGCTCCTTCCTGCTCTATGTAATTGAGGGTACTCTTTGTTAATCCAAGTATTATGCAGTAAAAATGTCCATAAACCTCTACTCAGACAATGAGGAGATTTTTCTAGATTTAAACCAGAGAAATCTACAAGATCAATGATCACATTTCAGACACTGAAGTGTACCTGACACTTGTTATCCTTTTCTTCTGCTCCCCTACTTCTAGCAGCCCCAGTGGGAATTGTAGTCTGTGTTGGCAGCATTTTAAAAAGACCTTATACAGAATCACAGAATCACCAAGGCTGGAAAAGACCCCCAGGATCATCAAGTGCAGCCTATGACCCAATACACCACAACATCTAAACCATGCCACTCAGTGCCACATCCAATCTTCTCTTAAACACCTCCAGGGATGGTGACTCCACCAACTCCCTGGGCAGCCTATTCCAGAGCCCAATCACCCTCTGCGTCAGGAAGTGCTTCCTAATGTCCAGTCTAACCCTCC
>VWZO01019085.1:20996-32832 GCA_013396975.1 Bucco capensis | reverse complement strand
TTAGGATGCTATGGGAGACTGTGTCAAAGGCCTTACTGAAGTCTAGGTAGATCACATCCACATACATCTTGTCCCAAGTCCTTCATAGACCCAGCTGCTGTTAGAATAAAGAAGTTGAGGAATGAGATGTTAGCATGGAAAGCTGATGGTAGGCTGTCTAACACTTTTTTCCTTTATGGAAAAAATGACTTTCTTCTAGAAAGTGGAGTTGAATTGAACTTTGAATTTTTTGAGTGTGCCTCCAAAGTCATTTTGAAGGTGAGAGATTGTTACCCTTTTAAATTCAAGTGGCCTGACCTGTCTTGCTTTTCTGTAAGCGTACTAGAGGACATAAGTAGTGAAGTTAGGTCAAAAATGTGTGTATCTCAAACTGACAAGTTTGCAACACAGCTGTTCTTTCAGTAGAGAATTGGTGCTAAACAGATTGGAAGGAGTTTCTCTCATCTTTTTAACTCTATCTTTTCACTTCTTTTAAGGCAAACAGCAATGTCAGACAGGATTGGAGTTAGCAGTTTGCTGAAAGCAGGGAAAATGTCCTATTTCCAAAGACATGAGTGCAGGACTTTTGCCTATTCTGCCAGTTCCAAACTGTTTTTCATGGCATTGCTCAAAGATGAAGAGATTGAGGTTTGAAATGAATGTAAAAATCCATATAGCTTTAGATATATTTAGAAATGCAGCAGTTCAGTAAATACAGATATGCATCCATAATGTTGGCATTGATATTTTTTACAGGAGTTTGTAGACTATAATGAGACTCTTCATCAGAATAATTCTATGATAAAACTTTTACACACTAAAATGAATAGTTTTGTAACCTGTCTTATTTTGAACATAAGGTGAACCAGTTTGGGGGATGAACATTTGCTTATTTTGGTTTTATTTTTCTTTCTGCTGTAGTTCTAACTGCTAGGTTTAACTGGTAGAATATCTGTTTTGGTCTGTGTGGCTAGAGCAGATGTGCATGTAAAGACAACTGCACCTGATTTTCTTCCTGTGGCCTTTGTGCTTGTTAATTAGCAGGGATTTTCAAGAGGGGAATTTTCTTACTTTGTCAGTTTGAGAGAAGTTAGGAAATGCTGTTCTACCTATCCAGAAGAATGTGCTGCAGCACAACAAATTCAGTGACCAGAAAATACATGTTCTTCCAATCACCACCTGAAAAGTTGCCATTGAATACACTCTAATGTTACTTCAGGTGTTTCCTCTTTCTTTTTCTATAGATGGGGGGTCCTAGGCAGGAATATAAGTCCTTTGTTGCTTCATTACTAAGCAAAGTCCACCTGCTGTGTGGCTTGGTGGTAGGGTATTTTTGGTCTATCAAAACGAAATCTCCATCCCTGGAAATAATCTCCCCTGCATTGCAAGAAGTGTTTGCACACAAGTTGACCATCACATGGAGGAGGATGCAGCTCAAGTTTGTAGTTTGTAAAGGGTATTGCTGTGGAGCAGCATTGTTGTGCTCTGTTTATCTGTGGAGAAGTGCAAGACTCTACTGTGTGTGAAATTTCCTGTTGTGGCACCTTGCATGTAATGCCTAGTGAACTACTCTACTCTAGTAAAGCTTAGTGAACTCCAATCTCTGCTGAATTCTTTTTGAGTTTTATAAAGCCTGCATTTCATTGTATTCTTTTGTTTTGAAATGGTTATGTCTCTTTCAGAATAAAAGAAAAAAAATGATGGCTAACTTCTAATTCAAAGGCAAGGTGCTCAAGCAAGCAATTCATGATGACCTTTGCAGTTTGACTTGAGAAGCCTGTTGTCCTGGTTTGACCGGAAGCTAGGGTCAAAAGAACAATCTTTTGAGGAAAGGTCTCCAAGACCCCCCTCTCCCCACAGCCCTCACTAGACTGGCTGTGTTCGGGGACAGCAGTAAACAAAAAAAACCAAAACACCAGGCACGCAGACAGTGAATTTCTAAGAATAGCTTTATCTAAATTTAAATGGTACAACAATAAAGAAAGATAAGGTGGTTAGTTCAAAGATGGCTTTCGGCCCTTCCCCCCCTTTCTAATAACCACAATATCTGACCTTGCTGCAAAAGCTGGCAAAAGCCTCCTTATTACTCCTTCTCTACCTTCAAGAACATCCAGAGGAATTTCAAGAATGCCAGAGGGAAAAAGGCCGACTTCCGAGCACACAGCCAATTCGAGAGAAAGCAGGAACAGCAAGCAGCAAGCAGCAAGCAGCAAACAGGAAGAGGAAGCCTCTATATATACACAAAAATACGTCATCCCCCCACGCAGTCCGTGATTTGCTGTTTTCCTGTCTCTCTTGAATGATGTCTCAGGGTTACAGTTCTTGACCCCCCCCCGTCTAGAGATGCCGCGATGATGATTTACAACTGCGCATCTGCGAAGTTTCGTTTTTATCTCTTATCAGCTTCTCGGCTTCACCCAGCAAATTCTTTCGAGGGGGGGGGAAAGTTCAACTACTGAGTCTTTTCTTTTAAAGAAACAGTGTCCATATCCAAACTCAAAAGGGAACATGACGTACACCCTTTTCTTGAATTTTAATCACTCCAGGACACCTGTTTTATTTCCAAATGCACTAGCATGGGTTAGAATTGTACTAACAGAGAAATTCTATAGAGTGTCTCAAAATAGAAAAGTAATTTTTTAAGAGAGATGCCCTGAAATCAGTGTTGTAAAGTTTGAGCATTTAATTAGCCCACCATCCATTTTCTTTGACTGCTGTGTTTAGAATTTGCATCGAGTGCATTGTTTGAGTTGAATTGTTGTGAGCCTTCCTGTAACTCCCAGACACTGTTAGCAACCACAATGTTTTCTAAACACTTGAAATTATATGCTAACTCAACCTGAACGCAGAGATCTGGAAACTTCCTCAGGTGCTTCAGTATAAAGCAGAAGTGCAAAAATCACAAGTGGGATTGGGTAGGCTTGGAATTTACCTTAGAACGTCATTATCTTGCCTGGCTTGCTGCTTTGTTTGATATTGATACTTGGTTTGTTAAAGGTGTTGGAATAGAATTTGCTGGAATGGCTTTGTGTTCATCTATACAGACAGAAAAATGTCTGTACGTTAGTGGTTTTATTAACCTTTTTAAGATGTTTATCAACATGTTTATTGTTTCTCATTATGATAATCACATGAGACAAGCCTGCTTTAGGAGATGTCTTACTGTGTACTTACTAGGAAACAATGATGTATGCTATTTAGTCTAGATTTCTAAAAGTACACTCAGCACTTGATGTCTACCATGCTGCAAAAGCTTTTTCCCCACTAGGTGCATGAGACTGGTCACACAGACTAGTGATCTTCAGTAGGACAAAATCCTACCTTGGTTTGAATCAGTGCAATGTTCCTGCTGGACTTAGCAAATCCTTGCTTTTTACCTGTTGAGCTTCACTGTACAGAAGTGTCTGTAGAAGTAGTATCTAATGAGTCTCTTGATTTCCTGGCCACCCACAGATCCCATTGGACTGAAATACCATTAGGAGTTTGCAGGATGAAGCCCCTGTCAGGTTTTTAAATTACTTCTTTAGACTCACAGCTTATTTAATATACAAAGTGTGCAACTTCACTGTTTAAAATTTGCTCCTTTTTGGAAAATGTTTTTGGTCATCATTATATAATACTATATATTTGGTAATATAAATCAAGCTCTTCCCTCTCTATGTCCATTTAGCTAATGTTTGGGTGTATTCTTGTATACAGTGCTACCATTTCAACCACAGCTAGATAGTGAAATTCTGTCTTTAGTATTCAGTGTCTATCAGAGATTCCATTGCAGATCTATGTTATTTAGCACATCCCTATGCTTAAATGGAATTTCCGTTTCAAAGGGCTGGCTAAAGGATTCATTGTAGATCACTGGCTTCTTGGGGTCTGTATAATTTGTAACAGATGTTATTTCCCTCAGATAAGCTACTAATTTTATAACTCTGCCTTTAATTTTGGTTTTTATAGTGTAGAATTTGCTTTTAAATGTAAAGGAAAGTGTCATATGTATTTTGGTATATGCGTTTTTTGCTTCATTTTTGTACTTAATTGTACCAGCTAATCTAGCTATGATATTTACTTGTGGATAGGCTATCAAGAGGAGGTCAAGTGTCAGATATTTAAATAATTTTAATCTATGTATTCTTCCTGTTGACTATATTAATTCATCTGGCTTCCTAAAAATGCTAAACCCCTTGGGAAAAAAAAATCAAACAAGCAAATAGAGAAAAGTGTATTATTGAAGTTAATCTTAGCTGTAATCCTAAAACCAAAGACAAGATGAATTCTTTCCTGTTACTGTGGATTTCAACAAGGAAGCTCAGATGATGATAAGCAGTAGTATAAAACACTAAGATGTGTTTAACTAAAACCAGGGAACTGGCAACAATGATGCATGCAAGCAATTTTTTGCCACTACATTACTATTGCTAAGACAGAAAATGTTTCAAAATTGATTTATGCATATGAAGAGCTGCGTGTTTAGACTTACAGGTTTATGAGACAGCTTCCTTTAGTGAGATCATGCCCATTTAAAGTAGAGCTAACTGGGTGGTCTTCATGCTTGGATTTTACTGGCATAGCTTGTTTAAATACTTAGTCCAGACAAAATAGAAATTTCTGATGGAGCAGAGTGACATTGATCTATCAGAGGTTGGATTTGGGTTTAAATGTATGAACAATCAAATACTTTTGGATCATGTGCTGAGATACCTATGAACCCACTAAATATTTTGCAGTAATTTTCAAAAAGATTTCTACTTGTAGTATAGATAAAAGCTGAGTGTTCTAAATAGGAAAAATGAGAAGGGCAGTGTTCTCTTTCTTTTTGAACTGATCTTTCTTACTAATACTTCTGTATAGCTACTTCTTAAAATAAATTACATAATGTGAATCTCAGTTATCATAATCCACTACCAGTTTGGTTTGTGGAAGTAGGACACAGCTTTGGTATTTATCAAGTCTCCAAAGGATTCTGAATATAAACAGTACATGCATTCGGCTCTTACAGTGTGTTTGAATTGCCTGCTACCTTAACCTGCACCTTGTGTTGTGCTTGGAGGTGACACTGCTTTGTGGCAAATACTGATTTAGAAAGGTCCAGTAGAGGTGTTAATGATAATTCTGTCATCGAAATAATATAGCAGAAAACAAAACTTTGGGTGAGGTGCTGGAGTATGCCCAAAGAAGGGCAACAAATCTGATGAAGGGTCTAGAACAAAAGTCTTGTGAGGAGCAGCTGAGGGAACTAGAATTGTTTAATCTGGAGAAAAGGAGGCTCAGGAGAGACCTTATTGCTCTCTGTAACTAATTGAAGGGAGGTAGTAAGGTGGGGGTCAATCTTTCCTCTCAAGTAACAAGTGATAGAACAAGAGCAAATGGCATCAAGTTGTGCCAAGGGAGGTTTAGAACCGTAGAACAGTTCCAGTTCCAGCTGGAAGAGACCTTGAAGTTCATCAGTGCAGCCTTTGTCCTAGCCCTAGCAACCTGCTAAATGATGCCTCCCAATGCAACATCTCCCTGTCTCTTAAACACCTCCAGGGATGGGGACTCAAGCACCTCCCTGGGCAGCCTGTTGGCTCACAACCCTTGCAGCAAAGAAATTCCTTCTAATATTTAACCTGAACCTCCCCTGGTGCAATTTGCATCCATTTCCCCTTGTCCTATCACTCTCCACCAGGGAGAACAGAGCAGTCCCTGCCTCTCTACAACCTCCCTTCACGTAGTTATAACTTGTGCTCCTTGGTTAAGATGGCTATTCTGTCTGCCACTACCTGGGGGTTATGCCAGTTGTCTCGGGCCCAGATCATACCGGGAGGGTCGGGTTGAGCATTATAGCTCTCAAGCCTCTTCAGGAGAGGAGTTCAATCCACAATTGGACCTCCCATGGAATCCATAATGAGCTGACAAATACAAACAGGACCCCTTCTTACGGGTCGCAGCCAACCTACAAGTACAAACTGGTCCCCCCACTAATGGGACCACAGAAGCACACAAGTACAAACTGGTCCCCCTACTAACGGGGCTGCAAAAAAGCATGCAAGTATGAATCCGTCCCCACACTAATGGGGCACAAAAAGCCTACAAATGCAAATCAGATGCCCCACTGACGGGGCAACAACAACAACAACAAAAGCCTACAAGTACAGGGATCAGCTCCCTTTTCCCTCCTCCCATATTGCTTCGACCTGGGGAAAACCTCACAAAGGTGTGGTCCCAAAGAGCTGCTTTACTCTAGCAAGGGAATCCTGCCTGTTACACCAATTTAGATGTCACAAGCCAACTGCCGAGCTCCCCAGGGTAGGGCAGGAGGTTGTGCAAGATTTGAAAATTCCCTTGGAGTAAATTAATAGAATCATAGAATCCTAGAATGGCCAGGTTGGAAGGGACCCTAAAGATTATCTAGTTCCAACCTCCCCACACTGAGCAGGGATGCCAATCACTAGCCCAGGTCACCCAGGGCTGCATCCAGCCTGGCCTTGAACACTGCCAGGGCTGGGGCAGCCACAACCTCTCTGGGCAGGCTGGGCCAGTGCCTAACCACTCTCTGGGGAAAGAACTTCCTCATAATCTCCAATCTAAATTTCCCCTCCTTCAGTTTATATCCATTCCCCCTTGTTCTATCACAGTCTGACCACTAAAAAAGTCTCTCCCCTTCTGTCTTATAATCCCCCTTTAGGTACCGGAAAGCTGCTATAAGATCCCCTCGAAGCCTTCTCTTTTCCAGGCTGAACAATCCCAACTGTCTCAGCCTGTCTTCATAGGGGAAATTAAGGTGAAATGATGGCAAATGGCTGATTGAATTGTTAAGTTTATTGCAGGCAAGGAGCGTTATAGGATTTTTGGGAAGCTTTAGGTTGGACATTAGGAAAATCATCTTCCTCAAAAGAGTTGTGGTGCTGAGGTACATGGTTTAGTGGTGACCTGGCAAGTGCTGTGTTAATGGTTGGGCTGGTAGTCTTGATGATCTTAAAGGCCTCTTCAACCAAAAGGATTCTATGAGTCTAACTTCCTTTGCAACCTTGAGTATTTCCTTAATCTGGCTGCTTTTAGTTTCCAGAGGAACAGGCTGCTATAGTAATTACCGTTGACGATCAATAATTTCATGTTCATCGAGTGAGGCAGGAGACTTTCAGGAGGTAGCTGGATGCATCTAGATAAAACGTGGGTTGTCATGCTGAAATGTATTTCATCTCTGTCTTCTCAGATCAAGGTCATGTTGAGCTTCACTTGAAAGTTGAGTATTTGATGTCTAATGAATTGATGCTTTGTTGTCATCATGGTGGCCCTATGCCACAATTTGAAAACCTGTGCCCATGGTCAGCAGCAGCTGAGGCATTCTTGTAAGGGTCAGATAATGTGGTCTACCTAGACTTCAGTAAGGCCTTTGACACAGTCTCCCATAGCATCCTAATGAAAAAGCTAGTAGCTCATGGCTTGGACAGGTTCACTCTTCGCTGGATTAAAAACTGGCTGGCTGATGGAGCACAGAGAGTGGTTGTGAATGGTGCCACTTCCAGCTGGTGTCCAGTGACCAGTGGTGTCCCCCAGGGGTCAGTCCTGGGCCCAGTCCTGTTCAACATCTTTATTGATGATCTGGATGAGGCGATCGAGTCTACCATCAGTAAATTTGCGGATGACACCAAGCTGGGAGGCAGTGTCCATCTCTTGGAAGGAAGGAAGGCTCTGCAGAGGGACCTGGACAGGCTAGGTGAATGGGCAATGACCAATGGTATGAAATTCAACCAGGCCAAGTGCAGAGTCTTACACTTTGGCCACAACAACCCCATGCAGCGCTACAGGCTGGGAGATGAGTGGCTGGAGAGTGGCTCAGCGGAGAGGGACCTAGGAGTATTGGTTGATAGCCGGCTGAACATGAGCCAGCAGTGTGCTCAGGCAGCACGGAAGGCCAATGGCATCTTGGCCTGGATCAAGAATAGTGTGACCAGCAGGACTAGGGATGTGATTCTCCCCCTGTACTCTGCACTGGTGAGGCCTCACCTTGAGTACTGTGTCCAGTTCTGGGCCCCTCACTTCAAGAAGGATGTTGAGGTGCTGGAGAGGGTCCAGAGGAGAGCAACGAGACTGGTGAAGGGGCTGGAGGGGAAGCCATATGAGGAAAGGCTGAGGGAACTGGGACTATTCAGCCTGAAGAAGAGGAGACTCAGGGGGGACCTTATCGCCCTCTACAACTACCTGAAGGGAAGTTGTAGTCAGGTAGGGGTTGGGCTCTTCTCCATGGCAGCTAGTGACAGGACAAGAGGCCATGGCTTGAAGCTGCAGCAGGGGAGGGTTAGACTGGACATTAGGAAGCACTTCCTCACGCAGAGGGTGATTGGGCTCTGGAATAGGCTGCCCAGGGAGGTGGTGGAGTCACCGTCCCTGGAGGTGTTTAAGAAAAGATTGGCTGTGGCACTGAGTGGCATGGTTTAGATGTTGTGGTGTATTGGGTCATAGGCTGCACTTGATGATCCTGGGGGTCTTTTCCAGCCTTGGTGATTCTGTGATTCTGTGTAATGTGGCCTGAGGTACTTAATCCCAACGTGTGCTCTCACATAGCCATTGCAGTGCTGTGGGAATGCCACAGCATTTCACATTGCTCCCTTGTGGGAGTGCCATGGTTATTGTTTCTGGTGTTTGATAAAGATCTCTCTCTGACATGGATAGCTTTGCCTGCATTCCATACAGCTTGAGTCACCTGCCAAAAGCTGTATGCACAATGCTTGTTGAGTGAGATGCTCTGCACAGGGAATCAGGCTGCTAATCACTGCTTTGGTACTTTGTAAACTACTTTGAGAATTACCTGTAAGAGAAAAGTTTACTGTCAGAATAAGGGATAGTCAGGGTTTCTTATTGAATTGATATTATCACTTATGTTTTATCTGTTTTAAATTTTTGCTTTGCTAGTGTTTTAGCTTTTGTATGGGGCTGCATGCCATGGATGCAAGCTAAACAAAGGGGCTTGTATGGAAAAAAAAGTTTGACTTTAAATGCTTCCATGTTCTAGATGAACTAGAACATGTGATGCAGCCACAAAATGTATTGTTAGATCTTGTTGTAGGTTTGTAACTGAGTTGTGTTTTCTTCTCTAAAATGACTGGGAATGTGGGAAAGGGTGAAATAAAGTAGTAGTAAATGTCCTGTTCTAATAGGGGGGAAAAACAGTAACCAGCATTTTTCAGATTGTTTTTTTCTGCTTTATATGCATTAAAATTCTGCTTTATGAAGATCTATGAAGGCTGAGACAGTTGGGATTGTTCAGCCTGGAAAAAGAGAAGGCTTCGAGGGGATCTTAGAGCAGCTTTCCAGTACCTAAAGGGAGATTATAAGACAGAAGGGGAGAGACTTTTTAAGCAGTCAGACTGTGATAGGACAAGGGGGAATGGTTATAAGCTGAAGGAGGGGAAATTTAGATTGGAGATTAGAAGGAAGTTCTTTCCCCAGAGAGTGGTTAGGCACTGGCCCAGCTTGCCCAGGGAGGTTGTGGCTGCCCCATCCCTGGCAGTGTTCAAGGCCAGGCTGGATGCAGCCCTGGGTGACCTGGGCTAGTGATTGGCATCCCTGCTCAGTGCGGGGAGGTTGGAACTAGATGATCTTTAGGGTCCCTTCCAGCCTGCCCATTCTAGGATTCTATGATCTAACTNGCAATGAGTTTAATGCTCCCTCTGCTGTGGGCACAGTTATGGCACCAGGGGCCACAGGAGACCACAAGGGATTTTCAGACTGTACCTTGGAAACCAGATATAAAGGCTTTAATTACGGATCAATTTGCTGTGGAGTACATAAGTCTTGATAATTCATATCCCTGTGTCTCTTTCAGAATAATTGCATTTCTGGTACTGTTTTTCCTATTTTAACAAATTTTTTCTAGAAGACTTGCTCTGGAGTGCTATGGATGAACTGTAAAGAGATTCTGTATTCCTCAAGTGCCAAACTTCATACTTACTTAAAACTTGATTTCTGCTAAAACTGAAGATACTTAAATATCTAAGAAGCCGAACGCAGTGTACTAGAACTAGGTGAGAGTAAGACTACCTGGCTAAAATGTCACCAGTGGTGGACAGTTAATGTTTCTTTTGGCTGTTTTAAAAGAAGAAGAACAAATTGTCAGTGACATTTGCTGTTCTGCATTTTGGAATACAGCATCCAACCTGTGAGAGTCTTCAGCCTCAGCCATGGTAGGGACTCTGAGAAGATATACTACCAACTCAAAAGAAAGCTCCTTGGGACTTCATTCTTAGTTCTTGCCCTTTATTTTTTCAGTGTTTTCAATTTCCTAGCTAATCTTGAACTTCTGGAATTGTGTTTCTGTTTTTTTGGTTGACTGGAATAAGCCTGGGAGAACAATGTTCATTATTGCCCCAAGGAACTTGTCTGAATATGCAAGAGTGGGTACGTTGCAAGCCTTTTAAGTTATTGCTGGATGTTAAAGAAGCTCTAAAAATACATTTATAGAGCTAAAAATGGAGATAGCTCATTGTTTTTAAAACTTGAATCACTGTTAGTTTACAGTTTTCAAATGCTTGACATCTTGTAAGGTCTACTTAGCAATGAAATAAACATGGAGAGAAATCTTTCTGCTTGAACACTTGAGGCTGAAAACATGAGCAATGCTTTGTGGTTGGAAATTGTTGCAGTGAAATCCTGGCAATAGTGTTAAGGGATTACATTCTCAAGGTTAGAAAGGTACTTCTGGATTTCTGCTCTACCTTTGCAACTGGGTATATGAAATTCAGTAAAAATCTTAAATATGATCTTGATTTAGAGAAGAGTTCTCATTTTTTTCTTTCTACAGCATGCTTTCATTAACTGAACTGGCCTGTACTTTGCTGTACATAACTGTATTGGAACAGAGCAAGAATTTGGTCAGAAAAAATGAAACAAAGGATGTAAATTAAGCAAGTTTTGATCAAATGTAAAAATATACATTCCATATTGTACCCAGTATTGAATGTTTAATAGCATTCCAATACTTCTTAAATCTTTACTGTACCAGCCATTTTGCTTTCTTCCATTGCTTTTAGAATGAACGTTTGAAAAACTTATTTTTAGTTTTCTGTTTGAAAGCTTTGTGATATTAAAGGAGAAAGAAGAGTTTAAAATAGGCAGTGATGGGCCTTACAGAATATAGATGGAGCTTTTTTGGATAGTTTCCAGTTGGTCTGAGTTCTGTGCATTGAATCTACACTTGGGACTGTGAGCTGTGAGTTGCAATATATTTTTCCACCTTCCCTGTGAAAAAGTGAGATGGGGAGAGACTTCCTTTTTATATATCTCTTTAGAAAGATGATAAAATAGATCTTAACTAAACAGATTGAACAAATACTGTGAGGACTGAAGATATAATTGGGAAATTACGTACTACAGCCACTAGTACATGATTGTGTAAACCATGAGTATTGTGCCCAGTTCTGGAGTCCCCAACATAAGAAGGACATAGAGCTCCTGGAATGTGTCCAGAGGAGAGCAACTAAAATCATCAGAGGGCTGGAGCACCTCCCCTATAAGGCCAGGCTGAGCAAGCTGGGGTTGTTCAGCCTAGAGAAGAGGAGGCTCGAGGTGACCTTACAGCAGCTTTCCAAGATCTGATGGGAGCCTACAAGAATCCCCACTATCAATCCAGGCTAGGGGATGAGATGATGGAGAGCAGCCCTGCAGAAAAGGCCTTGGGGTGCTGGTGGCTAAGAAGCTGGCCATGAGCAAACAGTGCACGCTGGCAGCCCAGAAGCACAATGGCATCCTGGGCTGCAGCAAGAGAAGCGTGGCCAGCAGAGCCAGAGAGGTGATTCTGCCACTGCACTCTGCTCTGCTCACACCTCCTCTGGAATACTGGGTCCAGTTCTGGAGCCCTCAACACAGAAAGGACATGGAGCTG
>VWZO01019085.1:3202-20878 GCA_013396975.1 Bucco capensis | reverse complement strand
GTTCAAGGCCAGGTTGGATGGAGCCCTGAGTACCCTGATCTAGTAGAAGGTGTCCCTGCCTGTGCAGGGGGGTTGGAACTAAATGATCTTGAAGGTGCCTTCCAACCCTAACCATTCTATGATTGTGACTAGGATCTCGGTTTGCAAAGGCTATGGATGCTCTGTTTCCCTGAACTTGTGTAAAATACGTTAGAGAGAAAGTTCAGGTTAAAATAAAATAATTAAAAACATGGATGTCATGTTTTTAGAACTTTTGCATCCTTAACTTCTACAAGTGTTTGACTGAAGAACCCCAGAATGCTTTTAAAATTTATAGCTCATTTATCTGGGAGATTTTTAGAGCACTATTCCTCTGAGTAAAAGCTTTCTTTTTTCCCCTTCTCATATTAAGCATTTGCTGTGGAACCATGTATTGTCAAAGTTATCTCTAGTCCCTTCCAGCTGCTTTGTGTGTTCCTTTGGCTTTCAGTTCTCAGCATATCTCAGAGAGTTGTTTTGGCAAGCTCTTTTCCATCTGTGGTATAGGCTCTTTTATAAGTACAAAGACTGCATGTGCCTATATTATTGTACGGTAATTGATACTTTATTATCCTGGATATTCTGGATCTCAGCTTTATTAGGTCATTTATTCATCTATTAATAGGGTGATTAGTACTTAGATATATTTTCCCTCCTCCTTGTTTTCCCTGCAAGTATAAAGTAGAACTTAGGTATATGCAGTCAGTCATGTAAAGATTTAATTGTTCTGTGTTTGAGTGCTTGCAATACTCCAAGATTGCACCTCTTGTTTAGAAACTTAGCCCTTTCACTGGTTTAATATTTGCCTTGTATTATTGTGCCTTCAGAAAGATTTCATACTGAAGACAAAATTTTGACACTTCTTGGCTATATGAAGTTTTTTTTGAAATAGCTTATAGACTTACTGTGTTAGGTATTATTTGGGAATGATGCAATATTTGTTTTACATCTACAGCCTATTTGAAAGGTGTGTATCTCCTTTGTTCATGGCTATAAAATAGAAAGAAAGCCAATCCTGAAACAAGATCCTTAAGGTAAAAGGCCATGTTATATATTCATTAATGATTTGGATGAAGGGGTAGAGTGTTCCCTCAGCAAGTTTGCAGATGATCCCAAGCTTGGAGCAGTGGCTGGCACACCAGGNAATGCTTAGAAATATGGGAAGGGTGAGTGTGAGGAGGAGAGAGCCAGGCTCTGCTCCATGGCATCCAATGGTAGGACAAGAGGGAATGGGAGCAAGTTGGAGCACAGGAGGTTTAGTATTAACCTGAGGAGAAACTTGTTTGCAGTTCAGGTGCCAGAGCACTGGCCCAGGCTGCCCAGGAGCCTGTGGAGTCTCCTTGTGTGGAGCCATTGCAGAGCTGCCTGGACACATTGCTGTGTGAGCTGGTCTAGGTGATCCTGCTCTGGCAGGGGGGTTGCACTAGATGATCTTTCTAGGGCCCTGCCAACCCCTGACATACTGGGATTATGTACTTTTTTAACAGGATTTATGCTTCTGAGCTATACAGTACAGTGGAAGCTGAACTATAGTGCAGAGTAAGGGATCACCTAGGAATTCAGCAATGACTGTCTAGAATGTGTCCTTTACCTTTGTGTGACAACTACCTGAACACTGCTTGCACAAGTGCAACTGTATTTGCCTGGTTTTCAGCCAAATTGCTATTAGCATAGCATTATCCATACAGCTATCTTGCCTTTATTCCAAATTTCAGGAATTCTGAACTTGCCCATTGCACTATCCCATCAGTAATAGTATTATAGGAGGCATATTGATGATTCTCATCAGTGTGCTAAATTGATCTTAGAATCAGAAACACAGAATTGTCAGGGTTGGAAGGGACCTTAAAGCTCCTCTAGCCCCAACCCCTGTGCCTGCCCTGGGCAGGGACAGCTGGCACTAGAGCAGCTTGCTCCCAGCCCCAGCCAGCCTGGCCTGCAACACTGCCAGGGCTGGGGCTGCCACCACCTCTCTGGCCAACCTGGCACAGTGGCTCAGCACCCACATGGGGAACAACTGCTGCCTAACAGCCAACCTAAATCTGCCCTCCTCAAGCTTGGATCCATTCCCCCTAGTCCTAGCACTGCCTGACATCCTACACAGTCCTTCCTCAGCCCTCTTGTAGCCCTTGCATATCTTGGAAGGCCACAGGAAGGTCTTAGCATATTTTTCTACCCCAGATTCTCAAATATTGCATAGGAAAGGTGATGATACACTTTAAGGCCCCTGCCAGACCAAGAACTTGTCTACTGTTATTGCCTGTCTGCTCAGAAAGATGAAGCTGTATAGTGTATACAATGAGTGGTTACAGTGGTCAGATGTGCCTGATTTAGGGTACCCTGTAGTGTTGCATTTGTTAGGTAGCTTTCTCACCCATAACTGTTGCAAAGGAACTGCACTGTGGAACCACAGCTGATGCGGCACATGAGACGTGAGGAGCATCAGGGCTTTGGTCTAAGCAAACTGAAAATGAATGCAGTTACATCAGTNTCACTATGAGACTGGTGGAACACTGGTCCAGGTTGCCCAGGGAGGTTGTTGAGTTCCCATCCCTGGAGGCATTGCAGGTGAGGCTTGCCAGGGCTCTGGGCAAGCTGCTCTAGTTGGGGATGTCCCTGGCCACTGCAGGGGGGTTGGACTAGATGAGCTCCAGAGGTCCCTTCCAACCCAAACCAGTCTAGGATTCTATGATTCTACGATTCTATGTCTGTGATACTTTTACTCTTCTCCAACCACAGCTTGTCCTGTTGTTTTTCACTGTCTGGGATTAATTTCTCACTTCTTTCACATGGTTAGTTGGACTTTTTTGTATTGTTACTTGGCCCTGATTTGTGTAGTGTTTGGACTGGTGAGCATCCTCTGTGTTTTCCATTTTGTTTGGAAACATGTTTTAAAAGCTAAACCAAAAGCTATCAACACATTTTGTTCAAAATGTTTATTATTTATAGTTCCCTCAAACTTTTCTTTATCTTCCCAGTCACATGGGAGCTTGGAGGGAACACACACACATCTCTAATGCCAGTGTTGCAGATTAAAAATAGTTTTTCTCCATCAAACGCTAACAGCTGGTTGGCTTTCTTTCCCAGTAGAAGATATATGGTATAGTATTTTTGTTTTCCTGCTATTGCCAAATGTTAATGGCTCAAGCTCTTCAAGTTTTACTTTGTAAATTCTGTTGTAATGCTAATTACTTTAACTCTGTTTCTGTCAGGCTCTTCACAACTGCAGTCAAGCACCTATTACCCCAGTTTGCAGATAAACAGGAGAAAGAAAGAAGGATGTGCTTTGTGTTGATTTCAATGGCAAATAAGTTAATAAGTAGAGCTGCAAGCCAAGTATTATTATTCAGGGAACATGAAGATGGTGTCATTCATGAGAACAGGTCTTGGAAGTTGTTCTTTGCTAGGATAAATCCCTGACCTTTGTCTCTGTCCTGTAGCTGAAGTAATTCAGTGCAAATACTGTGGAAAATCTCCTGTGGTCATAATCAAATGATAGCAATTGCCTATTGAAATCACTCTCATTTTCCCTTTTCTCTAGTGATGGAAAATGTCTGAACATTGTAGTTCAAGAAGTAAGGCATTTTTAGCAATATTATTCAAAATATGAATTTTTGTCATGCTGTGAGTGGGCAATATTATGTATAATGACAAGTTATTTCTGAACTGTGTAGAATGTCATATAATAGCTCTTCTAGTTTTTTCCATCTTGAAGTACTCAGCAAAACTATCTTACCATCCTAGAAGGAGTGAATCTGCTCTTTTGTTTTGAAAATTACTTCATAATGTCTGTCAGTTAGTGGTATTGCTTCATGTAGGTGATCCCCAATATTTACATTTTGGCATAAAAGCTGAAGCAACTAGTGCAAATCCTGGAGAGAGCAGAGAATTAAAATGCAGATGGCACTTATGTTCATGTGGAAATAGTTATATACTGCATTTTTAATGGCATGAGATCAATGTGTTGCTTTGGATTAATCTTGGTCATATAGGGATTAGTGTCTTGTGTGCTATAAACCTGAAAGTTTGTTATCGTGCATTATGTGACATAATGGGGATGAATTTCAGGGATGCCTTAAGAATATGCTCTAAATGACATTCTTTCTATATTGATTGTACTAGATAGATTAATCCTGTTGCTATATGGACTCGAAATTGCCTTGGATACGCAAAAGAAAAATCTAGATAAGTCATTTAATGTTGTGTGGTTTGGAAAACCAAATTTCTCAGCATCTTCTAAAGGAAAACAAGAGTGTGCCCAAGGTAATTTCAGTGTCGAGTGTTCATGGATGGTATAATTATACTTAACAGACATTTGTAATTTTTGCAGGTCATAGCTCTAGCAGATGCAGCAGAAGAAAATCAAGCCAATATGTTCCAGGCACTTACAAAGCTGAAAAGTGCCACCCACCTGGTGATTCTGCTGATTAGTCTGTGGCAGAAGCTCAGTGCTGATCAAGTTGCTATTCTAGAAGCTACGTTTTTGCCATTAGCAGAAGATACACAAGAGCTGGTAAGAATCAGAGCTGTTTGAAAGATGCTTTAGGCACTTAAATTTACCTGTTTTCCCATGCATTTTTGTTGAAGTGACTTACCCTTAAGTAAGTGTTTGATGCAAACGACATTGATGTCACAGGAAAGTGGGAAGTAGGAGTAGGTTGTAATGTGTTTCATTAGAAGATATGCCTAATAGCAGTTAGCTTCTGCTTAATCCTTCCTTATCAAGCCAAGTAGGAGGGTTTCACTTAAGTATAACTGGTTTTAGCTTCTGTCTGGTTATTAGCACAAACAGCACAGCCCACACTGTTTGAAGGTGAATAGAAATGCTACGTATACATGTGTACTCACATGCATCCAATAGTACTGTAGAATATAGACTTGTACACACTCTAAAACAACATTTACCCTATTAAGCATTTGCTATACTTCGTCTTCAGTGTTTGCATGTTAGTTTATATAATGGGTGAAAGCTATTCAAAGAAAATACTGTGAATAGATAATGTAATTGTATTCTCCAAACTGTGCTCTAGATAGCCCTGCATTGTGAAGACATGTTGCAAATTCTGCTCTGACTTAGTGAGGGTGACTAGGTGATGTTGAGAATGGTCTATATAAAAAAAATATATATTTTCTATCTTTTTTTATATATCTATAACCAGACATAAAGTATTGTCTCCTAAGGCTCCCAGCTAAACACTGTTTTAGCTGAGTTAAGGACTGTTGCAAACCTAAACCAGCTAGAGCTGATTTCCAGTTAGTTTCAATTCCAACCTTCTTGCTGGGTTCTAGAATAAAGTACTTAAAAGATAGCTGTGCCACAGTTAGAAGATAATGAAACTCTGACATTAATATGTCTCAGTAGTTTTTAGGTATATGAACTATAAAGTATACTGCTAAACCTTTCCCAAATGACTTCTAGAGAATAAAACACACGAATGATCTAAGTACACATTAATGTTAATTTTCATGCGCTGCACAAGGTTTTTGCAATGCATAGTGAATCCAGATTTTGGTACATACACAATACTTAGAATGATATGTGGCAGTTTAGAAACCTTGTGCTGGGCTCCAGGTGAATGTAGGATTATCTGCATTTTCTGCCAGGGGGGTGTTGCCTTTTAGTGATGAATAAATTTGGTAAGATATGTCAGAGAGTTATTGCTATAACTCTAAGCCTGACTGTGGGTGTGCAAACAGCCTGGCTGCTGCAGGTCTGGCTGCATTCAGAAGAAGCAGTCGGGGGCACAAATAGCACGGTTTAATCATGGATAACACACACAGATTCCTCATGATTGCCAGTGATAAATGCACTAAACTGCAGAGTAGCTATAGCTCTAAAAATACAACTGCAGGCAGTAATTAATCCCCAGGGAAACACCTGGTGTAGCTGAGGATGGAGTCTTACCAAAAGGCATGCCTTTTGGAGAGGATGAGGAGGACAAACGACAAACCTGTCCATCTGTGCCTGCTCTTTGGTGTCAAATTCTCATCCCAAAATTAGGCATGGAATTGTGGTATGATTTCTTGTTGTCATTGTCGTCGTGGCTAGGCTTGGCGAACAAAGCTCCAGGGAGGGCTCCATCCATGCTCCTCCTCAGTGCCTTTTCCAAGCGCTGATAAAAAGAGGATTGCAGATAGCACCCTCGAGCCTGCACTAGGGATTTTTTTTAGGTGAGACACAGCATGCGCAGAGCTGGACCCACCCTTTAGTCCTAAGGTTCATCTGCCAGGGCCTAGCAAGCTTGGACACTGGCAGCCAAGTCCTTAGGATGGAGGTTTAACCTCTTAGCTGGAAGGCCTTCCAGGGCTAAACGAGCTCTATCTGCCCGGGTTTGGAATCAGAGTTGTCCTTCTCCTAGGATGACTGCCAGAAGGCTAATGAGCTCATCCTACCCATGCAAGGATTCTAGGAACATGGGTATCACTCCCCACACTTTCCCATGGGCAATGAGTTTAATGCTCCCTCTGCTGTGGGCACAGTTATGGCACCAGGGGCCACAGGAGACCACAAGGGATTTTCAGACTGTGCCTGGGTATGATTTATATCTTGTTGCAAATTGCGTGGGTGGGACTGTTGTCAAGCCATCAGTCCTTGTGGTCCAATTGTACCCAATATTTCTGGATAGCAGTTGCACAAAACATTTCTTGATTAGCAGGGCTACAAAACTTTTCTTAGTAGCAGTTGCACCTGGTTTTAAAACTTCTGAGAACATTTCATGGTAAAAGTGGAAGAATGTGACCATCCAGCTTCTGCCTCACTTTGTGTTTCCCCCTGGTGCCATGGCAGCACAAACCACCTGCATCCAGTCCTTGTGTCTTCTTTTTTCACCACTGGCCCTCCAGCAGCACTGAGTTTTGTGTTGTTCCACTGGTTTGTACTTCCAACAGAGGGGGAAAATCTGTTTTTGCATTTTACATGACCTTCCAGTACCTGAAGGGAACTTCCAAGCAGGCTGCAGAGGGCCTGTTTACAAAGGCCTGCAGTGAAAGGACAAGGGGCAATGGTTTTAAACTGGAGAGGAGGAGATTTAAATTGGACATTAGGAAGAAGTTGCTCCCCACGAGGGTGGTGGAACACTGGAACAGGTTGCCCAGGGAGGTGGTTGAGTTCCCATCCCTGGAGGCATTGCAGGTGAGGCTTGCCAGGGCTCTGGGCAAGCTGCTCTAGTTGGGGATGTCCCTGGCCACTGCAGGGGGGTTGGACTAGATGAGCTCCAGAGGTCCCTTCCAACCCAAACCAGTCTAGGATTCTATGATACTGACCCATATCAGGCAAAGGGTTTTGCTGAAAATTGGATTTTGTCCTCATTTAAAACTGAAAAATCAAGCTGTGCAACTGAGGAGTATTCATTCCCATGAATGGAACTGCAAAAAAGTTCATATGAATTTCACTTTTTTCACTTCTTTTTTCACTTCTTTTTTTTGCATGTCTTGCTTTTATTTTGCCCTCAGGAATTGCATTGCTTTGACACATTTTGAGACAACATGAGGCATATTCTATAATACAGGATATCACTTCAGTATATATCTTGATGTGGTTTTGATATAACAGTTAACAATAGTCCATGTTAAAGCTGCAAGACCTCACATAAATATTGTAAAGATGTACATCCTGCAGAGCAGCCTGGATGAAAAATGTGAACCAACAATAACTGGAGGTGGAAATGAAACCTTTAAAAAACTCGTGAAATATGTGCCATATTAAAGTTGTTATGGTACCTCTGAAATCTGAAAATAATTTGAGATAGGAGAAAGGGGAAATCTTCTGACACACCAGTGATGCTTACAGACAGCAGCTCTTAGCTAGTGTGTTCAGATTGCCTTGCAACAGTCGAGTGGAACACTGGTGAAAGCACTCTGAAGAACTTTCATTTACTCTTCAAGTAATTCTTCACAACTGTTTGTTGTATTCTTATTTGGAGAAAATGTGTTAGAAGACAACTTGGATGCACTCGACATCTCTAGAGCATTTTATGCCTTGTAAGCATTAAACTATGGAAGTGGTTTTTTAATAGAAGGGAAATGCTTAGAATATACTGTTACCATAAAAAGAAATGCTTCTCTGACTGTAACATCAACATTATTCTCACATGTGCCATTCCATTTAGAACAGATTGCATCTTGTTTTCTAGACCTGGCAATCATTTCAGTTGGATATTTAGCAAATACAAAAATGTTGGTTTGTCTTCTTGTTGCTATCAATTTTTTTCTCAGGCTGCTAAATGGCTTCTGTTGCTGCAAACCTTTGTCTAAGTGATACTTGGTTTTTCTTTTCTATGAAGATATAGTGGAAGTAATATTGCAAACACATTTTCTGGGAATGACAGATATTTCACATCATTTTATTTCCAGCAACAAACATCTAAGTAGCACCTAAATAGTATTGCTTTGATTAAACTGTCTGAAAAGGTTGCTCTTGTTTTATGTTGGAAATATGAGGCCATTTCCCTTTTTCAGTGATTCTTTCATGACTTCCTCATGTCTGAGAAGTATAGCACTAGAAATTGAGATCTCTCAAGTCTCTTCTTTTGGCCAGTGAGATGAATAAGCTAATACTTCTGATAATGAAACCATCGAGAAAGTGATGCTAAAAGTTAATCTTATTTGCACAGAAGTATTTCAGAGCATAGTGTTACAACTCCAGTTTAAAATGGATACTGCTTTGAAGTACTGTGTTTTGGTGTCTGTTGAAATATATGGTAGAAAACTGTTTTAGGGTGCTCTTGGAGACAAAAACAATCCATGATTATTAATGATATGTAAGAGATTTTATTATGCAATTCACCTTTTCCTCCAGAGTTGATGACTGTTCTGCAAGGCTAACATATTTATTAAAAGCTTATAACAGGGACTGACAACAATTTGAAGTACTATAAAGTCTGAAAAGAAAGAATTTTAAGGGATGGTTTTCAGTGATTGTATGTTACCAAGCTGAGTTATCTGGATGGAAAATGCTGGGTTTGTGATGAAGCATATATTTGCAACAGGAAATCCATCTGGGAAAGGAGGGACTTTGTCCAGGCTGATTTAAGAGATTCCAACAGCCCATACAAAATGGGATAGTTTTGATATAATGGTTGCATGATGTTTGGATTGAGTGACAGCTCATATGTCTGATCATTAAACTATTGATATGTTGTTTAAGGTATTACAAAGGGGGAGAATGTCTGTCAATACTAACTTTCCAGCTTCAACATGGACAGAGAGCCCTCAGTAGTATAGCTGTCAGTAGTGACTTTACTGCTGTGTCTCACCTAAAAAAAATCCACAGTGCAGGCTCGAGGGTGCTATCTGCTATCCTCTTTTTATCAGCACGCTTGGAAAAGGCACTGATGAGGAGCATGGATGGAGCCCTCCCTGGAGCTTCGTTCACGAAGCCTAGCCATACATATTCCCTCCTTTAAAACTAGCTTGGGTATCCTACAAAGTATTGCAGTTGTCCCAAGAGACATAGAACCCTAGAATGGTTTGGGTTGGAAGGGACCTCTGGAGCTCATCTAGTCCAACCCCCCTGCAGTGGCCAGGGACATCCCCAACTAGAGCAGCTTGCCCAGAGCCCTGGCAAGCCTCACCTGCAATGCCTCCAGGGATGGGAACTCAACCACCTCCCTGGGCAACCTGGGCCAGTGTTCCACCACCCTCGTGGGGAGGAACTTCTTTCTAATGTCCAGTTTAAATCTACTCTTCTCCAATTTAAAACCATTGCCCCTTGTCCTTTCCCTGCAGGCCTTTGCAAACAGGCCCTCTGCAGCCTGCTTGGAAGTTCCCTTTAGGTCCTGGAAGGTCACTAGTAGTTCCCCTGAAGCCTTCTCTTCTCCAGGCTGAACAATCCCAGCTCCCTCAGCCTGTCCTCAGAGCAGAGGTGTTCCAGCCCCTGAGCATTCTCGTGGCCTCCTCTGCACCTGCTCCATCAGCTCCATGTCCTTTCTGTGTTGAGGGCTCCAGAACTGGACCCAGTATTGCAGAGGAGGTGTGAGCAGAGCAGAGTGCAGTGGCAGAATCACCTCTCTGGCTCTGCTGGCCACGCTTCTCTTGCTGCAGCCCAGGATGCCATTGTGCTTCTGGGCTGCCAGCGTGCACTGGTTGCTCATGGCCAGCTTCTTGGCCACCAGCACCCCAAGTCCTTTTCTGCAGGGCTGCTCTCCATCATCTCATTCCCTAGCCTGGATTGATAGTGGGGATTGTTCTGACCCAGGGGCAGGACCCTGCACTTGGTCTTGTTGAAGCTCCTGAGGTTCCCCTGGGCCCACCTCTCCAGCTTGTCCAGGTCCTTCTGGATGACATCCTGCCCCTCCAACTTATCCCCAGCACCCCAGAGCTTGGTGTCATCTGCACACTTGCTGCTGGTGCACTCAGTGCTGCTGTTGATATACCCTTTGTTTGATAGATTAAACAAGCTTCTGTTATCATACATCTTCCTATATGTAATATTGTGATGGGGACCTCTAAACTGTTTGTTAGGGCAGTGTAATCTATATAGCTCAGATACAAAGAGAAGCTAAAATACTTTAGTGTATTACTAAATACTGAAAATGCTGCATACCAGGAGTTCAGATCAGATGTCATCTCGATTGCTTAATGACAACAGTGATGCAGGACAGTGATTATGACAATGTTGGTCACCAAAAGGTCTTAATGATCAATATACCTAATCAGTGACTCTTTCTTTTGGGTGGTTGTTTTTAAAGAAGCTGATTTTCAGTGGAGAACTCCCTTGATAGTGTCCTAATTGAAAGATCTACAGAGTTGTACTATATATTGGAAAGTATTGTACTAGTGTTTTAGAAATATAATGCAATTTATGATTTATTGTAAAATTCCACTGGAGTTACTTATATACTAGAGAAAATCTTAGGTTTCAACATCATTAGTATATATGGCGCTTATATTGCAAAATAGGACAGAGTTTATTGACTAAAAAGTTGCATATTTATGTTGATTATATGCAGCTAAATTCAGAATTTCCTTCAGATCTGGCAGTCAGACATGTTTCTGAAAGGGGATGTCAAGGTCTAATCACAAAAGCATCTGTCTGGGGTTGGGGCTGAGCCAACCACCAACCCAGGGACAGATATTCTCTATTATCCCCTTTTCCCCCACTCCAGGAAGGGAAAGGGGAAATTAACAGAGAGAGAGAGACACTTGGGAATTGGAAGTGAAACTTAAACTACTTTAGTGAAAATAATGAAATAATGAAAAATGAAGCGTGTATACACACACACAAAACCAATGCCAGAACTAAACCCCCTGGATGGTAACTCCCTCCCCACTGATGCTGGAGCAGGAGCACTTCAGCAGCAGCTGGGACTCAGGCTCAGGAGCTGGATCCTGGAACTCAGCAACTCTTGAATGGAGATGGAAGGCAGAACAGGGAGAGTCCTGCAGGAACAGAGCTGGGCTGCTGAGCTTCACAAGGCTCAGGTGCTTGACCTCCTGGAAGGGTAGAGACCCAAACCTCTCCTTTTATGTACTAGTTGTTAATTAAGTGCTAATTAGATTAATTATGCACCTGTTTTGCTTGGGTCTTAGGCCTCATGCAAGAGACCCCAAGGCCCATGCTGGATATCAAAGCCTCAAGGACTGAATATGACCTCTATGGCGTGGAATACCTGATTTTGACTCAAACTAGGACAGCATCCAGTCTTTGTTCTTGGGGCACATGGGCAGGATCAGTTGTGGTATTACTGCTTTGGGTTCTGAAGTTGTTGATGGTTGTGAGTGGTTCTAAATTACAATTGTCATGTAGACTATAGTTATTGTTCATGCATTGTGTGGTGTAATCTGTCTGCTGGAATTTACAGAGCTATTGCTACTTAGTGTGAGAGAATGTCATGTGAATCATTGATGTTGTTAAAAGATCCCAGAAAAAAAACTGGCTGGTCTTTTTTAGCATGATTCTCAAAGTAGCCATCATTTCAGATAGGACCTGTTTCTTTTAGTTAATGCTAAGATGCTTTGTCTTGCCTCCTAGATTAAGAACAGCACATCAGTATTTTATCCTCACAAGTGGTGGTAGACTCACTTTGTATTAGGACAGGCCTTTTCAAATAGTGCAATCTTTATGTTCCTTTATTTTCACCATCTTCTCATGTCTTTTTCAATGAAGCTAGTTTGCTGTAGCCAAAATAAAATGTTTATACCTCAAAAATAAAATGGATCATAAGACAGGGCTGTACAAACAGTGGAGGAGTTAATGATCTTTGCCCAAGCTGCTGTATCAAGAAAAATACAGTTCTAGTATCAGCTTGAAAATTGGCTATACAAGTAAACATATAAGTCTAGTTTGCACTCTCCTTGTCCTCACCTAGGCATTGTGTGAGAGTAGAAATTCCACACTATAAAGCAACAGAGCTGAGTTTAAAGTTAGTGATGAGTAGATTTAAAGTACTATGAGAATTTAAATAGGACATAAACTTTTTGTGAAGTTTGTGGGTTTTTTCAGAGCTGAAGTATTTGAGTGAGTATGGTTCCATATTTCAGAGCTTTTGGAGAGAAACCCATTTTTCAGCCTTTCATAGCATTCTATATTGGTAACCTAATGAAGCTTATTTTGTAGTAAGAGTATCACTGACATAAAAACAAAATATGGGCTGAGCTGCAATGTGACATCTCAAGAAGCAGCAGCTTTTTTGTAGCATACATTATCTCTACTTTTTTCTCCAGACCAAGTATAACAAAGTCTTATTCCTCTTCCTCTTAGCAAAAATTATATTGCTGAACCTCACTGAAGTTACAGACCTCTTGTATGGCAGACCTACTGTTGAATGTATAGCATTCTTCAGCAAGATGCATGACTCCTGATGTGTTTGCATGCCTGCAGACAGCTTTGACAGCTTCTGCAAAACCCAAACAGCACCTCAGTTTTCCTAGCTAATTGATGAAAAGTTCTTGAGGAAAAGAAAGATGAAGTGTAACATGATTTTAGTGCTAACAAGCAAAACAGTAGACCTCTGAAGCTGGCAACAAAGGTGGCAAACCACTCAATTCATGAAATGAATGAGAGTTTCTTTCATCAGTTGCCAGAAGGAAGAATGGTTGTAATTTTCAGCTATTTTTTGGGAACACCCCTGAGGAAAGTTTTGTTGTTTTTTTTTTTGTTGTTTTTGTTTTTAATCTCCATTTGTGGCAGAACAGGCAAGTGCTGCATGCCCTTTTAATGGCTGCTGTGGCTGTTATGTCCTCTTCAAGACAGAATAGGTCAGTTAGAAATATAGAATACTCTTGAAAAATGTGGGTTAGGATGACTGGTAGCCTAGTGAAATCCTGGCAAAACCTGCTAATTTTCTATGCCTCTGTCAGCTCAGGGACCTGTCCCTGCACTTGGTGGCCATGCTCTAGGCCCAGCTGCTGGTGTCTCTGACATTTCCTCTGCCACTTGTCTCCCAAGGACAAATCTCATGCTGTTACTCTTCCCTCAGGCACAGTCTGACAATCCCTTGTGGTCTCCTGTGGCCCCTGGTGCCATAACTGTGCCCACAGCAGAGGGAGCATTAAACTCATTGCCCATGGGAAAGTGTGGGGAGTGATACCCATGTTCCTAGAATCCTTGGATGGGTAGGATGAGCTCATTAGCCTTCTGGCAGTCATCCTAGGAGAAGGACAACTCTGATTCCAAACCTGGGCAGATGGAGCTCGTTTAGCCCTGTAAGGCCTTCCATCTAAGAGGTTAAACCTCTGTCCTAAGGACTTGGCTGCCAGCGTCCAAGCTTGCTAGGCCCTGGCAGATGAACCTTAGGACTAAAGGGTGGGTCCAGCTCTGCACATGCTGTGTCTCACCTAAAAAATCCCTAGTGCAGGCTCGAGGGTGCTATCTGCTATCCTCTTTTTATCAGTGCGCTTGGAAAAGGCGCTGAGGAGGAGCATGGCTGGAGCCCTCCCTGGAGCTTCGTTCACAAAGCCTAGCCATACATACATACTCTTCCCTCAGACTGTGGCAGAAACCATGTCAGAAACAGACCTTGCAGCCCCGAGACTTCCACTATTAGCTGGCCCCTTTCTGCACCAGAGCTAATGCACATGAGGTATTCTGTGGATCCAGGACAATTCCATCTAAAATTTTGACTGTAGAGTACAATAACTCTTGTGGAGTGTGATGATGTATCACATGGCTTCAAGCTCATGTGAAATGTCCATCCTGCTTGACTAACTGAGGGCAGACTCCTCAAGCATTTTTCTCCTGCCTGGGTTATCTAGGAGATTGAAGTTCTTGCCATTGTCTGAAGAGTTAGTTCAAGTGATCACCCACTAAGTGGGTTTTGATGGGCTATCTTGTTGACTTCACCCAGAGGATGTGTGTGGCTTGTCTTAGGATCACTTTAAAAGGCAGAACATATAGCAGTATTTGGTACTCCTGTGATTTCCTGGCTCACAGATGAATGGTTTAAACTGGCAGATCTGAAATGTTTGTTCACCTGCCTAAAAGTATTATTTACAGCCGCTGAGGAACCACATTTTTCTTTCTGGGGCTTGGAAGTCTACTTCTGTCAGAGTCTTGAGGGTGTTCATATGCCTCAGTGGTTGGCATCAACCTCCCCTGGGACCTTCACCCCCACTGTTTCCTGACAATGCCCAGGGAGCATGTCTCAGATCAGCCTGGGGTCTTGAGTCCCTGCCTGAGCCATGTTGTAGGTGTGTCCATTGCTGTCTTCTGGATGGGACTGGGACCTGCACTGCAGAGAGCTGCTCTCCTGGATGGAGCCCTGCTTGTGCAGAACCCTAGACATAACACAGCAGAGCTACCATGTTCTGTTTCCTGTGCTCACCAGCAGTCAGATAACGATGAACATGTTGTTTGCCTGAAATGCCTGGGGTTTCTCAGCTCCAAAAATACTTTCAAGGACACAAACCACCAAGGTTGCAAGTAGAAACTGGATTTTATTTCATGCTATTTTATACTATTTTTCTGACCCTGTTTCAGAACTGATGCTTGCAAATGCTAACACAGTATCCATGTGTAGCCAGGAACAGGCGCATGCGTTCTTTTAGTTTAGCTTGACAAAAAAAACCCTTGAAAAAAACAGAGCTGCAAAAAGTAGCAGCAGAAATACAGGTCAAGCAGCCCCTGTTTCTTGAAGAGTAAGAATGTAAGGAATGAGGATGAGGACGGACCACACAAAAGATGTGGTGGTGTGTAGTACTGTGGGGTATTTTCCAAGTATGACAAGTTGATGGCAAGTAGTGTATCTTTCACCTTCCAGAGCTTGCTTTATCACTGTGCTTCTTGGCCAGTGACACATGAAAAGCAGTCTTGTGCCTGCCCAGTGCTTGTATTACACACACAAACAGGTGGAAAGTGGCAGCTTCTGATGGGGCAGCAAGACTTGGAGCCCATCCAAGCACAGGCAAATTTGCACAGGTAAGAAGGAANTGATCTTCAAGGTCTCTTCCAGCTGGAACTGTTCTAGGATTCTATAAGCCCTGGGGAAATGGAGCTGAGGAAAGAGCAGAGCTTGCTCCTGCTGCAAGCTTGCACTGGGCAAGAGAGCCTGAAAGAACCAGGGCATCAGTGGTGCCTTGGAGGTGCAAGAGCATCAGGCAGTAACCTAGCCAAAACAGAGCAGAGGAGCCCTGACAAGTGGTCATGCTTAGTGCTGCAGAGGAAGGCCTTCTCCAAGCTCTGCTCTGCCACCCTCAGCCCCTGCAAGTAATTGTAGTGGCTCCTCAAGGACTGCCTTTGGGATGTCTTTGGGCTGCCCCTGGGCCAGCAGACCGGAGGATGCTCCATTTTATACTGCCCTTAGGCATTGCAACTGCTGTGTTGCTGGCTGGTGGCCTGTGAGGTCAGGGTGATGGTGCTGCCAATGTGTAACCCCACTCACTGGTCCTCTGCCCAGCATCCTTTGGAGGAAGGCCTTTGGGGTGCTGGCTGTAAGGCAGTCCCTCTGTCCAGGATTAGTGGATTGCAAATTTGTACCTGTAATGATAAGATAAATTTTCTTTTAACCACTGCAAAAGCAAAGTGCTGAGAGACACATGGCTGATGTTTCCTGTGAATGCTTTCACACATAGAAACCTCCTCTTTGGTAGTTTGGATAGGCATAAATGCTAAAGTTGTCAATCAGTAAGGTGAGCTTCCAAGTACTGTAGAATTTTTGAGAGCTGATGAAATCATTGTTGTCACTAAAATCAAGAATAAGATTGAGCCAGGCGAATTCCTGAGTTAACAGCTGTAAGAATTCCTATCATTTGACTTGCACACATTTTCCCTAGTTTTTTTTTCAATGTTTCTCATTGCATTTGAATCCTTTCAGAACTGTCTTGGCTACCTCTGCAAGATAAATTGCTTCATAGGCAGCTGGCAAAATGGCTCTTGCCTTAGGAATAATGTTAATTATTCCTATGTATGAAGCATAAGCTTTCAAAGTAAATTCTGGCTTTTTAAGAGAGACTTCTTAAGATGCAGAATCATGTATTTGTCTGGCTCGTGAACACAACTCAGGAATAATCTTGTTCAAGTTTGACTTATGTGCTCTTAGAATTAGTTGTTTATACTTAAGAGAAATACTATTAATTTGTAGCTTTCAAACTGAATCTTCTACAGTCCTTAAGAGTTCTGTAAATTCTGTGAAGCTCTCAAACTTGCCTCCCCAACAGTCACCTTTTCCCCCTGTTTCCATGCTGTCCACCTCATCCTTTCCCTGGAATATCCTCAGTCCTGCAATATTTCTCATATTGCATATGAGAAATAATATATATATATATATATATTGCAGTATGTCCCACAGGAAGAACTTCCTTCTGCTCTCATCTCCAGGTCTGTTCCCTATAGTGTGCTCTTCCCTCAGCCAGAAACCCTGTTCAGGTTACCTCCAGGTTGGAGAAACTGTGCCCTAAGTAGTACTATAATTTTATCTTCTCACAAAGATGATGCCGTTTCCTATCTTAAAACATCTTATGTGAACAGTTTTGAAGGAGTCTTATAGTTATGAAGAGATTTATCAGCAAGCATGACTGTGTACAATTTCTGTAGTTATCTATGACAAATCCCTTGTTTTGCTATTATCTGGATAAAGCATTTTGTTACTTTTTTAGTAGAGGCTTTTCTGTTGCTTAAAAAATACAATAACCATTCTTCGTGTTTGAGTGAAATTCAGTTTTCTCATACTTTAAAAACTAAATAAGAAGAGGAAGCTTTCTATGGGAAAGATGACTTGTTTCTTAAGCAGCAATGAGGTTGTGAAGCTTGAAAGATTGTCTGCAAAGGTTTTAAGCCCATTTAGAGAAGGTTCTTGGAGAATTACTAATATCTTTTGCCAAGTATGAAAGACTTGTAATTTTACTGGCACGAGCTGTCCATTTGTGACTATCAAGCTTTCATTGAGCTCTAAGAAATACCTTTAAATCTTCCAATTTACTTCAACATGTCCTATGATTATTTGGACAATAAATCAAATTGTTACCCTATGTTGATGTAGTTTACAGGGAATTTTTATGCAAAAGAAAATAAAAATTCCTAGGAATCAGGTACTCTAGATTAAACCTTATGCCAAACTCCTATCAAACTTTATGCTGTGTGTAGTCACAGTCATGCTCAGATATCCCATGACACCTGAGGATTCTTAAAAGAATTGGCTGATGGAGTCACCAAGCCACTCTCAATGATATTTGAGAAGTCCTGGCAGTCAGGTGCAGTCCCTAGTGACTGGAAGAAGGGGCATG
>VWZO01019084.1:0-13675 GCA_013396975.1 Bucco capensis | reverse complement strand
ACCCTCAGCAAAAGTAACATGAAGGACACTTCTTTTGCATATAAAAAAATGTTGGGCAAGCTGAAATTAGAACAAAATTGATTAAAAATAAAATTTTGTTCCATTCAATCTTTTCCTATTTTGATTTTTTTTCCCTTGATGTCTTCTGTCAAAGTCAGTGAAGCATGTGCAGAAGAAGAAAAGCACAAATGTAATAAAAACTAGATCAGCTGTTACCACTTTAGAACATGAGCACATAAAAATAATGAGGGTGGCTAGCATGAAAAAAATAGAGATAACAAATGGTGGAGTCCTCTTTAAATGTCACTCTAGGAAAGGAAAAAAAAAAGAGAGAAAAGGGACAGAGTATTCTAACCTGCAAGTGGTGAATCTACACCTTCCTCCTCTTGCATTTGAATCATTTTATGGTTACATGAGAGAATCTCTAAAGAAAAGTGGTTTGTGTTTGCAGCTGGTGGGGTTTGGATAGTGGAGGTAGGGCTACTGGTGTGGCTCCTGTAAGAAGCCTTGAGAAGCTCCCTTGGCTTCAAAGATTGGACCTCCCTCTGCCAAAGGCTGAGCCAATCAGTGCTTCTGGAATAACATATTTAAGAGGGGGAAAACCTATTGGGTGAGTTCTTTTGTGGTGAGACTTTGTTTGGAAAGGTGTAGCACAAGAGAGATGCAAGCATGCAGACACTGAGGTCAGTGAGGAAGGAGGGAGGGAGCCATGCTGGAGCACCCATTCCCATTTGGCCCATAGTGAGATGGCAGACTAAGCCTTTGCAGGCCATGGAGATCAACATAAGAGATACATCCTATCTGCAGCCCATAAAGGAGCTCATGCTGGAGCAGGAGATTGCACCCAAAGAAGTCCATGACTTTGGTGGAAAACCCATGGGAGAGAACCATGATGGTAGGAGAAGTTGTGGAGAACTGTCTCCCATGGGAGGAATGCCACGTTGCAGCAGGGGAGAACTCTGCTCTGCTCTGGTGAGACCTCATCTGGAATACTGTGTCCAGTTCTGGAGCCCTCAATACAGAAAGGACATGGATCTAATGGAGCAGGTCCAGAGGAGGGCCACAAAATTGATCAGGGGCTGGAACACCTCTGCTATGAGGACAGGCTGAGGGAGCTGGGATTGTTCAGCCTGGAGAAGAGAAGACTTCGGGGGGACCTAATAGTGACTTTCCAGTACTTAAAGGGAACTTACAAGAAGGCTGGAGAGGGCCTGTTTGCAAAGGCCTGCAGTGAAAGGACAAGGGGCAATGGTTTTAAACTGGAGAGGAGGAGATTTAAATTGGACATTAGGAAGAAGATCCTCACCACGAGGGTGGTGGAACACTGGCCCAGGTTGCCCAGGGAGGTGGTTGAGTTCCCATCCCTGGAGGCATTGCAGGTGAGGCTTGCCAGGGCTCTGGGCAAGCTGCTCTAGTTGGGGATGTCCCTGGCCACTGCAGGGGGGTTGGACTAGATGAGCTCCAGAGGTCCCTTCCAACCCAAACCATTCTAGGATTCTATGATTCTAACTGTGAGAAGTTCTCCTCCTGAGCAGGAAGGAGCAGAAGAAACAACAAGGAATGGACTGGGACTGACTGCAACCCCCATTCCCTCCTCCCCTGCACTACCTGGGGGGTAGGAGGTAAAAGAGCTGGGCCCAGTAAGGAAGGAATTGTACAGGGAAGATGTATTTAAGATCTGGTTGTACTTATCACTGTCCTACTCTGATTCAATTGATGAACTGCAGGTGGTTTTGTTTAAATTAAATTGATTTTTTTCCACAAGTCCAGTCTGTCTTTTGCCCCTGATTATAAAGTTCAGTTAATGTATATCTGTTTGATTTTGGGAATGAAGTCATTTATCACCTTATTTTATTTACTCTGCAAAGACTAATTTGGGGACATAAAGGATTTGGGGTTGGTTTTGTTGGTTTTTTTTTTTTGCTTTAAACCTCTTGATTATTTCACATATTTGCAGATTTGACCTATTACATTCAGCCAAACTTTCTTCCTCATCCCTTGCTGCTGTACCTCTGAACCAGCATGATGGTAAGTCTTCATTGCCTTCCTTCCCAGGAGGATTGTACTTCCTACATGCTACATGCACACACTACAATAGGACACATTTGACATGTAGGAAGAAGACTGTGAAATAAACTATTAATTTCTTAGTATTTAAAACTGCTATTCTTTTGTATTCAAAAGCCTAAGCTGCCTCAGGTTTTTTAGTCTTCAAACTTCTTTATAGAGAGTGCTCCTGCCAACTGAGATAACTAATGAGTATAACAAGACTACTCTCGCAACTATAAAACAGGCACGGTTATCTGTTCTATTAGGATGACGCAGACTACTCCTAAATCCTATTCTTCCCAAGCAAGATAAAATTATAAGATTTGTAGAATAAGCCGATCATCTGCTAAGGGCAACTAATTCCCATATAAGTCTCTCTGCTCTTGGGTAATCAAGCATCCAAAGTAATTCGCTCTAGAGCTTAAAAGGAGATGGCAATTTGACACCTGGGCCACTACCCTGAATCTCCAGACACAAAGACCTATATGTGAAACTTGAGGCAGAACCTACATGACAGGATGGGTGTGATATTAGAAAGCAAGGCATAAAATGCAGGATGATGAAATAAGTTTATAAATGTAAACTTAATGAATGCTAAATCTGCCAATTAACTCAGCTTACAGTTTTTCAACCTCACCTTCTTCTGCTCTTTGTAAGGGCACAATTAACAGTCATAGACAAGGTTGAAAAGGCAAAATGTAACATTTCCTTTCTTTTTTTCCTCAAGTTTTACTTTGGACCTTTTCAAATACATTAAGTATGCCATAGGTACAGGGGTACTCTTTCTCTAAGTCAGTGGTTCCTTGTGCATGCAATAAGNCACAAGGGATTTTCAGACTGTGCCTGAATAAGTTATTAGCCTTCCTTGAAATAATACCTCCATTCAGATAAACCAAAATGAGAAGTAATCAGGATTGCTTTGGGGGGGTGGGCTTACAAAATTATAGCTTTAGCATCTTTTTTTTGAATGTTAATTCCTAATACAGACTATGGGACTTCCCAAATTCAAACAAAATATTTACATATTTTGTGCTTTTTCTGACTTCTTTAGGGTTATTTGGGCAACTGGGTTTGTTCAGGCTTTTTTTTCAAGAGAAAAGACTAACTGGAGTACCAAAGCAGTTTGGAACCATTTGGAGAAAAAAAAGGTCTAAATGCCTTAATTTTATTCTAGCTGTTCAGTGGTTAAGATAATACTGTTAATGTACTGTGTTTCATTTTTTCCATCATCAAGACTGGAGGCACGATAGTTCTCAATAGTGTGTCGCCATAAAATGCCACAGCAGATACTAATAGCTCCTTCTTGTTCTGAATTATTTTTCCTATGAGAAGATGCATGTGTGGAGCTTTTCAGTTCAAATATAATATTACTAACAAGTCCTTACCTTTTAGTAGTGTTTTTCCTACAAGTTGGATGAAAATTGCACACACACAACAAACCATTTGTTGAAGGAATCTGTGCCTATGGCTGAGGGATGCTTGCTAAATGGACTGTCATGCTTTCTAAATGTCCTTTCCCTAGTGCCCTGACCTGAAACAAAGCCCCATGGCAATAATTTTCCATAGCTGAGAGACCTTTAAATTGAAATGTTTGGAAGTTGCTCCAATCCATTGTTCTCAATAGCCCATTTACTGTGATTTCCAGCTGTCCTAATAGGGACAGAATTGTCAGTTGCCTCTTCCGTGCTGTGCTATCAAATGCTTCCCTGTATCCTGGTGTGCAAGCTTTGCTTCTTTTGGGGAAAATCCTTCAGAAATCTGGTACTTCTGATCTGAACACCACCATGCTGAATGTCTTAGCGAAGATGTAAATGTTCTATTCAGGTATTTAGGTTAGGAAGGTAACAGCTATGTCTGGGGTTTGCATTGGTATTCCTGCATGTTGACCCTTGTGTTATGAGAAGATCATGAAAGGCTTTTTTCTTTTCATTTACTTTTCTTCTCTGCCACTGCAGGTGGCTTGTCATTATCTTGCCTTGTTTCTGTTCATCTCCCATGGTACTTCCTCTGCTTTTCCACTCACTCTCCAGAACTGAATAGACACATCTTTTTGAACTGAAAAAAGTCCATTTCTTTTTCTTCTCCTCACATGTCTTTCTTCATTCTTTTACCTCAGAGACTTAATGCCTCCTTGTGAGAACCCACCTCCATTGCCCTAGTGAATTTTCTGACAGGGGAAGAAGGTCAAGGGAGCAGGACTTATTCTTATGACCTGAGCTAAAACAAGACAATATTTATTACCAGTTTCATACGTCCTGCCTGAAGTAGAGAGAATTTCCTTCAGGTTAGGGAGTTCTTTACAGAGGATGGAATTTAGGTACTTAGATGCCTTGAATTCTGATCTTCCATCTTTCTTCCCCTGAGAAGAAAAGATGAAATCCTGTGGCACTTCACATAAGCAAGGCCTCAATACCAAGACTGATGCTGTCTTCAGAGTCTAAGGGAATTACAGCCATCTGTGTTTGGCCAGAGTTATGAAGGGCTGGATAGTAATGAAGTTAGAAACAAAAGGAAAAGGAAGGATTCTTCAGGCTGTAAGAAGGCTTTGGATGTCCATATCCGATCTATTCTCTAACCAAACTCCTCTGAGGGTTAAAACAATAAATAAGGAGCTTTGAGCTGCAGCACAAGACTTCAGTGGTGCCACATCAACAGCTGTAAATCTGCTCTCAAGCTCTGCTTGCTTACCCTGTAGGGGAAGCACAATTCTGCCTGGATGAGGCAGTAGTGTTTGGCTGCAGCACTCTGGCAAACAGACTTCCAGATGTTTGATGAGAATGACAGCCTCAGAGTGGGAGTGCTTGAGTGTGTGCATGCATGCCACTCTTTAAAATTAAAGACTAGCTCGCAGCATTATCAGGGAGTGAAAATGTCAAAAGAAGACAGTGTTCATAGCAGGCATCACATTTCAGGCCTTAGGAGAAAAAAAATGAGGGAAGACAGCACTGAAGCAATTTAAAATTTAAAGAAAGTGGGGGGGGAGTTGTTAGAATAAGTCTGGGAAATGTGGAATAGACTGTTACTCCTAGTCCAAACCCATGTGCCAGCACTTATCTGGCTTCATGGAGGGGTATTTCAGATCACTGTGCCTCATCACATCTATTCTGCTCCACCACACACTTGCCAGGCCCCATTTCCAGCTGTCCTGCATTCAAGAAAATAGGGTCTGTGTTTTTCCCTATGATGTCTGGCTCTTGTCTCTGACCTTCTCCTGACTTCTTCTACACATTCCCTTCACTGCCATGCCATTCCTGCAGTCCCCCCTCATCCTTCAGCATTTTTGCTTTTCACGTATCCCAGTTTTTCTCTGTCCCTGAGGTTGTGTGTCTTTCTTCTATTGATCACCTGCAAAGTCAATGCCATTTGCCCACCATTGCACAGCACATAGGTCACACCATATCCTTTTGTCTCTTCCTTTGTCTATTTGGCCTACATAAGCAACATGTATAACAACAATATGTTAACCTGATCTTTTTTCCTTTTTCCTGTTATCTGGAATATTATGTTAGATTTTCCTGATTTATTACTTCTCTGAATGGAAGAATATAAGTGAAGCTACTAAGTAGCATTATCATTTCCCAAACACTTCTTTTTTCAAGTTTGAGAGCTAATCATGTTCTTAAGTATCTCAGCTGTTGTCATTTCCAAACTGGTTTATTTCCTTCTGATTAAAGCTTTTTATGAAAAGCATATGATACNCTCCCTATCCTTCTGGAGCTGGGGGACCCAGACTGAGGGCAAGAATATTTACTGATAAAAACATAAAAAATATTTCTGCACTCCCATTCAGATGTGTTCCCTTCCATATAGAATTACTACTTTCCAAAACACCTGACACATATTTCTCATTTTACTGGTGTTCTTTGCAAGTATATGTGTTTTAAATATAAGCTTTGCTATCCCTGCAGAAAAGCAAACCTTTTGCTTTGCACATAAATATATGGAAATCTCTTTTTCTTCCACTTGCATGTAAATATCCTGTAATATGACCCAGATAGTCCTTTGCAAAGAGAAGAATCTTGGTTCAGTTTTGTTTGGAAAGAGATTTCACACGGATCCAGCAGAGCTGGTCGAGGTATCTAAAGGTCACAGTGCCTGAGTGCACTAATTGCACCTTCCTGCTTCTGTAAGCAATGCTGAAAGTACTTGTATGCTATTCTGTCAGCTGCTGCCCTTCTTATAAAGTATCTGTACCGCTCTGCTGAGGGTAAAACAACTTACAGCTCAGTGCACTACTCTTATGCCAAAGCCTCTGTCATCTTCCCTAAAGAAACACCAGGGACTGATGCTTTCCCTGGTGTAACACCACTGACCTCTCTGAAATTGCACCAGGAATGAATTTGATCAGATTTGTCATCAAATCCATTTTGTACCAGCAAGAGCACAGATGAACAAGGCAAGCCATCCCGCAACTCCCATCCAGGGCTTGCAATTATCCCCACTATTACCCCAGGCTTCTTCCTCACCTTAGGCTGAAGGGAATGAGAAGGTCCAACTTGTCAGGACTTATTACTTATTCACAAAACTATCACACCTTTGACACATCTGTCAGTTTTTATACCAAAAACGAATGAGCAAGGATGCTGAAGTTTCCTTTCAGCACACTGGAGGGCAGTCCTTTTTACCACACCCTTAAGGCTTTCACGTCAGGGCTTAGTTGCAATGACAGAGCAGTGTGAGAGAGCTATCGTTTTGTCTGGCCACACTATGCTTTCCTCTGGACAGATTATATTTGTCCCCTGGTATATGAGAGAATTAAGCTTTCATCCTTTACATAAAATATATATAAATAAATAAACATGGGATGTAACTTTTATAAATGTGTACCATCAAACATCAAATTGATGTTAGAGTTCTGGATTAGATGAAGATATTTCCTTTTTATCAACTCTTCCTAAAATTAATTTGGCATGTTGCCACATCATAGAGATCAGTCTTTTGCAAGAGCAAACAGCAATTTTATTTTTTTTTAAATATGAAATCAAGAAAGACAAAGCACAGTACATTTTCTAACAAGTTTGTGGTCAGATCTATAATTTAAACTTGACAGTAGGATCACAGAATTCAGATTAATAATGAAACCACCTGGGATCTTAGGAAACATTATGTTCAATAGAGTGTTGTGGCTAATGGTTACAAAGTACAAAGGATATGGATAAGCATGGCTGATTTATGAAAATTTTGTCTGTATACCAAATGTATTTATTCCAACATTTGGGCTTTTGTTGCATTTAAAATGAAAAGAAAGGCTGCTTATTAATTTTGCATGAGCTTTTTTGGCTCTCTTATTCAGGACCAGCTTCCAAGAGATTTGCTGCATCCTCCTCTACTCACAGTTGTTACACAGCCTTAACTTCCAAACTGCCTCGAAGTTTGCAATGGTTTGATAATCCTGTTTTCACAGTCTTTGTTTTCTAAAAATCACCATAACTAGAAACAATGCCTTATAATGCCTTAAATCATTAATATCCCTTCAAAAGAGAAAGACACATGTATGACACAATTTTTTTGTGCCAGCATGTACACCACCGTGGTGTGGGCTTCCCTTCAGAACCCATAATGTACTCAAACCTAGACTTTCATAGACTAAACTGCCATGATATGTTCCCACACTAGCAGTGAGCATGTCAACACTTAGTGAGCACATTTGGCTTATCTGTATTGTAGTTCTCATGAGTTTTGGTAACTTTTTTACAACAATACATGCCTAAAAATGGTAAAGTATTAAAATAATAGTATTTTACCTTTGCTTTTAAATGTAATGAAAATAAATACTTACCAGTATAGTATACAATTTGGAGCCATCTTTTATAAAGATGTTAGACTTATTCAATCACACTGTTTCTATGTTTGTGTGTATGCATTTGTGTATTTTAACCTAATCAAGTTTTAATCTATTGCATGATTTCAGACAAATTTCACAGAACAGAAATCTTAAAGATTAAAAAATAAATGTCATCTACTTTTTATGGTAAGATAGATGGAGGAGAATGGTGGATAAGAGACACTTGATAAGGGCAAAGATGGTGTATAAGAGACACCTGATAAGGGCCCTGCCTAATGACAGATACAAAGTGAGTTCATGCACTATTAGCCATAAAGAATCCACATAGTGTATATATATATATATATATATTTCTCAGAGAGTGTGAGAGATGAACCATGTGTGCCCCAACCATGGGAAAAGCCTTAACTGTAGTTCACAATTAATTATGAAACAAAAAGCGGTAGGAAAGATGGTTTCATTGGTTCTGTTCTTTCAAAACTGCTTATTTTTGGTTTTATTTTCCATCCACAGCATTTCCAAATGTAGATAATGTGACATTTGAATGTACCTCAGGACTTCTTTATAGAGTTATTGTGTTACTGCTTTTCAATCTGTGCTAAAAAAGAATCAGCATATATGTTAAATAACATAAATTTAATAGCGTTATTCATCCTTGCGTACCTATTACTCTCTTAGTCCATATTGTCTCTTTAGTAGTAGTAATAATAATAATATTTGGTTTAGATGTTGGGTGTATAGGGTCATAGGCTGGACTTAATGATCCTGGGGGTCTTTTCCAGTCTTCATGATTCTGTGATTCTGTGAATAATTTAAACCCCATAGATTCTTCTCAGTGATAGAAGAGAAGTCAAATTCCAAATATTAAGGCTAGCAAAACCTGATTCAGGAAAGATAAAGTGGACTGCCCCCCTAGACAACATTTTTCAATGTGTATCTGCTTAAATATGATTCTCATCATCATCCTTAACATCAGCAAAATTGAACTGCCTTCCCGACTCTCACTGAGATATGCCTGTAAACGGAGAGGGGAAAGGGTGGCAATTGCAATAGGAACATCTTCAAACGAGCCACAAATGTCATATGAAACAACCTGTTTTCCCTGCTTTGTATTCTATCTTCATTCCCAACTTACTGGAGAGATGAATGAAGACAGCACACAGATAGAATAACAAAATGGTCATAAAACAATGACATCATAAAAACTTACGTCATGTTCTGTGTCCTAATAGCTTAAAAGGTGGTAGTCCAGAAATGATGCTTTAGGTCTTTCCTTGAAGTTTCCCGACTGCAGCTGAAGTCAGATCAACTTTGAAACAACTAAAACCTTGTTACCTTGCTTTTGTTGCAGAACGATCTCACCATTGCGCTGGCTTTCCCATTCTTACACGATTCAGTTCATGTATTACTGCAACAGATTCCGAGTGCAGTGCTGACTGAGAGCCTTCCCTGGCTCCCACTAGAGACAGTGGCAGGGCTTCCTTGAATGAGCAGATATGTCCTGGATGTTTAAGAAATGTATTAACTCTCAGGTATCACTTTTGCCCAAAGCAGAGTGAAGGTAATCAATGGTGGAATAATGATCTTTGTTTTGAAAAGAAGACAGTGATGAGGAGGTAAAAAAGGAGCACTCCTTCTAATTATGTTACAGACATAACGGGATACAAACTTGTGTGATGAGGGCCTGCTAGAGTAAAGCAGCTAAGCATAGTCTTAAAATTAAGCATTTATTTAAGGATTTTGCTGAATAAGGATGAGATCATTCACATACTTAAAGTTAAATGCATGCTTAAGTGCTTTGCTGAATCTGGGCCCAGATACATAAACCATTAAACAGTCACTTTCAGAAAATGGTGGAAGCTGTTATACAATTTCTAGACCTTTTAAGTCATATCTTCTACATTTCCCACTATCTTATTAGCTCAAGGAGGAGATGTTTAAAGCTCCAGTTCACCTAAACCAATAACATTCACTGCTACTTGATTGTAATTCAGATTGTTCCATGCAGCCCCAAGCATGTGTTTAAACACATAATTAGACAAACATATTTGAGTCTTGCCAGTTGGAATACTGTTGGTCACAGATGTTATGGTCTTCTTTTTTTTTTAGTTTAAATGAAGAGGGGTAGAGAGGTTGGATAAAGCTGGACTTTGCTGTTCAGTTTTCTGTCCTGTTTCTGTGGCTTGGGTTATTTGGGTACATGTTGCTTTGCATCTGTAAGGACTCTTTTTTTCTCCTCTCTCTCTCCCCTGGTCAAAGAAGCTGTACTCATCACCTGGAGTGAAGGCTGACAGGAATGAACATAGGCAGGAAGCAGCGTGACACACACATTGTCATGCATGACTGACCAGCAGCCATCAACAGCAATTAAGCATTGAGAGTACTGGATCCTTTTGGACAGGTTCAAGTTTCCTGGCACTGCCATGATTAGATGTTTTGCACTATTTCCCTGTAGTCACTATGTGACACATTCCCTTTTGCTTGCTCTTTTCTGATATTTATTTTTGCACTGTCCTGGTGTTAGCATCTTCTCATGGAAAATTAATTACTTAAAAAGGGATCATTTTGAAAGAGATTTGTGAGGCAAGTTAAAGAGAAATTTGATAGTTTTTAATTGGGTATTCTTTTAAAAAAGACAAAATACCCCCCACTTCAGTCAAACATTGTAGTGTTTAAGCATTTTTTAATAAACATAAGTGTGTATGAGATTCAATGAGAGAAAACTCTGTGAATGGCAGAAGCCAGTGAAGAAGAACACAAGCCTTTGGTTTTACCCAGCCAACTGCAATTTTATTGTAACTGAAGACAACAAAACAAAATGCCCTTAAAGCAAGACTAAAGTGAAGAGCGGCTGCAGTTGTGCCGGGTTGTCATTCTCTTGCCCTCATTTCAGGGCTGAGATCCAGAGCAGCCCAACTGCCCAGCATTTAACAAAGGCCCAGACTTCCAGGCCAAGGTCTGTGGCTTGGCACAAAGTGCTGTGCAGAGCAATGCCAGCTACAGCACCGGAGGCTGCGGTGAAAGGCGTTTTGGAACACAACGAGGTCTCATGCCTAATTGAATAGTCACAGGGTTTGAGGATGCAGAGGTTTCTTAAGGCTCAATTCTGATCTCATGGATTGTCAACCTGTCCTTTCCCCTAGATTGAGTCCAGCAGTTTATGTGTGATTAATTAATTGCTCCTGTTAATTTGCAGTCTCCTAGTCTCTGCAAGGACCTGGGAGGTCCACTAACAAGCTGCAAGAAACTGCTGAACTTGTGTGTAGCAAACCTTCATGCCTAAGTCCTTCCCATCTTTCACTTCCCATGTGTAAGACATGGCTCCAAACATGATTTCAATCAGGGGAAGCAATGAAGTAATCAAAACTAACAAGATTTCAGCATTCTGCAAGGAGTAACATGAGAGGGCAGTGTGATTTTAACTGGGCTGTGCAACCAGGCACAGGAGCGAGTGAATGCATTAGACTTTCTCCCTGTTAATTCCCTCCTGCACAGTTAATGAGGGTTGCTCCAGCCATGCATCTGTTTCACCTTTATGTACTTGCAATAGCATTTAGAGGCCAAAGTGACCCTGGGGCTTTGATACTATTGCCTTTCACTGATAATACATCTCTTTAAGAGCTTTTTCTATCAGACAGATGGCTTGGATTGTGGGGACAGAAATAAGAACTGCTGTAAGAACCGGTTCTGAATTTGCTATCTACTCCATGGTCGTTCTAGGTTGCCATATTTGTTATAATAATTTCACTATTTTGTGAAGTATAGTGTATTGATAACACTAAATAAACCTCAGAAGAACAGTGTGAAACAGAAAATGTAATTATTATTTCTGCAATGCAGGTATATAAACAAAGGCACAAAAAGGATGAGTGACTTGCCTGAGGTCATACAGGAAATCAGAAATGTAAATATACCAGAACCCCAGCCACATCTCATTTCTGTGTGAAGTGGGTGTATTTGGGGAAAAAATAGCTTGTTTGATTCTTTCTTTTTGCAGTTTTTCAAAGACTTTCTACCTTTCTCCTTGTAGTCTTCCAGGATGTCCTGATAGATCATCACAGACTCTTCTACAGATATTAAGAGCACCATATGGTAACAAAGTGAGGTTTGTATTTCTGTTACCAAAGCAGTTGACAATCCAATGGGCTTGTCACCTAAGCCTGAAATGATTCTTTATCAATGAGTCAGATTTTGGACCTTCTGCTGAGGACTTGGAAAAATAACTGTGACATGAACAATGAGACTTTGGATTTCCAACCTAGAGGAGCTGTTGAACAGCTTCATAGACAGTCATCCCAATGTAAATGAAGATGAGCATGAAAAATTTGACATACACTGGAGAGAGAGCACTTCATTAACTAACTTCAGCACACCAAGTTTTACTCTAAGAATTGAAGCAAAGATACACACGAACACAGCAATCCAGAAGATTAAAAAGTAGTACTGTCTAAGTAACTGCTAGCTGCTGACATCAATAAAATATTGTTCTTTATTATAGTCATTAGGGAACCTTTTAACAATGATTAAAATTTCTTAATACTGTAGTAAAATTTTTAGCTGTTGCCTGGAAAAAAGAAGGTACTCTAAACTATACAGCATGCAAATATTTCAACCAAATGCTTTCATATGATGGAGGTATTAACAAGTACTTCTTAGAGCTGATAGTCTGTTTTTGGAATCCACTCAGGAAAATAAAATTGTATAGATATGTATATATATTATATTTAATACAAGAACATTGATATTTTCCTGGCAACTAAATGCAGATAAGTGATTTAAACACTTTACAACTGAAGCTGAAATAAATTAATTATGAAGTTTTGGGCTTCAGTGTTCACTTCAACTCCTAGATACTGTCATCCTTTTTCTTTCTGCATTCTGTTTGCAGAATGTAAAACCACAAAATTAAAAATGAATAGTTTCATCAGCTACAGAAAGTGTATGGTAATAGCACTAAACAGTAATAGTATAGGAGCATGGTTATTGATCAGAAATGTCTTGGCAAAGCAGTGTTTCAGGTGGTTAGAAGGATTTTAGTTCTTTTAAATTAATTTTTGGAAATAGAAGAATCATTCAGTTCTACCTACATAATGTTTTCAGTTAAAGAGCATGCTCTCCAATGGCACACAAACCCAAAGACTTTAAATCCTATAATGGCAGTAGTGTTTCTCTACATTGAGGGAAGTTAATTCAGATGAGCTAGGCACAGGTGTGTGAGGCTAACCATAGATTCCTATGGTTAAAAAAGACAGGGAGCTTAGGGAAGCTTCCTACCTCCTCTGTGTGCAGCAAACAGTACATCATTACAAAAAAAACTGGGTCATATTGTGATGTATTTGAAATTACGACTGGTAGGAGCAGGAAAGGGGAAGCATGCCACTTCTAACTGCACTAGCAAGGAGGATTAAGGCAAACAGAGCATAAAGTTCTTAAGCAGCATGTTGGCTGCAGAGAGGAGTAATGACTTGAGTCTGGTGACATCCTCCGAGACCTTTAACAGCCTAAAATATTCAGGTTGCACATGATGGGAAAGAGAACACTTTCGGAGCTGTGATGCCCCACAGAACTGACTGAGAGGACTGATGAGAAGGAAGTGGACCGGTGGCTGCAGAGTTGTCAGCAGGTAATTTGTTACCTAGTACAGAGGATCTTTGTTCATTGCTCACAAAGCAGTATGTAGCTGTGATTGCAAATAAGTCTGGCCGAGACACTCTCAAACTTGGAGTATCTGTTTAAACATCAACAATAGGCCAATGTCTGGTCTTATTTTTAACCATATCTGGAAACCAGTGAATCTAAAGCAGTTAATGAAAATTATATCAAACACATTCCCTTTCTCAT
>VWZO01019083.1:377352-398130 GCA_013396975.1 Bucco capensis | reverse complement strand
CCCTGCCCTTTAGTCTTAGGGCACATGGGGATAGCTCTCTCCTGGGCCTTTAAGATTTCCTTCTTGAAGAGAATCCAGCCTTCCTGGACCCTTTACCTTTCAGGACTGTATCCCAAGGGACTCTCTCAACCAGTGTTCTAAAGAGTCCAGAGTCTGCCCTCTAGAAATCCAAGGTGGAGGTTCTGCTAACCCCTCTCTTTACATCACTAAGAATTGAGAATTTAACCAATTCATGATCACTAAGCCCAAGACAGCCTCCACCCACCTCATCTCCTACTAGTCCTTTTCTATTTGTGAGCAGGAGGTCAAGCATGGCACCCTCCCTGCTAGGCTCATCTCCCAGTTGTGTCAGGAAATTATCTTCCATACACTCAAGAAACCTCCTAGCCTGCCTGCTCTCTGCTGTGTTACACTTCCAGCAGATGCTTGGTAGGTTGAAGTCCCCAACCAGAACAAGAGACTTCAAGACTTCAGCCAGCTGTTTATGGAATATTTCATCTGCCTGCTCCTCTTGGTTGGGTGCTCTAGAGCAGACTCCCAGCACAACATCTCCCTTATTTGCCTTCCTCTTCATCCTTACCCATAAACACTCCATATTATCATAAGACTTTTGCCCTGAAAGGCTTTATTGTCTTTTTCTCCAGTAAATGTGACTGAGCCACAGATGAGGTGGCAGAGCTGATAAATCCAGCAACCACTGCCTGCTTGCACCTGGCTGCACCCACAGCAGCTGCCAGCTATGCTCCGCAGGCCATCCAAATCCTTGGGGAGGCACTGAGGTGGTAGGAAGAGCAAATGAAACTGCTCTCCAAACAAGGAGTTCCTATCCCTTTCTATTCCATATGGCCTTGGGCACTGGGCTTAGAGCCATAGACAGAGAAAGATGGATGGGGCTCTTATTTACTATTTTAGCTGGGGGCAGGCAGGGGCACATAGGGGAAGATGTTTCACTTTGATGGCATCCACTATACACACAAGAGGAGACCGTGAGAAATGTTAACCCAGGAAGAACTACTTCAGTCTTGATATACTTCAGGCTGGGGTTTGTGTTTAATTTTTTCTAACATCCCCCCCTTTTCTTTGCACTTTCTCCAACAATACCACTGCCAGAGGCAAGATCCTTTTCAGACACACATCCTAGCTACCCCATCTTTCTCACTGTAGCATTTCCCAGTTTTCTTTCCAGGGTCACAAAAGCCATCCAAAGCACAGAAAGACACACCCTCAAGAGCATATATCAGGAAACCAGGCACTTGGAAGATGAGCTGCTCTGTCTGCTCTCCCCTGAGCCTAAAGACAAGAGCAAACATTTTGTTTCAAATTCCCTAAAGTAAATTGAAACAGGCCCAAGAGTCAGCCCCAACAAGCATGCACATGGAGACAAGAGCTGACTGCAGCATTTGGGGTGAGGGGTGTCTGGGATGCTTGATTGATGCCTAATCACCATTCCAGGCATCAATTTTCTTTTAAAACAGAAAGATTGAGTCTTTTGAAACAAACCTGAAATGATGGCAGATTTCAGCAGATGTGACCACAGTGATTTCACCAGACGTGATTGTATCAAGGATCTAATAGAAAAGAACTTCCCTGCTGTTCCATCAGGCTGAAGCCAGGCCTGAAATACCCTTTTTAGTCTTTTGATGACATCAAGGATAAGAGCCAAAGGGAAGTTAGGTTTTGATTTATATTTTTCCCCTGCTCTTTCNGGTCCCTTCCAACCCAAACCATACTATGATTCATTCTATACCTGGTTTTGTGTTGCTGGATACCAGCAGTACCAAAGGAAAACACTTGAGAAGTTTAAAGTGGGCTGTTCAAAGGCATTGTTTGGTGTCTCTCAGACACCACTGTCTTTGAAACTGAGTAACATTCCCATAATTCTGTCCACTTCTGAAGATGTCCCCCTCAGGAAGCAAGTGGGCCTACCTGGAACAGCACTTTAAAATAGAGTGGGGGGTGATCATCCACTAAACCACCAGCAAACCACAGAAGACACAGCAGAGTGAAGGAGACTGTGTCCTGAGGTCCAAGCTCAGTTTAGTCCCAGACCCATGGCATGAGTGTAGGGTAGCTGCAGCCCCACATTCAATTTCTCAACTCATGGCAAATACAAAGAGCACTGGGTATCCTGAGGAATAATTGCTCTTCTCTCTGAAGCAATGAGGTGCTGCAAAGACCTGCACAAGCTTACAGCTGGGGCAAATGGAACAAGCAGATGAAGAAACGTTGTTTGCTAAGCATTGCTAGCAGGCATCTTGTGAAACCTTAACAAGCAATTTCTAAACTCACTGTCATGTAGGAGGCTTATAAAAAGGACAAATAATAAAAATATATTAAAAGAAAAAAAAACAAAACAACAACAAAACCAAAACCAACAAAACCAGGAAAGCAGATGTATGGCTAGGCTTCGTGAACGAAGATCCAGGGAGGGCTCCATCCATGAAACCAGAAGGCATAAGTCTCAGAACAAAGCAAAGGAGGTAGGGGTTTCATCCCACAACATGCTGCTAAGCTGCAGAGCCACTTCTGCTGAAAGATGCTGTGGTTGCTATCAGTTTACATGGATTTCAAAAGCAGCTGGAAACAGAAATGGAAGAAAACTCCATTAAGATACTAATCCGTGCTTCCCCATTGACATTTCTCTCTGGACACTCACCAGTGACCACTGGCAAGCTGATGTGGCTCTCTATAATTGACATTTACATGAAGCCTCCACTTGCTCTTTGTACTGGCCAGCTGACAGCAGCCAGGAGTCACTTCTGCTGATGGGTCCATGTCTGCAGGTTAGGAACTAACCATTGCCACAGTGCCAGGGCTTGGCCCAACAACTAGAAACCCACTCCTTTCCTCCTTGTAGCTGAGAAAACAGAAATCACAGCCAATTGCTCTCATCCTCCTGGGACATGTATATGAAAGACAACAAAGATTGTGTTGCATGTTTGAATCTGTATGACAATGAAGATTTGTATTTCCCTAGAGATCAGTGTGACAGGCACTGCTCACATACAAACATCCAAGGAGCTTATTGTCAACTAGATACCTGCCCCAGGAAGAGAAAGCAGGTAAAGGGGTGTGAGGGAGATGCTGCAAATCAGAGACACACCAAAGCTCCTTTTTGCCACCAGATGAAGACACTGATCCATCAAGCCAACCCAGCTCCTTAAAGAACATTTCATTCTCTGTATTTGCTGTTCTAGCCCTTACAAAACACACCAGAAGTCAACAAACTGCAGTCCAAGCCATCCAAAACTGCAGTTGCACTGCTGGATGGTCCTGATTGCACTGGATCTGAGCTGCTGCCATGCTGAGCACAAGATTATGCCCTTCTTCCATCACTGTTTACTAAGCCATTTCCCTCTGTAGCTCCTGGGAGTACTAGCACCCTCACTCCACAGAGGGCAGGATGGTGGCATCCAGTACAGACAGGCAGTGGTAATGCCAGGGTAGCTCCCAGGACTCTGCTCCTGCCCCTAACAATGTAGAAAAGCTTTTGCCACAAACACACATGGTTTTTCCAGACCTCTCAAGACCACAGAACAGGATTTGACTCTGGATATTGAATGAATGGGGGGGGGGGGGGGGGGGAGGAGCAATTCAGCCCACAGGCTCTGTGGTCTCAGGCATGCTCTGCTGAAGCACTGGGCCAGCAGTCAACACTCATGGCTGTGATGGGACATGAGGAGATGTGAAACACTCCCTGTCCCATTGCCACCCTTGAGGACAACAGGAGGCAATTATGTGACAGGAGTAAAGAACATGCAGCAAATTCTTCAAAGCACTCAACAAGATTTGCATTATAGCCTAAGTGGGAGTTTACAGGTACCCCAAATTTGGAGATGCTAACACAGAGGTCCTGTGCTGTCTGGTTCCCTCAGCCCCCCTCTGCTCTGCCTCAGGACAATGTTATCCATCCTCCTGCTCCCTGCATCACAGGCTGAAACCTCTACCTCAGGTATTCAAACCTGAACCCAGCTTTCTGTTTCTGTTTGCTGCATTTTGCTCATACAAGTACTGAAGATTTCAAGGTTGGCTAAAGGCTTTCTAAACTGCAGTGCTACTGAAAACCAGCAAAACAACAAAGGTCATCCAGCTGACCAGAGGATCTTCATACCATGGGCCAGACTGTACCTGGGCAAGAGGCACTGTGATCCTCAAGCACATGGAAGCAACAGGATGGATGTGATAAGGAACAGCTGAGGAATGAGGAGAGAGCAGCCATCCCATGAGCTGACATCTGCCAGAGCAGCAGACCCTACATTTCCAAGAGTTTACTTAACATGTCTGATCACAAGCTCTGGGAGTCTTGTCTGTGTTAAGTGCTATCAGATGCAAAACAAGCAGCACGATGAGAAGTGTACTAATAAACTAAGGAGACAAAGTTATTTGAAAACTGAACAGGGAAGATGGGGAGAGAAGGTGGAGAATAAAACCAGTTTGTTTTTCCATTAAGGCAATTTAATATTCTCCAGGTGAAGTTACAATTGCATGTCCTTGGGAATTACACTGAATTAGTGAAACGTTCCTGTTCATCCACAGAATATACAATATGAAGTGGAATATTTCATTTTTCTTTATGCTTTCTATTGGACAGTGTTATCTCTGTTCATAGGGAAAGAATAGTTGGCTATCAAATCCTTTTGACCCAGGATAATTTTCACTGACTGTAACTAACTTTACAACAGCGCGGAACATGTAACCTTATTTTAAATAACACAATTACATCAGGACTCCATTGATAATTATGGTGACTGCTAAAGTTTCCCTTTCTTTGCCCCCTGCCCCACCAACTTAAAATCTGCTCCAATATTGTCACAAATTAATGTTTAATTACCCATCAAACAGAGCTGATATTCCCTGCAGAGTACTGCTGCTTGCAGAAAAAAAAATGACAACTAAGAAGATATTGGATATTTCATCATCTGCCTCCAAGGGGAACCATAACCAAAGAGTAACCAATTACCCCAATACAGTTGCAAAGTTTAATTGATGTAAAAAGCAAATAGCTCATTAAGTGTCCTCTGCAGCAGAGAAGGACCTTTCCACTGACTTGTACAATATGAACATTTATAAAAGATGCTGTGGCAATGTCCAAGAGCAAAGACTCCCTTCATCTCCACATCCTCACCAAGTTGTGATCTTCCTCTTTCCTTTTCTGGTGTAAGAGAAGAGGGAAGAGGAGGATGCCTCCAATGGCACAGGACATGTCTGACAAGCCACAGATTACACATGCCTACGCTCAGGGTGAGCTGTCACTCCCAGCCCCTGGCTCTGGATTTATATTCCATAGGGGGAGACCACACCAAACATGCTCTGTGCTGGGGCCTGCACTGATTAATATTTGTATAAACAGTATCAACAGCAGCACTGAGTGCACCAGCAGCAAGTGTGCAGATGACACCAAGCTATGGGGTGCTGGGGATAAGTTGGAGGGGCAGGATGTCATCCAGAAGGACCTGGACNGAAAGGACAAGGGGCAATGGTTTGAGATTGGAGAGAAGTAGATTTAGGCTGGATACTAGGAAAAAGTTTCTCCCCACAAGCGTGGTGGAACACTGGCACAGGTTGCCCAGGGAGGTGGTTGAGTTCCCATCCCTGGAGGCATTGCAGGTGAGGCTTGCCAGGGCTCTGGGCAAGCTGATCTAGTTGGGGATGTCCCTGCCCACTGCAAGGGGGTGGACTAGACGACTTCCAGAGGTCCCTTCCAACCCAACCCATTCTAGGATTCTATGCTGCCCAGTGCTGTGCCATCCTGGAACGAGGAAAGCACAGAGCTGAAGGTGATTTGACTCATGTCAACACTTCTGGTGAGTCTGCTGCTGCAAGACTGTGTGCAGTTTGGAAGGCAGCATTTTAAAGACTTGAGAGACAACCCAGAGAAGTAGAAATAGCTGACAAGGAGGCCCAGAGAGAACTCACTTGGCTTCACTTAGATGGAGATTGAGTAGCTCAGTAATAGTATCTAAACAGCTTCACAGAAGGAAAAACACAGCACAAGACTGTCCAGTGTAGCAAAAGAGAAAAACATGCTGCAGCTAGGAAGTCTGAGCAAGGGAAATTCTTTTTTAAAATAACAAAGATATTCATTTATGCATAATACTGCAGGTAATTAAATACTAGAATAAACTAGCAAGATTCCTCCATCTCTTGATGCATGTGGCTCAAGGCTGGATGCCTTTGGTCTGCTGGGGTGAGCAGGCAAAGCTTTATGCTCTGTGATAGGCAGAAGGGCACAGCTGACAATTTGCTGGCTGTCTGGGCCCCACACTGAGGTGAGAAAGCAACTGCACTGCTGCCTTCACTCAGAGCTACTGCAATCACTGTGTTGGTACCACTTTAACTAGAAATTAAATTTACATGAACAAAATCCATCTCACACAAGACTATATATTGTGACAGTTAGATGAAGAGCTTTTTAAAAGGGACACGTCTCAGGCAATTTTAATCAAAAAAGATAGGTTTTGTTAAAGCTACCAATTTCAGAAAATTAAGGTTGACTAAAACTGTTTTTAAGAACTCCTTTTGGAATTTAATCACATGTTGGAAACCCACATGCAGCTGCTTGTGTCACCTGCAAAAAGGCTGTATAAAGCATAAGCATATGCTTGATTTTACATGTGTGCTTAAGTTCTATCAACTTTAATGAAGTTTAAGCACACAGTCAAGCTTCTCTGGATTTGAGAAAGCATTCCTGAAGACAGGCTGGGAAGCTATTAGGAAACCACCACCACCAAAAAAAAAAAAATAAAATTAAAACTGGCCAGTGATCTTCACAGCCTGAACAAGCTCCAAGTACAGAAGTTAAACATGTAACACACTTCTGAATTTGTTTGCTTGTTTTGCTGTAATAGGAAGGGGTGCATGCCAAAACATTTGCAAGGATTCAAGAACCTCCCAGTGAGCCTGGCAAAATGTAAGCAAAAGGGACATACACAACTACACCAGAGTCAATGGCTTGGGTTTGGCTTCTGCAGAAATGAGTCACCTTAAAAATCTACTATATATCTCTCAAAGTTGAGAGGAGGAAAATCTGGACTCTGCCTCAGTTTGCATGCTTTTGGGGTGGTGGATGGTTGCAGTCCATGATGTGGGAAGCCTCAGCTGTACAGATCCCACAGTTGTGATTCACAGAAGAAGGTCCTTGCCTTCTCATTTTCCAAACCATTAGGCCCACCTTCCCTTCAAGGCTGCCAGATGTGTGTCTGGTATTTCATTTGGCTGGATGACTGTGAATTTTCTTTCTTTTTTAACAATAACCTCCTCATTCAGACACCTTACCTTCTACACACTTCCTAAGTGAGAAGCTCAGCTAAACAAAAAGGATGTGAATTACACAGAAAGCTGAACAATTAATAATTTGTGCTACCCAGAGACCACTGTAAAACCCTGTAGAGAGAACCCCCAAAGTGCAGATCCCTCCTGGGTTACTGTCCATATGCAGATAAGTGAATCTAATTAAATTGTTTTTCAATAAGAATTGATGCATCAAAAAAACACTGTCCACAGTACACATTAGACCTCAGGAAAACATCTAACTGTATTTCTGCTTGGGACCAACACAGACACAGAATTCAAATTAGGTGCTCCTGCTCTGGCAGGGGGGTTGCACTAGATGATCTTTCTAGGGCCCTTCCAACCCCTGACATACTGGGATACTGTAAATGGGATTTACTTCTGCACAGAAAGTATATTCCCTACTAAAATGTCTTGAAGAGGCTCACCCTGACCTTAGCACTGACCAAATGTTGCTCCCAGAGGATAGTCCAACTACCATCTTTGGGGAGTGCTGACACCTGAATGTCTGCACAGACCACAGCAGCATTGTCTGGGAACACACAGAGGGGTATTGCAGCACAGAACCAGGAGCATTTGCAGAGCCAGACACAGGGAAAAAGGGGAGAACAACTCAGGACCAAGTGGAGTAACAGAGCTTAAGAGGAAGGCTAGGCCTGGGACATGACAGGACACAAGTGTTTCCATGTGAATGTGGCAAGGCAAGTGGCTGCAGCTCGGGCTTGTTGAAGGAGAGGAGTTCAGACAGCACCTCTTGCAGAGCTCTCACTTGTTGGCTTCAGCAGTGCTTGGCAGTTGCTACAGCTTTCCCAAACATTTCTATTTTTCTTCTCACACCACTAAAAACAACATTAGAAACATCACGTGATGTTTTCTGGAACAGGTAAGGATTACCTGTTCTTTGTGTGTTAAAGATAACCAATGTCCTGCATTTTCCCAGCAAAGCAAAACTGGAAAATACCATTGTTGGGGAATAGTCCTGCAAAGATGGGAGTTTAGTGGCAGCAGACACTTAAAATCATTCCTGTCCTGGAATAAATACAACAACATTTCTCACTGTATTTCTACTGCCTTTTGGCTTGCTCAGTCGCTGTGCCACACACTCTTCACAGAGGCAACATTTTCTCACAACAAAATCACCCATCATGGCAGCTGAAGCTGTTTTTTACCAGTGATGGAAACTAAAAAACAGATACAGAAATCTGCATTTGAGTCATTTCCATTCTTGGATATCAAATGCTCCCACAACTTCTCTATATCCACATCTCATTAGTGCCAGGCAAAACTGCAATCAACAGGATGAAGTTGGCCATACTCTTTCAACTCTTCTACAGCTGTAAAACTGAGTTTAGATGGATAACTGGGTTCTCCAATCAGTATAGCTGCATTCCTTTTCACCTTGTTTGACCATTTCTGGTCTGGCTCATTTCTGTATAGCACAGCATCATAGTACTTAAAGCACCAAAACCAAGGTGAGAATCTGACTCTGTCTACTGTGTCACATTCCAGCCTACCACCATGACCAAGCTGAATGGAAAGACTTTGACTTTCTAAACCACATCTTCCAATCCCACCCAGCTTCATAGAAAAGGCATAATAATTTGTCTGCTGCAATTCTTAAGAATTCCTTCTTGCTACTGACTGTTTGTCTAAGTCTCATTGCTGCATTACAGTTCCCTAATGCAACATAGGCTACCCAGGATTTGACACAGGAGCAACTGATCTTGCAAAAATCTTTCCTAAGACCTGCTAATCCAACAGAAGATTTGAATAGCACTCAAATGAGAAGAATAGAAATTCCTTCCGTTCTGATCATGTTATCTCACTCACTCCTACCACTCAGCTCATGTGCTTTGATGGGGTAATTCTCACATCTCCATTATCTTCTTATTTTCTCTCTGCTTAAAGAATTCTACCTTAGATACAATGATGTTTGTGCTTCCTTTCTGTCTGTCACAGGCCAATACTAGGTCTGACAGGATAAAAATACCTACTTTTTTGCATACTCTCCATGCCTCCACTATTAGTTTCCACATTCATGTTTCTATTATCCATGTGCAGATAATCCAGGTTACAGATTAACCTCTCTGCAAGTGCCAGCAGTGAACCTGACAGTGTGACTCAATCACCTCCCTGGCAGCCTAGGCCACTGTCTGACCACTCTTTCTGTGAAAAATTTTTTCCTACTGTCTGCTCTAAACCTGCCCTGTTGCAGCTTGAAGCCATTCCCTTGTGTTCTATTGCTANTCTCACCTAAAAAAATCCATAGTGCAGGCTCGAGGGTGCTATCTGCTATCCTCTTTTTATCAGCGTGCTTGGAAAAGGCGCTGAGGAGGAGCATGGATGGAGCCCTCCCTGGAGCTTCGTTCACAAAGCCTAGCCACGACAAGTTTGATGATCTCCGAACATCACGATCAGCAACATCTCTGACCTTTCTGTTTCCTATCACAACTTTTTAGATGGCCCCACACTCTTATTTACATATGATCTGTATTAGGGTTTTGCTTTCTTCTACTTGCTCACCTCATCACCCACTGTATGGCAGATTATCAAAAGATGCTCTAATCTATCCCCAAAAGTATCTCTCAGCCTCAGTCACAAGCCTCCTCCCAAAGAAAGCATCAGTGCAGGTCCTGGCACATCCTGTGTGCTGTGTTACTACATTAAACAATAGCACAACAAATACATTAAACAACACAGTAATAACCATGATGAAAATAATGAGCACAGTTAACTGTTTGGACCCTTGCTTCCTTTGTAGCCCTTGCTGAGACATTTAGCTATTAAAGGCTGTATTGTATTTTCAGATTGCCAAGCTATTAATAGCCAAGCAGAGATAAACGGCAGCCTTACGCTGTACAATTAAAACTTTTCCAGTTTACCCTTTCAGTAAAATTTGTGGTTTATAATAAGCGTCTTTGTCTATTCTGAAGAGAGTAAAGATTGGAAAGTTACATAGATGGGAACAGAGGTTCATTAAAGATTTAAAATAGAATGTGGTTTGGCATTGTAAAACAAACACGCGCATAAAATGGGTCGCATCGAGAGCTGCCTGAAAGAAATGCTCAGTGTTCCTTTTCCTCTTGTGATCCTGGATCTGCTGGTCATGCTACCCACAGAAAGGGATAAAAAACCAGCAGGGAAAAACATGCATGCTTGTTCCCCAGTAATGTGAAGGTCTGCTCTATATCCCCACTCATTTTTCATACATATATATATATATATACTGTGTGGATATGTATGAGAAAAACATGCTTTTTTATCTAGCATGCATCCAGATATTCATCCACATATACAGACTTTCTATTACTGATTTTTCTCACCTTAGTGCCTAGAAATTCCTACTACAGAGCAAACACATATTGACCTGCAGAGACCCAGCGAGCATTTAAGCATGAAGAGAGCATACATGTTTTGTTAAAGTCTAATTCAGAGCACAGCACATTCCTATTTATCAAACACACAAGGAAGGTAGAACAAGGGAGAGAGACCAAAAGCATTCCTGCAAAGCCAAAGTTTGACTTAGAGGGTTAACATTACCAGGTAATTTATTATATTGCTGGACACGGCTTCCATTCAGATAAAAGGCAGTTGCTTATCACATGGATTTTAATATAGCAGGTCAGGAGTCCCAGAAATGTGCAAAAGCTGCATCTTGAATGGCAAGTGATACACACAGACTATGGCTTTATTTACAGTCACTGGGAGCTATTGCTGCTTGCCCAGAGCCCCAGGAATACATGTTCCTTGCCAGCAAGCACCTACACCAGGCCAATAATCCTGATGATTAACAGAATCTATCACTAGAGGGAGGCTGAACACATGTTATGCTCTCTTTGGCCTTTTCAGTTTCTCTAAACATTAAATGTAAGTGATCTAAAGCAAGCCCAGCCACCATACTGCTAAGTAGAAGATGTGCTATTTAAGGTAGCAACTCCTGTAGGCAAAAAATCATGCTCTTCCCTCCCCAACTCTTTGCCAGTATGTGCACGCAAAATGAAAGAGCTAGACAGATAAATAAATAAATAAATGCAAATCCCTCCATTCCGGCTCTTTCCTCAGCTGATGAGTCACAGCCCACAGAGGCACCGCTGCTGCCACTCGCTGGGAGCCACTCACACAGTGACATGTCTGGCTACCTCCTTCGCAACAAGAGTGAAGCTTTGGCTGCTTGCATCCAGCAACACATTCCCACCTGCTCCCAGGTGCGAACACTAGGCAGAAGCAAGGTGAGTCTCCTCTGAACAACCTTGCAGAGGAAGGCATCTATGCCTTCAGACTACCTTTTGGTCGTTCTTATTCCAAGATTTCTTGGTAATAGGAATTTAAGTCCTTTGGATAATCTGCATTAGTGCAAGGGGACACTACAACCAGTGAGTCCAGTAGGTCTGAACATGGGAACAGTTCCCTGCCCACATAGTCCCAGCACTGCAGCCCCTCCATACATAGGTGATTATAATAGAATCATAGAATTGTCAGGGTTGGAAGGGACCTTAAAGCTCATCTAGGTCCAATGTCCCTGCCCTGGGCAGGGACACCTGGCACTAGAGCAGCTTGCTCCCAGCCCCAGCCAGCCTGGCCTGCAACACTGCCAGGGCTGGGGCTGCCACCACCTCTCTGGCCAACCTGGCACAGTGGCTCAGCACCCTCCTGGCCAACAACTTCTGCCTAACAGCCAACCTCAATCTCCCCTCCTCAAGCTTGGATCCATTCCCCCTAGTCCTAGCACTGCCTGACATCCTAACAAGTCCTTCCCCAGCCCTTCTGTAGCCCCTGCAGTTACTGGAAGGCCACAAGAAGTCTTCTATCAGCCTTCTCTTCTCCAGACTCAATAACCCCAGCTGGGCCACAAGAAGTCTTCTATCAGCCTTCTCTGGACTGAATAATCCCAACTGTGTCAGCCTGTCCTCATAGGAGAGGTGCTCCAGCCTCTGATCATCCTCATGGCCCTGCTCTGAACACCTTCCAGCATGTCCATATTTTTCTTGTCCTGGGGGCTCCAGAAATGGATGCAGTACTCCAGGTGAGATCTCAGAGTGGATTAGAGGGGGAGAATCACCTCCCTGCACCTGCTGGCCATGCTTCTCTTGATGCAGCCCAGGAACTGGTATATTAAACTATTTCCTATATTCACTTCATGCAACAGTTCTAAGTCCAACTGTTTCTTCACTTCATCCCCCACACTAAACCTGCACATCTTCTTTGGTATATCCCAAGTTCTTTCTGTTTTCAGCCACTGATGGTGTTTACTAATTAATGTAGAGCTCTCACAGTAATGAGGCAGTGTGATGTAGCAGACAGAATTGCACTGGGATGCAGGAGATCTAGGTCTTATTTTTAGCCTGCTGCTGGTCAGCCTGGTGAGCTAGGTAAAAGCACTGTCCTTGCTTCAGCCTCTTTATCAGGAAGAGATAGCTATTTGATGGCTATTTCTTTTGTAAAGCATTTTGTGGCCTGTTGATAAAAAACACACTGATAACAGCCCGGGGTTGTTGTGAAAGAGGTTATCTGGCTGAATAACAATCCTCTCCTTTCCATGATGTGGTAGCATCTAGTGTCCCAAATGAAAATCAGACCCACATTAGAGATGCAGTACCTATGGGTAACGAGCAGAAATTCAGAAATGCATGCTTTTCCTGAGGTAACCCTTGGAAGGTCTGCAGCTGAGGGTCATGTCTGCTCTGAGCCACCCAGGTCCTGCCCCAATACAACACACTGGGCTCTCAGTGCCTCCTTTAAGGAGGAATGGTTGTTTCCAAGCCAGTGGAGATCCAAAGCCCTCATGCTATGGCTTACTGAGATGCCCCATAGCACACAAGGCTCCAGGGCCAGCCTTCCCAGGGACAGGAGGTTGGGTAGGGATTACTATGCACAGTCCTCATCCCTGAGCAACCCTGCTTGCAGAGGATAGAAGAAACTGGCAGCACCATGAGCAAGGGTCCTTGCCTGTGAGCAAACAGGGCACTTGAGAGGCTGCTTATGAGAGCTTTTCACTTGTGCTTTCCCTAGCCTGGGCAGAATGCCTGCTCCGAAACTAGAAAGAAAAATAAATCTGCCTCCCTCCTTCCCAGATCTATCTCTTTCCCTTTGACAAACAGGGATTTCATTTTTCTTCCCATTCAGGGTTTGTTGTTTTTTTTTTTATTGTTTTTTTCTCTCTTAAGCTGAGCCCAAGCCAATGTGGCAAAAGGCTCTTTGCTCATGTCCTTATTTGTCAAACATGCCATTGCTACACCCTCACCACCAGTTGGGAACAGGCCCTTGCCCTCAGTGGCTCTCTTCAGCCAAAGGGGAACTTCCCAACACAATTCTCCCCCAGTCCCAATGCACTTTTTTTAAAAATAAGCATTTCCTTTTCTTTTTCTTCCTTTTTTTTTTTTATAAGCATTACAGTTAAGGAGAAAAGAGTTTATATTTCTGAATTCCTTCCTCTTTCCTCCCCAGCCCTGTTGTGTATCCAAATAGAACAGATCTAGATGGGAGAACAGAAATGACAAGAAAATGCTAGATCTATTGCAAAGGTATTTCATGACTTAATCCTACTCTGATTTCCATCAGAGCATAAGCACCTCAATGGAAGTCAGATACCAAAGTACCTTTTTGGATCTGATCCTAAGTGGCCAGTTCCACTGTTCAAATAGAGATCCAGAGATAAACAGGCCTAGGAAAACTAGGTATTATTATTTTAACTGCTGCTCTTAAGCTACAATTTAAACCACAATAATCTGTGCAGCTTTTAGCTGTATGCTAGCAGTAACTCACGAAACGATAATAAAATAAACTTATATATTCTGCTGTCGTCTTCAACGTCACACCTAGGATGAAACACTTTACCTGTGAGCCACAGCTCACATTTCACCAGCTGTCACCAGCAAGAAGTTTCTGCTGTAAAGGGGCTGATTTGCTGGAGCAGATAAATGTCAAAGTCTGGAGGGCTCACACTGGGTCCTTGAGGGCCAAATTGCTCCAAGCAAACTCATATCTGGTCCATGCTTAGCAAAGGGGAAACTGAGGCTCCAGCACTTACTTTTAGCAAATGGGAACCTGAGGGATGGAAATGAAGTGGCCTGGCACTGGAGAGTACAAGAATGAGGCTTGGCTTTAGTTTGTTGAATTGGGCTCCAACACATGGTCATGAGATCTCTGCCTTTCAGGAACCAGGTCCAGAGGGTTGAGAAAGGATTCACAGCTGAAAGAACATTTGTTCTACTCCTTCAGTGGGGGCAGCTCTGTCTGGAGTCATGAAAATTACTGTTCTCAATGCACAAAGGCATCAAGCAGCTTTCTCCACTGCCACTTGCCCTTTTCCCTCATCTCTTGGGCCTTACATCTTGCTTCAGTACAGCTTTTGCTGCTCCTGCAAGATAAAGAGCTGATCTCACAACACCAGACCCCACCAGCTCCTGACTTTTGTCTGCTTCCAATCTCCTTCAAAGGATGGAAGGGGAAAAAGGGGGAAAAGGTGACCGAGAGCACACAGATTAAAGGCAGGAACCCATTTTTGCTGTGTAGAGTACATCCAGGGGCACTGACAGGAGTGCTGGGGTACGACTGGTAGGCTTGCCTTCCTCCAAAGAGGATGCTACGTGAAGGAATCTTGCTCTAAAAAAGCTCCTGACAAAACCCAATGCTGCAAACAGCTCCAGCCCCAGCTTCCCAAAGCCAGAGAGAAAGGGTGTGACAAATACAGTTTTGTGAGCTCAGCAGGGTAAAACCATCCCATCTCATGGCTCTACCAAGGGGCACATCCCAGTGACAGCCCCAAGCAGCTCAGGCATGTCTTTGAACCCATCACAGGAGGAAGGCATGAAGAGCTGGAAACACAAGCCCAACCAGAGGGAAGCCTGACCCTGGAGCAGCATCTGAGGTGCCATGACTCCTTCCCACTGCCCAGGCTCCTATGCAGGCAGCTGCCAAGGCAGCACCCTGCCCTTGTCAGAAGCCTGGCTGTTTCACTGCTTCCCAGGCCAGTCTGGAAGTTCCTCTGCTCCCACTGGGTCCACTTGGAGAGATAAGAGACAGACCAACACTTACTGGGGAATTACTTCATTCCCCCAAGGCTGGGAAAAGGCAGACTCAGAATTTAATGTCCCTGGTGGCTACAGCCTTTCCTGGCAAGGGAGAAGGCAAATCTTATTAACTCCTTCCCTCTCGAAGGCTGCTTATAACACTGAACCCATAGCAGGGACATGCTGAGACTGTGATCTCGCCACAGGCAAGAGATCATAGGAAGCCCATGAGGAAGGGAAGTGTTTTCTTTTTACATAAAGAGGCATAAAGTAGATGAACTAACTCTGGAGTTTGTGGAGGGGTCAGGAACTAAGTCAGGTCTCGAAATCTGTTTACTGTCTGCCTGCTAGCCTATTCTCAGGTTCAAATCCATCAAGGGACAAGGACAAGGACTACCACAACCTTCCAGGGTTATCAAGGGCAGCTCCATAGCTGTGGATATATGGTTACACAACTCTCATCAGCCTCAAACCTAGATCACTCTCACTTTGCTCTCACTACTCCTCCCAGAAGGCTCTCTGGACCTCTGCAGCCTCAGTGCTTAGAAACACTCTAAACACTAGCATGAAGGTACTTCTGGCAAGCTCAGCCTCTCCTCCTCCTGCACCAGCACTCATCCAGAGTTGAAACAGTTCTTCTCTGGTGCTTACTTCCCAAATGTATTTCAAATTTATAACCATACCCTCTCCTCAGTCTTCCTTCTGCTCAGCTAACAAACCAAACTCTTCCAGTCTCCACTGGCAAGACCAGCTCTCCATTCCTCAATCCCCAGCAGCCTAGCTCCATTCCCTCCTGCATGTGCCTGAGCTAACACAACAGTGCCTGGCACTCCAGCAAGCTAGTGATGTCTGTGCTAAGGTGTTCACACGTTTCAGAAGTGTTCAACATATGTGTCTAGCCACACAGGACATGCCATCATCACCTGATGCATCTTAGACATTGCACTTTCACCCAGATAGCAAATCTAGAGGGTCCAAGTCAGCAAAAAGGGGGTGAAAAGGGTCTCAGTGACATTACTGGAGCCTGGGCCAGTGCTTATTTGCTTCACTTACTTTTAGGCATCTAAACAAAGCATTTTTAGAGGCAGATTACTGCTCTAAAGTCTCTCCACAGTCCGTGGAAGGAGATGGCCCTTCCAGAAAACAACTCATTCTGGGAAGCTTTCACTCCCATCTGCCATCACAAAGGCATAAGGCAATTAGTCTACTAATTCAAGCTGGATGGGAAAAATCCTTTAATAGCCCAGCAAGTTTTGAATGGAAATATTCCTTACTTGGGAAACACAGCTTGTTAAAGCTGACTTGGTTGTTCCTGACACGTGATTTCTAACCACAGCACTTTGCCACCTCATTTTATAATCATCCATTTACTTCCACAGTTTCTGGATCAGTTCTCCAGGAATGATGAAATTCTTGTCATCTTACCTGCACATTGAAAGCAACATCATCCAGAGGGGGTGGGGGAGGGAAAGCACCTTGTGATGATGTGATGTTCCCAAGGTCATCCACAGGAGGTGGGGGTGGAGGAAGGAAGGTCCCTAGGAGAGAGAATGGGAGAACTTATACTCACCAGCATTTCCCCACATCATGACATGGATGATCAGGATGAACCCTGCAATACTCACAGCTCTGCCATTGGTTGTGTGGCACAGGAAGTAACACATCACTTAGCCATAAAATGCTCAGCTGAAGCCCTTGCTACTTCAGGAGATGGCTACAACAGCTCAGCAACACTGGCAGATTGCTGAGGGATGCACAGAGCCTGCAGCAGAAGGTGACTTACCACAAAGCCTGAAGACACCAACAACCAGCTCTACAGATCAAAGCTTGCATCTCAAACCTGCTGCAGGCAACTACAAAACCTGCAATCATGAATGCACTGCATCCAGCCTCACAACAGAGCCCATCCAATTCCTCCCCTGGGGTGCTAAATGATGCCAGCTCTTCTTGATCACCACAGAGAGCATCAGATGCTGCCTCAAAGCAGGGACTCCCTGGTGCAGAGATCACACGGAGCCCAACATCTAGCCCAGTCCATCTCCTGCATCCCTGCTGCTGGCAGGCAGACAGCCACATTCTTTGCACCTCCCTTTTCCCTTAGAGCTTCATGCAAAGAGCTGCTGGAAACATGACAGGCTCTTCTCAGTGACAATACACACGATGGGCCAGTTGCAAGCTCAAAACCATCCACTTCTTCCCTCTGATGCTTTTTCCATGGGGATGATGTACAAAATATCTACAAGATAGAAGAGAAAAGAAGGACAGAGGAGCACAGGCTGTGGACAGCAGGACACCAGGCTCTGAAAGCACCTCCTAAAGATGGAAAAAAGGGTGTTTGTCCTTAGCACTGAAGTTGGCTCCTGGTGAGGCAGCTGCCTGTAATTTGGGCCATGCTGGTATATTTTTATTTCTTCTCCTAGAAGTTGATACTGCAAGTAAAGCTGTTTGCTGTTGGATCTCTTGTGTGCAGCATCTGGGATGGAAGTTCAGATGAGTGTGATATTTCACATACAGAGGAACTGTTGCTTTTGGAGGGTTTTAACCCTTTTAGGAGGAAACATAGGCTTCCTTCTTGATCCTCCACATCTTCACATAGTGCCACATCACCTCCCAGCTACAGGCCCTCAGCACCATCCCCAAATACCAAGAAGGTTCCAAACTGCTCAGAGAGGTGCTGAGCCAAAGCCCAGTGACCTGCAAGTCCTCTGGAGCACCCATGCTCAGGTTCCAAAGCCTCTGGCACAGGCACTAGCTGGGCAGCACCACTGGCACAGCACCTTCATACTACTTGCCATGGGAAGCAGATAGGTTTGAAGCCCTGAAAAGCTCCTCTGTTTCATTTCAAATCTCTCTCTGCAATGCACAAACTCCTCCTAGGAGTGTGGACAGGACTCAAAAGAACCTCTCTGAATCCCTAAGAAAGTATTATCCTAAATACAGCTGCACAAAGATAGTTTGAAAACAACACACTGAAAACTAATTTAAGACAACTATGTTGCTCCAATACATAAAATCTCAGGAAACCTACTAGCTCCTGATACTACAGGGTTCAAGACTGATTTTTTTTGTTAAATGTTGTCTAGCAACATCTGCACTATCCTCCTCCCTGTTCTAGAATTTATCCAGTCTCTTATTTCAAATGATATGAAAAACAATACAGAGTAAAAAAAAAAAGTAGTAGTATTTTGAAATTAATATCTTGGTGCTCAGTTCTAAAAAAATGTTGAGTTGTTTGAGTGCTGAGTAAACTTTTCTCCTTTTCTCTGAAAGGACCCTCCAACCAACCAATGTGATTTTGCAAACAAACTCTACTGCAGCAGATATGGAACTCCCAAAGAACACACTTGGGATGATGTTTCCCCAGTTAGTCCTGTCTCCAATGCCAAAGACTCATCTCCCCACACAGCACAGTAGTCCAACACCCTTGCTTTCCTACAAACCTGCAAAACTGAGACAGGGATTGTCCTGAAGGGGATGAGACAGGGAAAGGGATAAGGTCTGTGCATGAAGAGAAGGTAAAAAGAACAATTGCTATAACAGAAGGGGAAAACAACAACTGCTAGAACAAAACCACAAACACCATTTTTCCCCTTTGGAAGAGCCATTTCTTCCAAAAAGAAAACAACATTGGCAAGATTTTTCAGAAAAGGAGCAAAGGACAGAAACAGAGACAAGTCATCTTCTTGAGTTTGGAAAAACCACTTTCCTTTGCAGCAGGAGACAGCTGGCTTTGCTGCACCCCAGGCCAGCTCTGCTGACTCTGGCCTCTGTGTCAGAGAAGCTGTTGGCTCCACGACTGTCAGCAGCTGCTGGCTCATGAACTGCAGGGACCTTGCAGATGTTTGGCCTTCTCCTGGTCCTCTGCAAACAGATGGACTTTCCTCCTTCACAGCTTCAGTTATTTATTCTGCCACTGCACTTTCCTCTTTCCCACACACAGCCACAGGACTCTGTACTGTTCCCACTGCACTCAGAGGAGAGTAATCCCTGGGATGCAGGAGGAAAAGCTGTTACTGTATCATTATTATTATTGGCATTGCTGGAAGTCTCCCTTTGGCAGTGAGGGAAGCATACAAAGACTGTAAAAATCTGTGTCCTCAGCACTGTTTCAGATGATGTGGAAGAAACAGATCTACATTTGAGGGAGTAAAGGCAGAAAACAAGCTTCCACCCCCTTTAAGCAGGATCTCCCTACAATGCATCTCAGGGACCTTCTCTCACCCCCAAAGCTTTACAAGTCAGACATTTCACTTGCTAAAAGCCAGATGAGCCATAGCAGGAGGCAGGAAAGTCCATGTGCAGCCAGAGCATAGCACTGCCACCCACTGCTGACCACCCCGAGCATCAGCCAACTTTGTGGGGACCTGTCCAAGGAAGGGACTCTCCCCTGGGCTGCATGGATGCACCAGCAGCCACAGGGGAAATGGGGACACATCCCACCCTGAGCACTCATCCTCTTCTGACTGATTTAACCCTGCTGTCTCCCATAAATAAGAGATAAGACGGGCAAAGGTTTTTAGTATTGATTACTCCTCAGCAGCGAGGCTGACATTTTGGTTGACATTCACCTGGCATCAGCCTGAACACTGGGGGTACTTAAGTTATGACAGCAACTGCACTGAGCTCTGTCAACAGAGAGGCACCAAGGCACCTCCAGAAGGCAATTTATACTTCAAGGCAAATGGAATTGCCTTCCAATGGCAAATACCCCTGCAGAGGCAGCCCGGGGCAGGAACATCTACATGCAGGGAGGTGCATCCTGCCCCTCACACTGTGGCTGTCTGCCTTCAGCTCTTGCAATGAGAAATCTGTACCCATTTCCATATGTTTAGAGGAGGAAATAAACACTCCTCATTGTGCCAGCTCCTCATTTCTTCTTCATACAGCTGTGAAGGCCATGAGTCAACCTATGGAGGGGCTGCACAGTGCAACGTGTGCACCCGCTCCGTTATTTCCGATACCATGGTGCTCAGCTCTCAGCTCTTCTCCTGGCACCCAAGCCCCATCCTGTGCTCCATGCAACCACAAGAGATGATTCCATCAGCTTCAGCAATGCTTTCCCTGTATTTTGCATACAAGTAATTAGACAGAAATTTAGGCAGTCCATCAAAAAGGGTGTAAAGGAGGAGCCTGGGAACTACTGACCTGTTAGCCTCACCTCTGTGCCTGAGAAAATCATGAAGCAAATTCTCCTAGAAGGTCTGCTAAGGCACATGGAGGAGAGGGAGGTGATCAGAGACAGTCAGCATGGCTTCACTAAGGGCACATCCTGTCTGATGAACCTGGTGGCTTTCTGTGATAGTGTGACTACCTCAGTGGCCAAGGGACAAGCTGTGGATGTGATCTAGCTGGACTTGTGCAAGGCCTTGGACACAGTCCCCACAACATTCTACTGGCCAAGTTAGAGAGCTATGCATTGGATGGGTGCACTGTTCAGTGGATAAGGAACTGGCTGGCTGGTCACATCCAGAGGGGAGTG
>VWZO01019083.1:348700-369470 GCA_013396975.1 Bucco capensis | reverse complement strand
CACACTCTCACGCGCACACACTCTCACGCGCACACACTCTCACGCGCATACACTCGCACTCTCACGCGCACACTCTCACATGCACACTCTCACGCGCACACACTCTCACGCGCACACACTCGCACTCTCACGCGCACACACTCTCACGCACACACACTCTCATGTGCACACACTCTCACACATAGAATCGNGCACTCTCACACATAGAATCACACACTCGCACACACTCGCACTCTCACTCGCACACACTCACGCACACTCACGCGCACGCACTCTCACACATAGAATCACACACTCGCACTCTCTCACTCGCACACTCTCACTCGCACACTCTCACTCGCACACTCGCACACTCACTCGCACACTCGCACACACACAGAATCAACGCAGCAGTTTGCTGTAACTCTGCTCAGCATACAGTGCCTCCTTTCCAGAGAGAAGTATTAGTGTCTGGCAGCAGCCCAGGGTAACTGAGAGGGTGCCCTTGCAGTAAAACACCAAAAGCAGAGTCAGTTATCAAAACCTGAGTGTGATAAATTTGCAGAATGAATGAAAAGTTTTCTATTTAACTAACAGAAAAGGAACTACTGAAGCATTTGTGGATATTGTTAAAAGGAAAAATGTGGAAGAAAATTAAAATCTTCTGCAAAGATTGTGGTTACTTTGAAAAGCCAGAGATGTTATTCTTGAAATAAAATGTTGTGGGGGGAAAAAATGGTAACAAATTGCAGTAACATTGCTACAGTTTCTAGGCTGGACTTCTGAAATCTTCACTCTCAGGTTTGATTTTCCCTCAGAGCTGTTACTTGGACAATTTTGGGGAAAACACCCAGCAAAAAACATTAAATTATGTTAGATTGGAGAACCTCTTTTGATTTTCTTTTAACCTAACTTCTTCTCCAGCCTTGCTGCAGGACAGTGCAAATCCATTCTTTTCAGATTAGTGATGAATCTTCATTCTAAATGCCCACTCCAATATTAATAACCTCTCAGAAAACAATTAAAATGGATATATTGTTTGAGTCTGTGCTCAGGGAGCAAGTGAAGAGGATAAATCTTCCACGAGCACAAAAAGCTCTATCATACTTTGAGGCCTGCTGATGCCTGCAGTGACATAGAAAGGTTACTCACTGTAACATATGCATCTCCCCATGCTACCACAAGCACATGCCTGGAGCAGTGGATGGGAAGGAGGGGATGCTTAGCAGCACAGGGGAAGCATGGATGGTCCATTTCACTTTCTAACAAAAATCTCTCCATCAGCGAGATTCAAAGAGTAGACCTTTTCCTCCATCAGACAGAAGATGCTGTGGAGAGGAGAAAAGACTTCCCTTTTGACATCTCCAGCAAGTGCAAAGAGCCAGAGAGAGCCCAGGCAGATGCTCTGTTCAGAAATCACTTTCAGGCACAGAGATCCCTGATGTGCTGAGGCTTTATAGCCAAACACGGAGCCCAGGTCATTTGGAATTGCTTATTAGTCCAGTCTCCCTGAGCTCTGATAATTTTATAGCCAATGTCTGTATTTTCTTCATGAATCACAACAAGGAGAGAAGTGTCTTCTGGAGCAGCTGCTCTGGACTGGCATGTCTCCACACTGCTCAAGGTTACAGCTCTATCTGCATCAACACTATCCAGCCTCTGGTCTAGATCTCACCACAAGCTAAGCAGTGCCCTGGAGCTGAGCACTACCACTACTCTTGCCTTTTGCAGTCCCCAGAGAAATAAGGAGAAGGATGTGCTGCTGCTTGTCAATGTGGTGTTTTTACAGCATAACGACAAGAGTTTTCTTCAGGCACAGTCTGAAAATCCCTTGTGGTCTCCTGTGGCCCCTGGTGCCATAACTGTGCCCACAGCAGAGGGAGCATTAAACTCATTGCCCACGGGCAAGTGTGGGGAGTGATACCCATGTTCCTAGAATCCTTGGATGGGTAGGATGAGCTCATTAGCCTTCTGGCAGTCATCCTAGGAGAAGGACAACTCTGATTCCAAACCCGGGCAGATGGAGCTCATTTAGCCCTGTAAGGCCTTCCAGCTAAGAGGTTAAACCTCCATCCTAAGGACTTGGCTGCCAGCGTCCAAGCTTGCTAGGCCCTGGCAGATGAACCTTAGGACTAAAGGGTGGGTCCAGCTCTGCGCATGCTGTGTCTCACCTAAAAAAATCTCTAGTGCAGGCTTGAGGGTGCTATCTGCTATCCTCTTTTTATCAGCGCTTGGAAAAGGCGCTGAGGAGGAGCATGGATGGAGCCCTCCCTGGAGCTTCGTTCGCAAAGCCTAGCCACGACGACGAACAAGAGTTTTCTTAGAGGACCGCTTTTAGCACAGTGAGACAAAGGAGAGTCATGGCCCTAGAGTCTGCCTAGAAAAGAAGGGAACCATCCCCCTTGGAAGAGCACTAACCCTCTTTGCTGAATTAACCCAAAGAACAGTGGGTTTTGAAAACTCACACTGCAATTTTGCAATGCATGACTTGCTGCATGCAGCCAAGCAAGGTGACTGCTTTATGCAAAAGCAAAGCTCATTCCTAGAGGATTTGAACAATCACAGTCGGATTTCCTTGAGGAAAGACACCCAAGTGAATAACAACCCTATTTAAAGAGAAAACATAGCATGTTTAGGTACTTGGGCTCTCAAAAAGACAAGTAATCAAGAACACATCTGAGAATGACCTGAAATTACACAATGTTTATATTCCTACATAAAGGAAGAATTTTAATTTAAAAATATAGGTATAACCTAGCTTTAGAATTGAGTACCACTCGGTCAAGGGTTAGGGCTGGGCCAACCACTAATCCAGTGACAGATATTCTCTATTATCCCCTTTTCTCCCACTCCAGGGAGGAAACAGGGAAATTAACAGAGAGAGAGAGAGAGACTTGTGAATTGGAAATGAAACTTAAATTACTTTAATGAAAATAATAAGACAATGAAGTGTAGAGATATATACATATCTCTATATACACACACACAGAGACAAAACCAATACCACAACCAAACTCCCCTTGATGGCAGCTACATCACCGCTGATGCTATAGCAGGAGGACATCAGCAGCAGCTAGGACTCAGGCTCAGGAGGCTGGAGCCTGAAACTCTTGAACTGAGATGGAAGGCAGAACAGATAGAGTCTTGTAGGAACAGAACTGGGCTGCTGATTTCCAGAAGGCTCAGGAGCTCAACCTTCAGGCCAGATAGAGACCCAAGCCTCTCCTTATATGTACTGGTTGTTAATCAGGAGCTAAACAGCTTAATTATGCATCTCTTTTGCTTGGGTCTAGGACCTCATGCAAGAGACCCTAAGGACCAAGCTTGATATCAAGGTTTCAAGGACTGAATATGACCTACATGGCATGCAATACCTTGTTTGGACTCAAACTAGGACACACACCTTGGCAAAACCTGAATGTGGATGATGAAGATCATTTAGTTCCCTAAATGATTCTCTGCTTTCAAGTGGTTGAGAGATTTACTCTATATCCTTATCAGGCCATACACATCACATCATGTCATGGTGATTAGCATGTTGCTTGATTAAAATCTTTGATTCCACTGGATTGCAAAGGTTAATTTAAGAGCCTCTCAGATGAGAGCCCAAGGATGGAGCTGATCACAAGCACAGAAGAGCATGCTGTGATTGGAGCATGGATACCTGCTTCCCTTGTTCTTCAAAACATTGCAGCTAAAATCATCAATCCAAAATGGCTAAACAAAGGTGTGTGTCAGGTCAGCCAGCAAAATATTTCAAGGGATCGACTCTGCACTCATCATGAGAAAGAAAATAAAATCTATTTTGGTTCTCCTTTGCTATGTATTCAACATTTGCAAGTGAGAAACCAGGTGACTGCTTAAAGCTTGCAATGATGCACACCATCTTCAAGCTATTCTTGAGCAAAATGTTTAAAGTTTTATGTGGCTTGGAAATGGCTTAAATTCCCTGCTGATTTTAGCCTTTATCCAAAAAAAAAAAAAATCCCCTTCAATTATGTACTCTGCAGAAATTCTTTGGAAGGACTCTAGCAGCATTTTTTTTTCTCCCTTTTTTTTTTTCTGTTTGTTGTTTTTTGGCTTGCCAGGGTCTGCATAAAATATCCTGACTTGGATGTGCCCACTGAGGTTATCTGGACTTCAGCACTTGTGCTACTCATAGAAAATCAACTCTGCTTTCTTTCCTTCTCTCTCTTCATGCCTTTATTATAATTGAGGGGAATGGGAAGACAGCTAAAAGGTTGCAAACTTTTGGACAGACCCTGCTTTTTACCCTGATACCCAATGAGGAGATGTAAATCTGAAGCAGCAGGGCTGCCATGGAGTGAACCCAGCAGGCAGGCAGCCTGTGGGCAGCAAAGCCTGCAAAAGGCACGTTGTTCCCAGTGCAGGAGATGCAGCAGGAAAACAAGCCTAATTAGAGTACCACAATGTGCCAGCTATTCTTGGAGACAGAACAGCCCCTCAGGAGCTACTGCAGGAGAGCAAAGTGAGGACAGCCCTCAGACCACTCTAGCCCATGTCACAGGCATCCCCAGCAACAGAAACATATCCTGCCCTGTTCTGTCCTGCTGCACAGCTCAGGCTAAAGATACTGTCTCTCTGCTGCTTTTGTTTTCTGAATACCTTCATTTTGCAGAGCATACATCCCCTAAGGTTCCAGGAATAGCAACATAAGCCACACACAAATATTGTTTTAAAGAAGCGATTCCCATAGTTCTCCTATTTTTAGAGATGCATCTTAAACAACCTTCCCCAATACACTGGAACAGGACCCATATTATCTCTTCATAAAATGAATCCAACTTCTAGGCTTCTAAATTCATTGGTAAGCAGACTTCCTTTTATATTGTAAGATTTCCTTCCCCTAAGATGCAAGATATATTGCCTCAAGGGAAAAGCAGCTTTATGAAGAGGAAGCTACGTCTGCCAGAATTGTTCTCTTCCATTATTTGCAACATCCTTTCTCCCTCTCATTTTTTTAATAGAGTTGGTCACCAGAAGAACCTGCAGCAAAAACATCGATCCTTTCAGCAGAGCATCTACCTGCCAAGAGCTCCAAACAACTCTGCTCTTCTGCTGAGCCTTCTTAATGGCTAGAAAAGATCCATTTCCTGTGCATGCCCCATACACAGTTCTGACAGAAACAGGACTTTGCTATACACTTACTTTCTGCTGTTGTCACCAGGACAATGTTTGAGGGATGAATGGCTCACCAGTAATCTCCTACTTAGATATATTTTTGTAGAACTTCATTAATAGAAAGATAAAGAAGGAAAAAAGAGAAAGGGAAAACACATGCAGTAATGACCAGTGTTAAGGGAAAACCAAAAAACCCATCTGGTCTCTGATGTTGCTCCATGTGATCCTTAGAAACCTTCACCTCATGTATGCATGTGCTTGCATGGAGCTCAGAGTCAGTTACATGCCTAAGGTCAAGTGCATGCTTACATGTTACATCCCACAGGCCTTCAGAATGCATCTCTCAAATGAGGCATTGGCTGGAAAGCTCTGCTAAGCAAAAGCATCAGTTTACATACTTTCCCCAAAGGTTCTACTCAAAAGAGACTGACTGGTCGCAATGGCACCTCTTGGGAGATCCCAATGCTTCCCCAAAGCATTCATTTGCTAGGATTTCACTCCTGCACATTCAGCTTAGGGGAAGCAGTATGGGAAACTGGGACTAGGGAACTTGCAGCAATAGAAATGACAGGGGAAGCTAATGTCACCACAAGTCTCTCCCACTGATCCAGATCATGCACTCCACTAGGGCCACTGACATCTCAATTACTTTTAAAATGTCTTCTAAGGGGTATAATCTATCCAAATTCAAGCAGAGGGAAATCCAGGATTCCCTCAAATCAGAAACTACTTGATTTGGGACAAAAGGAATTTGCTTCCCAGAGCTCTGAATGGAGTTGCTAAAAATAAGCAAATACTCCCAGTGTTTATGCACTCCTCTCCCTCAAGTGAAATGATCAAGAGGATTAATTTTAGAGCATGCACAGTTTCAATGTGAAAAAAAAACAAACCCAACCAAATTGTATCTCAGCTTTTAAGCAAAGAACAGAGAGAAAGTCTAACATTAGAAATGCCAAAGGGAGAACACGCTCAAAGTTCACTCCAGGGCAGAAAGGTCATTTCTAGTCAGCCTTGTTTTAAATGTTCTCAGAAGCACTCAGGCTTTTTGTAATAAGATGGTTTTCTTTCAGTTTATCAACTTGATTTCCTCTAAAATAAAATAAAAAAGCCTCCAAAACAGAACAAAAGTCACAAAACAAGACAAGACAGAAACTTTAAAGGCAGGCGCCAGCTCTCTTTCTTCCTCTCCAGAGCAAAAGAGTGATTAAATTTTTAATGAATTATTGTTTAGATGACAAGAAATGACACAAAGATGATCTGTTGATTCCACTCAGGGGTATTTATTCAGAGCATCACAGGGAGATGTATGAGATGACAGGCAACAGACAACATGTCAATGAAGTCTGAGAAGCAATGCTTTGCTTATCAGGTACCAACATCAATGAAGAACATGTCAAGCTGATGAGCAATGGATCAGGTTTCACCACTGTGTTCAAAGCAATGTCCCAAAGCCCAAGTGTAGATCACATGCCAACTGACTGATAGCAATCCACCAGCCCATTTGCAACATAACTACCATGCTACTGGCCATAAGATCTGAGAAGCTCAGTAAGCACCTCTGTAGGGCTAAAAATGCTGTCTTAACTCTAGTAACTCACATATGATGACTAGGAGAAGGCAAAATTGTGATCAGTGGTTTTCACTGGAGTTGGCAGGATGATCTGAAGATAATGCAGTGCTTACAGTTCTATTCCACTTGCTAACTCATACAGGAGCTACAGACATTCATCTCCAACTGAGATTTCACCAGTCCCTAGTCTCCAGGTGCCAGCTAACTGTTAAACAAACTCTCTCTTGATTAAGATATGCCCAGAGCTGAAGTATGCTATGTGAAAAGCCTGCTGGGACACAGCTTCCAAAGCCTCACAGGAAAATATTTAATCAAAGACAGAAAAATCCACTAACTTTCCTACACATATAAGAAAGCACATATATATGATGATATAAAATTGGCATTTTCACAGTAAACGCATCAGTGTGCTGGTGCAGATATTCCCAGTAAGAACTGGAGCTACTGGCTAAAGCTGAATGTGGGTTGTTTTTTTCCTTGCAGGCTGTGCCTTTTCTCAGCTCTACTGGGTGAGCCCTGACAAAAAGCATGTGGCTTCAGGTCTTCCTTCTTTACCCAGAGAGTGGTTAGGCACTGGCACAGGTTGCCCAGAGAGGTTGTGGCTGCTCCATCCCTGGCAGTGTTCAAGGCCAGGCTGGATGTGGCCCTGGGTGACCTGGGCTAGTGATTGGCATCCCTGCTCAGTGTGGGGAGGTTGGAACTAGATGATCTTTAGGGTCCCTTCCAACCTGCCCATTCTAGGATTCTAGGATTCTATGAAATAACAAACCTATTTGCAAGTTCCAGAGAGCAGCATTTATAAATCCACTCAGCTAACTTAGCAGCAACTCGGCTGTGCAGGTGTCAGAAGGACAGGTGACCTGTGCTACTGATGAATGAAGGACAACCAGACAAAACCAAGTAGCATGCTAAAGCTTTGGCATTGGCAAACAAATCCTTTGTTGTTTCTTGGTCACTTGCAAATGGTGATGATTCCATATGAAATAATAAATAAGCACAGACTCCTCCAAGCCATCTTTAGAAATCTCCTTTTCAAAACACACTGCTTGAAATAATGAAGGAAAAGCAAGAAGAAATCTGTGATGATTAAGCCTTCCCTAGTCCCCACAAACAGTTATTTGCTGCCTTCCAATAGACTTGACTAATCATTTTTCTAAGTAGCCAAAAGATTTCACAATTAAGTGCTTACAGAAAGAAGATGCTTCTTCCTGCTTCTTCTGATGCCTCATGAGTTTTCCAGCTCCTCTCATAAAGAGCTTTCATTACTCTGGGCATGACAGAGCCAGAACTGCTACAAGAGAAAGCTCTGATTTCAGCTCCATCCTAGACACTGACTAAATGCCCAGAATCTTCATTGCTGCTCTTGGATCATGGGGCAGGGAAGAACAGGAACAAAAGTAAAAAACATGTAAAGAAGAGTTTGAGCATTAAGATCTGAACTGCATTTGCTGAAGATGTTTGTTAGACTTTGTGTAATCTAAGCATATTTGGTCAGGTACCTGGAGATCAAATAGATTGGGAGCCTCACGATTCCCTTCCTGCAGCCTTGCCTTGGTAGTGACAACTGCACTTTAGACTGATGAAATGTGACCTTTAGGCCCTGACATTTAGGCCCAGATTTCCCAACTTGTGCTACCTCCACCTCCAGTTTCACAGGTGGAATTCACAGCACTTTAATGTTTCAATAGTTGGCAGTGTCCATCAAACACAAGCCCATGTCTTACCCAATGAAATGGAGTAGTCCTGCTCTGGAGACTCATGCCATGCTGGATAGTTGACTTACACAAGATATCAGGCATGCCGTGGATCTTGGGAAAATCAACACACCAAGCAAAAGCTCATCTCCCAGAATAGTTACCCTACTACCTTATTCTCTTGTATTTGTTTCCTTACTGCAGTTACACAACACATTCTCACTGGGGCAAAAGGGAACATTAGCAAGCACCCTTTTGGACACATACAAACAGGCAGCACTAAATGTGCACCAAAAATAAGAAGTTTAATAGTCTTCCCTCGTGAGAAGGCATAACAAGGCAAATGGATCCTTCACTAGCTTATCTCAGTGACAACTCAGGAAAGCACCATATAGTCAGAATGGAAACATGGTGGTTCAGCAATTATTTGTTTAAAAGTCCATTGTGACTGCAGAGAAAGAGCTCAGCTGTGACCATGCATTACATGTCTTGTCTTGGATCAGCTGCTGAATTTGAATTATTTTCTATCTGGCCAACAAGAACAATTTACTGGCATGGAGAAATGTTACATCAAGAGTCAACCAGTCATTCCTGCAGCTCCCAAAAGACTCTTGTCCCTAATAAGGGAAGTGAACAACTGAAGGAAACCTAGTGATCTGGTAGCTGGAGATTCACCACCTTGACCCCCTTCAGCTGCCACGAGGTCACTTCTCCCTCTCCAGGGCAAATGTCCTGGTTTTACGCACGCAGGCTGAACACCTGATGCACCAAGAGAACCTGGGCAAGTGTTCTCCTGTTACAAACTCAACTGCTTTTCTGTTGCAGAGAAGGGTTATAGGCTCTACCTCTGCAAAACCACTGTTGTTGGGGACAGGTTAACATGGAAAATCCAAGTATGAATTTAATCCAAACCCAAGGCATTGAACAGTCTAAGCAGAAGACAAGGGATATACTACAACACTTCATACATTACCCATTATGTCCATGCTGATACTGGAGAAGATATTGGCCAGTTGTGATTCTACCCAGTTCACACTTCTTTCCTGTGTTGCCTCTTGGTTTTATAAATAGTTTTTTATGTAGGACAATTGTGTCAGATCTGAGCTCCCAGTGCAATCCTCCTTCTGTACTTGTAGAATGAATTCAGGCAGCCAGATTCTATTTCTCCTTGGGCATCACACACAAAAATTTACAAATGGCTCTATTTGTGCTCAGTTGGTCTAAAAACTGGTATCAAAAGTATCACAGTATGTCATCAAAAGTATCAAAAAGTGTAATAGAAAGGAGGAAAGGACCCAATTAAAAAAGCAAGATCTCTGAGATAATCTTGGTCCCAAGACAGAGAGGGCTGGCAAATAGAAACATCTCATCTATCTGTCAGTTGGAGTCTTACTGAGAAGAAAGGTGGCACCTTGAAATGCAAATTACAACTCTCCAGACCCAAACTGGGCTTCAGCCTCCTCTAACATGACAGGAAGGTAAGCTTGAGCAACAGGAATCCAGTTTTCAAGAAGTAGCCTAACTGTACTGCAGTTTAACAACCCATTAATGGCTTTGCAGAAGTGGTATGCTCTGCCCAGGGTTTGTCTGGCTGCACTGAGGAAGTGCATGGTGTTGACTTCCCAAACTGAGTCACTACTGTAAGCCCTGGAGCAGTAATTATAGAGTTGGGGGAAAATTTCCAGGAAACATCACTTACTGGTGCTCACAAAAATAACAAGGAAAATTGTCAGTTAGTGAACTTTTAGGGAAGAAAGTCTCTCTTCTCTATGACAAGACAGAGAAGAAGCAGCCTCTATGATTTGCTTGGAAGCAGTTATAATTAATATTGTTCTTTATCTCGGTTTTCCCTGGCAGTAGTAGATGTTGCTCCTAAGCTATTAATTCTGTACAGCTGCAAGGTTGGTTTTATTCCTCCTCTCTCTTCTACTGATTATTTCCAGGAAAAGATGCTGAAATCAGCCATGTCTCAGATCTGGAATATGTGTGCAATACTACCCATAGGTTGAACTCAAGCCCATGCATGCGGAGACTTCAGTAAACTCAGGTACCAACAACAGCTCAACTCCAGCAGCCCAGAGGTCAGCCTGAACTCTTCAGCCAACTGTTCAGGATCCTAATTTAGGGGAATGGTTGCAGCCTTCATGAAACCACTACTGTTACTGGAAGTCAAGCTATCCCATGCAGAGGTGAGCTGACCCTCCTGCTCAACCTAGATATGCCCTGGGATCACAGAGCAGACAGATGAGCAGCTGGGTCAGTCACCTAGAAGTGTTTGTTCCCCTCTGCATAGACAACAGTTTCCCTACGTCTCCTCAGAGTCAGGGACTAAGCCAGGCTTTCAGAAACATTTTGTCCCTGCAATAGTTTTAAGGATGCAACTGAAAATCTGGGGGAGGCTTGACCACCTTAGGGCATGTGCCTTTCCATTTAACACACATGGATTTATGCTCTGGCCTAGTGAGGGTGGGCAGGCAATCTCAGACATAGTCCCCTTCGCCACAGCAGCCAGCATACCCTGTTGAGAAGGATGTAGACTAGCTGACCACAGAAATGCAGCTTTCTGAAATAAAGAAGTCTTTTAAAAGCACAAGGTATGAGCACACATGCTTGTCCCCATGCTGTATACAAAGTGTAAATGCCTAATTTTATTACTATGATTTCCAGACTGCCCCCATCAACACACTCCCCTCTGAGCCCTGGGCCCAGTGTTGGCCAAATGGTCTTTGAGAACACCTCAGAGATGTTCCTCTACATGTCTAACACAAACAAGTAGCTTGAAGACAACAGAAAATCAGGGCAATGAGGGAAAGGCTGCTGGCATGAAGCTGACCTATACCTCCCATTCGAGCTCTGAGCTAGGCTGGGAGGGCACACTGGGTCCAGCTCTCTGCCAAGCTGTCCATCAGAATGGCACACAGTCCGTGACACTGATGGGACGTGACACCCTGTGCAATGCAACAGAGGAACAGCAAGTTTGTTTTGTACGTGCCACCGCGGAGTGGGCAGAGACAGCAGCGTGCTTTGGCTACGACAGACATGGGAAGCATTTAAAGCACTCATGCTGCGATAAGAGGCTCCCCTCATCTCCTGTCTGAGCCACACTGACCTCCCCTCTCCTCCTTCTTCCTGGCATTGCTAAAGATAATACAAAAATCTGCCATTTAAACAGATATTAAAATGTCTCTGTTTCAGAGGGGTTTTTCCCTCCTGTTTTTCTAAGGCCAATTAAAAATAAAAGTTTACCAGGAAGACAAGAAGGATCCAGCCTATAAGGATCTCACACATAAAAGAATTATGTCCCTGAGCACTTTCCAACAGACTGTCAGAAAATTTCATCTTTCTACTTCTCTGGGTGGATAGTCTGTCTGAGTAATTTTCTCTTTCTCCTGGGGCTGGTTGCTAAGAGACACACTATTACTTCTCTCTCTCTTATGACCCGATTACTGTGATCAGCAAAGACAGCGTGCAGACAACAGCCTGACATGGCTCATACAAGAACATCGGGCTCGTTACAAAATGATGGACTGTATTAACACTCTGCAGCCTCTTTGCTTGCCGTGGCCTTTGTAGAGTCTCCTGGCACAACTCGGGGCTTTTACTTCTCCATCTTCTGAAGTGCATGCTCAAACATTTTCAATCGCAGGACTGGGAAGGCAGAAGAATGGACTGTTACCTCCTGTGTTTCACTGCCTGACAGTCAGAGTGGTGTAAATGGATACTCATTGAGAAATCCTCCTTTTCCTTACCCTTCCCAGGAACTATGATCACCCCTTTTTGCTCTCCTGCAAAAATCTTGCAAATCTGTAACGGACAATGGGTTAGCACATTCCCTTGAAGAGTCTGACAGCACACTGTAACATTCATCTTGATGCTTCAGGGGCTGAGAGGTGATCTCCTTCAAAGAGCTCAACTGGATTGCTCTGGACAAGAAAACAGCTGGAAATGCACCTAAATGTAGGTGCGTGGTGGTTCCCAGGATGCCCTACATGCTCTCAATATGTGCAGAAACAGCCTGGCACTGTGTCCTCTGCAGAAGAGCCCTGGGTGATAGGGCCAGTGGGGAAGATAGGAACCTTGGAGCTCAGATTGTGGGCTTGCAGAGAGGGCCAGCTGGGGCAAAAAGTTAAGAAAAGTTGATTTTGTTGATTTTCTTCCCAGAGAACAGGTCTGCTGCCAGCTGCAATGGCTCAGGATGGGGTCATCCACCTCAGAGATCACCAGACTCCACTTTGTAAGAATTTAACCCTCATCACATTCACTTTTTGTAACATAAACTTCAAACTTCTATAATTTCTTCTATTAAATCTAGTTTTGAAAGACTGTATTTAACTAGTACTGTTTAGTACCATTTCTCTCCTCTTGAGAGCCCCCTCTCCTCCCAGCAGCTTGCTCAGAGGCAGCTCCCATGGCAGGAGCCCTGGGCACACCATCACACCTGGACCATACGAAGGTGCTTGGACTGTATAATGCCACTGCAGAGTACCTAGAAAAGCCAGTTGCTATCTCTTTCCAAATGGATCTCGTAACAAAAGTGGCCCTCCACTTCTAATTATTCCTCCCATGGCATTTCCCATAAACTCAGTGGCTGGCAAAACAAATGCCAGTTCTCATGTCAGCCCTTCATTTCAGGCTTTGCATTACAGTTTGGTCATGTCTAGACTAAACCAAAACCTGTCCTTAGTCCTTGTCATCACAGGAATGAAGAGTTGGAAAAGACCTGTGAGTCTTTGTCACTTGATAGCTCCTCAAATAGTTTGGGTAAAGCCACAGTCAAGCTCCTGGAGTACGCTTGCATGCTCTTCTGTGGCTATGACTTTACAGCTTGTGTGCTAGTTAAAGAAGACAGAAGGGGAATTCTTAGATAGTGATTATCTGCTTATTAGGAACTGCACCAGAACCTTGCTCATCACCTCCTGCATAACCACCCTCCACGGGGCAGCCAGAGTTCCAGGACCCTCAGTCCCACTCATGGACCCTGAGCTCTTGCACCCAGTCCATCTCAACATGCTTTGCTTAGCAACAAGCATTTTGGGCCTTGTATATTTAGTCCAAATTGTAATTGTGTAGTGTNCAGCGTGCTTTGGCTACGACAGACATGGGAAGCATTTAAAGCACTCATGCTGCGATAAGAGGCTCCCCTCATCTCCTGTCTGAGCCACACTGACCTCCCCTCTCCTCCTTCTTCCTGGCATTGCTAAAGATAATACAAAAATCTGCCATTTAAACAGATATTAAAATGTCTCTGTTTCAGAGGGGTTTTTCCCTCCTGTTTTTCTAAGGCCAATTAAAAATAAAAGTTTACCAGGAAGACAAGAAGGATCCAGCCTATAAGGATCTCACACATAAAAGAATTATGTCCCTGAGCACTTTCCAACAGACTGTCAGAAAATTTCATCTTTCTACTTCTCTGGGTGGATAGTCTGTCTGAGTAATTTTCTCTTTCTCCTGGGGCTGGTTGCTAAGAGACACACTATTACTTCTCTCTCTCTTATGACCCGATTACTGTGATCAGCAAAGACAGCGTGCAGACAACAGCCTGACATGGCTCATACAAGAACATCGGGCTCGTTACAAAATGATGGACTGTATTAACACTCTGCAGCCTCTTTGCTTGCCGTGGCCTTTGTAGAGTCTCCTGGCACAACTCGGGGCTTTTACTTCTCCATCTTCTGAAGTGCATGCTCAAACATTTTCAATCGCAGGACTGGGAAGGCAGAAGAATGGACTGTTACCTCCTGTGTTTCACTGCCTGACAGTCAGAGTGGTGTAAATGGATACTCATTGAGAAATCCTCCTTTTCCTTACCCTTCCCAGGAACTATGATCACCCCTTTTTGCTCTCCTGCAAAAATCTTGCAAATCTGTAACGGACAATGGGTTAGCACATTCCCTTGAAGAGTCTGACAGCACACTGTAACATTCATCTTGATGCTTCAGGGGCTGAGAGGTGATCTCCTTCAAAGAGCTCAACTGGATTGCTCTGGACAAGAAAACAGCTGGAAATGCACCTAAATGTAGGTGCGTGGTGGTTCCCAGGATGCCCTACATGCTCTCAATATGTGCAGAAACAGCCTGGCACTGTGTCCTCTGCAGAAGAGCCCTGGGTGATAGGGCCAGTGGGGAAGATAGGAACCTTGGAGCTCAGATTGTGGGCTTGCAGAGAGGGCCAGCTGGGGCAAAAAGTTAAGAAAAGTTGATTTTGTTGATATTCTTCCCAGAGAACAGGTCTGCTGCCAGCTGCAATGGCTCAGGATGGGGTCATCCACCTCAGAGATCACCAGACTCCACTTTGTAAGAATTTAACCCTCATCACATTCACTTTTTGTAACATAAACTTCAAACTTCTATAATTTCTTCTATTAAATCTAGTTTTGAAAGACTGTATTTAACTAGTACTGTTTAGTACCATTTCTCTCCTCTTGAGAGCCCCCTCTCCTCCCAGCAGCTTGCTCAGAGGCAGCTCCCATGGCAGGAGCCCTGGGCACACCATCACACCTGGACCATACGAAGGTGCTTGGACTGTATAATGCCACTGCAGAGTACCTAGAAAAGCCAGTTGCTATCTCTTTCCAAATGGATCTCGTAACAAAAGTGGCCCTCCACTTCTAATTATTCCTCCCATGGCATTTCCCATAAACTCAGTGGCTGGCAAAACAAATGCCAGTTCTCATGTCAGCCCTTCATTTCAGGCTTTGCATTACAGTTTGGTCATGTCTAGACTAAACCAAAACCTGTCCTTAGTCATTGTCATCACAGGAATGAAGAGTTGGAAAAGACCTGTGAGTCTTTGTCACTTGATAGCTCCTCAAATAGTTTGGGTAAAGCCACAGTGAAGCTCCTGGAGTACGCTTGCATGCTCCTCTGTGGCTATGACTTTACAGCTTGTTAAAGAAGACAGAAGGGGAATTCTTAGATAGTGATTATCTGCTTATTAGGAACTGCACCAGAACCTTGCTCATCACCTCCTGCATAACCACCCTCCACGGGGCAGCCAGAGTTCCAGGACCCTCAGTCCCACTCATGGACCCTGAGCTCTTGCACCCAGTCCATCTCAACATGCTTTGCTTAGCAACAAGCATTTTGGGCCTTGTATATTTAGTCCAAATTGTAATTGTGTAGTGTTCACTGCCAAAGATGCCTGCTCTTTGGCCACAAGTACAGCTTACTCATTCATTCTTCTACCCTTTCATTAGACCAACCTGCAATATAACCCAATGGACATTTATTGGTTGGTCTGACTTAGCAGTATTCTCTCTGGCAGAGAAAAGGAAAAATATATGTATAATCCTATATTATAACAGTTTTCAGGGCATAAAAGAGCTGCATTTGTGTGAACAAGGATGAACAAATATTACTCCACTGTTAACTGTCAAATAACAATTGTCATTATTTAACAGACTAGCAGCTGAAGGATGTTAAAATTTGAGATTAAAAGGGGCAAGTGCTGCCTGCTTGAATTCAAGCTATTTCTGCTTTGCTTTCTTGCTTTGACTGGGCACTACAGCCCTTTTAAAAATGTAGAGAGGAAAACATTATCTTTTCAGAAGTAGATTTGATATAGTTGATGACAGATGTTTGCAATTCAAGTTAAAAAAAGATGGCTTCATTCCATTCCAGTGTATGGCACAACTGCCTTTTTTTTTCCTCTTTTTCCCTTCCCTTTTTTGCCCTTTTCTTTATTCTACCCAAACTATTGTGGTTCACAGAACAGACCACTGCAAAGATGAATCATTATTCAATGTTTGAAATAATGAAGTGGAAAAATTAAATATAGCATCTTGGAAGAACAGATAGACAGGAGAAAAAGAAAATGAGGGGAAAAAATAGGCACGGCAGAAAAAAATTAAAACTCTACCCGCTGAGAAGTGTAATGTTTGCTTTATGATACCAAATAACAGAGAAAATAGAAGCTCACTCACCAGAATGAAAAACAAGGCTAGGAACTACTTGAAGTAGTTTTCAAATAACAGGCAATGTGTTCTAAAGCCTGTGAAAGTTGAATATTTGTAATTCTAACAAAACAGAGTCAGAATTGTTAACAAAACCTGGTGGCTTGAACTTGACATTCTGTGAACTATGGATAAGTATACTGGTTCAAGAATAGTTTTGATGCACCTGTTTTTTGTTGCATTTTTCCTGGTGCCATTATCTGAGGTGGCATTACAAAGAAGAAAATGCTCATCCTGAGAGCAAAGGCAAGAGCACCTCCAACAAAAAAAAGCAGATGCAGACACTATTATCCAGCCCAAGCAGTAACAACTTTTGGGATGACTGCAATCAAAACAGAAAGACTCACCCAGAGCCAGTTTATTTACAGTGCTGAGAATCACAAGTCCTGATGTTGGCCAATGTGTACAACTGGGCAAAAATCCATGTCTCCATAACTCATAAGCTATCAAGTAGAGAGATGCTGCCCAGGCATAAGGGCACTGACTTGGTCTCATGCCTCTTCAACACAGCTCAGTTGGCTTGGGGCAGTTTAAATCTGCTATTACACAAATGAGAACCACCACTCATTTCACAGAATCACAGAATCACCAAGGCTGGAAAAGACCCCCAGGATCATCAAGTGCAGCCTATGACCCAATACACCACAACATCTAAACCATGCCACTCAGTGCCACATCCAATCTTCTCTTAAACACCTCCAGGGATGGTGACTCCCCCCCCTCCCTGGGCAGCCTATTCCAGAGCCCAATCACCCTCTGCGTGAGGAAGTGCTTCCTAATGTCCAGTCTAACCCTCCCCTGCTGCAGCTTCAAGCCATGGCCTCTTGTCCTGTCACTAGCTGCCATGGAGAAGAGCCCAACCCCTACCTGACTACAACTTCCCTTCAGGTAGTTGTAGAGGGCGATAAGGTCACCCCTGAGTCTCCTCTTCTTCAGGCTGAACAGTCCCAGTTCCCTCAGCCTTTCCTCATATGGCTTCCCCTCCAGCCCCTTCACCAGTCTCGTTGCTCTCCTCTGGACCCTCTCCAGCACCTCAACATCCTTCTTGAAGTGAGGGGCCCAGAACTGGACACAGTACTCCAGGTGAGGCCTCACCAGTGCAGAGTACAGGGGGAGAATCACATCCCTAGTCCTGCTGGTCACACTATTCCTGATCCAGGCCAAGATGCCATTGGCCTTCCGTGCTGCCTGAGCACACTGCTGGCTCATGTTCAGCCGGCTGTCAACCAAACTGGTTTCACTTGGTTCTTACCAACAGGCAAGAGGATGTCCTTAGAGAGAAATCAATGGAGACTTCCAAAAGGCTGCTCCAAACTGGTTGGCAGCTACCCCTTAACAAGGGACCCTCGTCTTCCTGCTCGTTCTGTGGGGTGCAGGGGCTTTGCTTGTGCTTTAAATGCTCTTGTGGAGAAGGTAGTAAAGCCACCACAAAGAGGCCTGGAGCTTCAAGTTCATTTTCATCAGCTTTATTTTGTAAGAGCCTGTGAATGGTGTAGTTTTGACACTAATGAGCAAAGCATTGCTTCATCTGCTCCATTTCACTCAGTGCAAGTAATACATGGAAGAATGAGAGCAAGGATTAAGGACTTTAGAAGTTTCTAATATGCACTTTCTTTCTCTAAAAAGCAGGTACTAACACGGGGGATGTGCTCAGGCACAGGATGATTTGCAACAGTAAGGTTACCTCTGTATTCCCACTACATTTATATATGAGAATCCTGAGAAGGATGGGACCATGGCATCCATTGCAATGATGGGACCAGAAAAGGGTTACAGTACTTGTCAGCCTATCTTTTTGTCCCATCACTGAGACATGGCCTTGCCCCTGAAGCATGAATGATTTTTTTCAGTGGCAGAGCTGAGTGAGGCAGGAGGCAGAGACCAGCAGATTCCACTAGAAAAAAATCTAATACTCACACAGCTCAATTCAGCATCAAAACAACCAACACATTCTCATCTCTCATCCGGGCTGCACCAACGGTCCACATATGTAACTCACAATATATGCAAGGCAGCAAGCCTCTGCTTCCACTGTGATGAGAGACTAAATTGCACTGGCACAGATTCACAGAATGGTTTGGGTTGGAAGGAACCTTTAGAGGTCATGTAGTCCAACCCCTTGCAGTGAGCAGGGACACCTTCAACTAGATCAGGTTGCTCAGAGCCCTGTCCAGTCTTACCTTGAGTGTTTCCAGGGATGGGGTTTCTAACACCTCTCTGGGCAACCTCTGCCAGTGTTTCACCACCATTGTTGCAAAAAACCACAAAAATCTCTTCCTTATATGTAGTCTAAACCTATCCACTTCTAGTTTAAAACCATTACCCCTCGTTGTGTCACAACAGGCCCTGCTAAAACAACTGTTCCCATCTTTCTTATAGCCTCCCTTTAAGTGTATAGCGGCTGCCATAAGGTTTCCTCAGAGCCTTCTCCTCTCCAGGCTGAACCACCTCAAATTACAATCTCATGTTACTGTTGGATGATGCTCACACAACTACCACCAGAGCATGGCTGAGACAGCTTGCTCTTCCTGCACCCCAGCCTCCTTCCTCCTTTCCCTCTCTACTCCACTCTGGGGACACCTCACCTGGAGTACTGTGCCCAGTTCTGGAGCACCCACCACAAGAAAGAGCTGGAGGTGCTGGAATATGTTCAGGGAAGGGCCATGAGGATGCTCAGAGGCTGGAGCACCTCTCCTATGAGGACAGGCTGAGACAGTTGGGATTAGTCAGTCTGGAGAAGAGAAGGCTCCCAGGAGACCTTCTTGTGGCCTTCCAGGATCTGCAGGGGCTCCAAGAGGGCTGGGGAAGGACTTGTTAGGATGTCAGGCAGTGCTAGGACTAGGGGAATGGATCCAAGCTTGAGGAGAGGATATCTAGAAAGAAGTTGTTCCCCAGGAGGGTGCTGAGCCACTGTGCCAGGTTGCTCAGAGAGGTGGTGGCAGCCCCAGCCCTGGCAGTGTTGCAGGCCAGGCTGGCTGGGGGTGGGAGCAAGCTGCTCTAGTGCCAGGTGTCCCTGCCATGGCAGGGGGGTGGAACTAGATGATCCTGAAGGTCCCTTCCAACCCTGACAGTTCTGTGGTTCTGTGAATGAGCAGAGCACTGCAGAAGCTCACAAGAAGTACCAAGGAGCAGGTATGTCACTTCTCTGCCTCTCAGCCAACACAGCCACCCCACCAGCAAGGATTCCTCTTGCTATGGTGCAGAACCAGCAGAGACAAAACAGAAAAAAACAATAAAAAAAACCCCAAAACCAAAACACTAAACCAGCACAAAACCCACAGAATGTCCAAGTCAGCCTGAATTAATTCTTTCAGGGCTCTCATCCAAGCAATGAACAGACTCTGGACCTGGTTAGCTTCTATGAACTGTCAAAGATTGCAGAGCAGGGAACAGCATAGCTAAACCACAGAGTGTCTAGTCCAATAAATTCATGCCCAAGCGTCAAAATCTAGATAGAGCTAATGATGGCAGCTGCTATAAACAAAACCCACTAGGTATATCTGCCTATAGAGAAAACCAAAACAACAGAGCTTCATAGTTCACATTCCCAGTCCCCTATAGACACAGCAGATTATAATTTGCCATTGCTCAAAAGCTTCCACACACATGAAGAGGAGGAAAGTAAAGAGAGTCAAGCCCTGGGAAATTTGGATCAGCTGGGTTCAAGCACTGACACACTGATGTCAACCATGTAACCTCACCCCAGAGGTGGTCCTGCTGTTGTGCCTTGTCTCACAAGTCTCTTTCCCTGTTCTTCAACTAAGGTAAATGGGAAGAGATGGGTTGTTTTTTTAAAAAAAGGAATGAAAACCTCTAAGACCTTCACACGAGTCTTGTTGTTTGCCAGTAGCTGAAAGATGCCCAAGGAAAGGAAGGAAAAAGAAAGAAGTAGTTTCAATTCTCATCCCTTCATCTAGTTTCCATTATTAAATCCATACTACAGGAGGCATCATGCTCCCAGGCTCTTGTCCTGTGACTTCAACCACCCTGACATTTGCTGGGATAACAACACAGCAAGCAGTAGGCAATCCAGAAGGCTCCTGGAGAGTCTGGATGAACACTTCCTAACACAAGAAATAGACACCCCTACCCGGGGGGGTGCAATACTTGATCTACTGGTCACCAATGCAGAGCTCATCAGGCAGCTCAAGACTGGAGGCTCCCTGGGCTGCAGTGATCATGCACTGGTGGAATTCACAGTGCTGAGGGACACTAATCAGCCAAGAAGCAAAGTCAGGACCCTGAACTTCAGAACAGCAAAATTCCAGCTCTTTAAAGAGTTACTCAGCAGGATACCATGGGAAATGGTCCTCAAGGACAAGAAAGCAGAACAGAGCTGGCAGATCTTTAAGGACACTTTCCATAGAGCACAAGAGCTCTCGATCCCCAGGTGTAAGAGATCTGGTAAGAAAGGGAAGAGACCTGCATGGCTGA
>VWZO01019083.1:325129-348578 GCA_013396975.1 Bucco capensis | reverse complement strand
TAGTTGGGGATGTCCCTGCCCACTGCAGGGGGGTTGGACTAGATGAGCTCCAGAGGTCCCTTCCAACTCAAACCAGTCTGTAATTCTATGATTAACTGTTTCTGCATACATTATATTCACCAAGGGTGGCAATTACAAGGAAAGGCCATCAGGACTAATAAATATTGAATTTAGAAGGACCCAGCAGCATAACCTCAAGTGGCTAATTTTGCACACATGTCCTCAGAGCCTCAGAAGATCACAGAAAAACACATCCAAGTTCTCTACAGCCCTGTAAATCAAGCAACTGTCCTGGGAGGAATGTTCTCTGCACATCCCTTTCTGGACAGGCTTGGCACTGCAGTATCTCAGTCTGTCTTAGGCAGCTTGAGAAACACACACAGTCAGACTTGTATGAATGAAAGACATTGTGAATAAGAGGAACTTGGTTTTTTGGAAGTGGAAACAGTCATCTTTGCAGGAAGAGGAGACCTCCTGCGTGTTGAGCAATGATCTGGCACTTCCCAGTAGGCAAGGATGGATTTGTTCCCTTCCCTGCCACCATCAAATTCCCCTTCAAATGACCATACTGAAATAGCTATTTAAGTGTGAAAGCTGGAGAGCAGGAGAGAAATAACCAGCAGGGAAAGGAGGGATGGCAATCACAGCATCACAGAAAGGTTTGAGTTAGAAAGGATCTTCAAAGATCATTTAATCCAACCCCTTTGTCCCATCAGCAGGTCAGGTTGTTCAAAGCCCTGCATAACATGACCTTGAGCACTTGCAGTGATGAGGCATCCAATGCTTCTAAAGGAAACAAAATTAATACCATCTCTTTGGAAAAAGGGATTGTTTTGCTTAAGAGATTTTTTTCTCAGAGAGTAGAGGACAAGACTGTTATGCATGTTGTTGGCCAGGGTCTGCTGAGCAATAGACAGAGGAGGTGGGTAGCATCAACCACATGAGCACAGAGAAAGAAGGTAAATGTGAGTGTACTGTCAAGATCCACTCATCTATCTGAGGACCTATCTCATCCCAGCATAAAAAGAAGATGCTCTCAAACTTCAAACACATCCAGCTCCACACAAGGGCCACCTCTGGCCCTGGGTTCCATTCTTTTAGAGCCACTGCTCAAATGTCAGGACATCTAATTTTGATTTCCAGCCTAACTCAATAGCAGCTACACTTCCTTTCCATGCACGCTTGTTTATCCTGTAGAAAACCATCTTCCCTAAGCTCAAAAAACTTTCCTCCCTCCACAGGATAAACATAGAGCTGTGTAAAGACATCAGGAACCTGTACAACTCAGGGACCAGGCTACTCATGTCTTGCAGGCTCAGGCAAGGTTAATCCCCTCTGAACTGTTGCAGTGAGGAACGCTAGCACTAAATCCTCCAGAAACCCAGCCCAGACCACAACACATGGAAGTCTGGTCTGGTGTTTCTAGGACCTGTAAAAACACAGCTGTGCCTGCCTCTTCAGCTGGCTGCACAGCAGAGACTCGTGCAGGATGTTAATCAGAGCTGTGGTCTTTGTTTTTTCTTTTTATTATTACTATTATTATCCTCATCACTACTACTACTAATGCCATTATACCCAGGGTCTCCAAATGGATCCTTGTGACAGCAAGACATGGTCTCTGATGAGTTTGAAACAAGTCACAGAGAGTGAGCATGGCTAACAGCAAGGAGGGGGGCAGGCAGCACCTGGAAAATTGCTCACTTAGCTTGTCTGAACCATGCATGCCTTGAGTGCTTCAAGTCACATTAAAATGCTGCTGGTTTATAAACTGTTGGCTGTTGCAATTTCACTTTTTTTTCCAGTCATTTAGCCATTTCTAACCTCTTTTAAAGTTCCATTGACTAGCTTTTAATCAGCACCTTCTGGCTGATTTCTATGCAGGTGTTGAGGGGGAAAAAAGCAATCAAAGTCAAGGTGAGAACAAGGAAATGCTGAGGTGGGAGGGAGAGAGTACAGNATGGAGCCCTCCCTGGAGCTTTGTTCACAAAGCCTAGCCACTACGACGACACGTCTGCTCCACAGCCTAGCACTCCTGTGTCTTTCCCCTGTGCTTTCACCACAACCAAGAAGAAACCCACCAATGTGATGAGCCAGGCAGAGCTGTTGTGTGTGAGCAACATGCCTATGAAAGAATAATGAAAGGCCAGGCTGGAGGAGGATGCATTTTCCCAAATGTTAAAAGCAATGAGCTGAAGAAATGACCAGGAACAGAATTTGCCAGTCTTCCAGAGAGACTCCTGATACCATCCCTGGAGCCTCTGCTAGCTGGGAAGCAACTCCCGCAGCACAGCTAGGGCAGGTAAGGCTGTGGCAGGCTGGGATGGCCATGGCTGTTTTCTGCCTCATGGCAGCTCCAGGACAGCCCTTCCCTGGAGCAGCAGTGCTGCTCACACTCCTCTCCAGCAGAAGGATGCTGTGCTGTGTGCTACCCACGTGCCAGCCAGGAAGTCCATGTGCCTCCAGCAACACAGCTCTGGGGGGGCAGAAGGGATGAAAGCAGAATGGGGTGCAAGGGGATGCTGCAGCTCCTCCTCCTACAGACCCACAGCTAACCAGCTGGGAAAGGCCTGTGACCAACAGAGAACAAGTTCTGGCTGAATGACTCACAGGGAATCAGGGCAGCAGGGAGTTGTCTCTCAGGCTGAATTATCACTGCAAAAACAATGGAGGTCATGGAAAAAAAAAGTTAGGGAGCCCAGAAGAGAGAAGGGAGCCACAGAAAGTGAATGAAGCATGCTGGGTTGAATATTTTAAATTACTGTCTCCCTCTTGCCTGCCAAATCCCAGGAACCTCATGTTCTCAGGTTATATGTGGCTGGACTAATAGCTTTGCATTGGCTGCTGACACTGACGAGCACCATGTCACCTTCTGGAAGTGGATTAGCTTAAGTTGCAGGCATGCTGTCCCATCAGTAAACCAGTCCCTGACCAGGTCTTGGCCAACTCTAAGCTCTTCCAAGGCCTGTCAGGTAACAATGGGATCTCCAAAAGCCCAGCAGCAAGGCAATTCTGANGGGCCCTTCCAACCCCTGACATACTGGGATACTGTGAGACTGGCAGTGAGAAAGTCCCCCTGTGAGGTGCTGACATCTCCCAGTTTCTAACAGAGCTGGCAAGGCTCAGCTGCTTGCAGGACTGGGGAGTTAGGGTTGCATGAGAAATGTTTGTGTGCCTGGTCTCTCCTTTTCTGCCTGCAGTGCCTGCTCTGTGGTTACAGAAAGCTTCCTTCCCCAAATGCCAAGAAAGCAAGGATTTTTTAGAAGGTGATAATGTTCCCAAGTCACATATATTTGGATCTATAATCACTAAAGCTCCCACAGTTAGGATATAATGACATTTTTCACCAAAAAAAAATAGTGACTGATCAAAACCTGTTTTCTTAGAAAAAAGTAGTGTCATTTTCCATTACTATTTTAAATTAAGAGAATTAGAAAAATAAGAATTTTCACTTGACTTGAAGGTGACATTTTCATTGCACTCCAGAAATGGATTTTTTTTTTACTGTTTTAATTCCAAATGTCTTTCTCTTCCTCTTACTTGCTAATGTTTTGTTACTGAAGGCAACAGAGCAGGTGCATATGAGTTTGCTTCTCCCACCCAACACAATTTCTTTTTTCATTCTGAGTTCTCTGGTGTTAGTGGCAGAGGAAAGAAACGAAACATTCATCAGACTTCTCCAACTTTCCTACAAAATATCCTCAACTTTAGAAAATTGCTCAAGTATGAGATTCAATATGCTACTTTGTTTTTCTTTCTCCCTTCCATTATTCTGTAGTCTTGCTGAAAATGCATATGCTTTCAAAAGACAGAAAAGAGAAAGATACAGGTGGCATTTATCTTATTGCACTCAACACAAAAGAGAGAAAAGTGGTGATGGAATAAAGCAGAGCATCCAAAACCAAAAAATCAAAAGCTGGTTTGGCAATTTTCTTGGCTATAAGCAAGTTTTTCTCTGGGGAGAGGATGGAGAGGAGGGCAAAGAGTTTTCCACCAATTTCTAGCCACAGTGAATCACCAGGAATTGAAAAGTGACTCCTCTGCCAAGAGAGCTACTGCCTGTTTGTGCTGCAGTAAGCTCCATCATGCACTCTCCACTGTCAGCTAAGGGTATCCGGGGTGCTCCAGCTGGAAGCTTCCCAGTTGCAAACTGCAGAGCTGCTCCCAGCCGTGCTCTCCCACTGCCAGGATCTCCCTCCCTTAATGGGGCCACAAGCCATGAAGCCAAATGCCATGCTCACTGCTTGTTTCTGTTAAGAGAGGAGGGCTTTTACAGCAGAAGGTAGAGGAAAGCTGACACGAGGTGACTGGCAGGAATTTGTATCTGGAGCTGTTAGGTCAGTAAAACAATGGTCATGTGAATATGCTCAGAATTATATCATTAAATTAGCTCATGTTCAAGAGTATTCCATAGTAGAGGGAAAGGAATGAAAGTAAAACTGAATCAAACCAGCAGGCTGGTGAGGAAGCACCTCTAGACCCATTCACTTATGCCCTACCACCTCAATTATGCCTCTACTCCTACATAGAATCATAGAATCATAGAATGGCCAGGTTGGAAGGGACCTCAAAGATCATCCAGTTCCAACCCCCCCGCCACAAGCAGGGATGCCAAAACACTAGACCATGTTGCCCAGTGCCACATCCAGCCTGGCCTTGAACACTGCCAGGGATGGGGCAGCCACAACCTTTCTGGGCAACCTGTTCCAGTGCTTAATCACTCTCCTGGTAAAAAACCACCTCCCAATCTCCAGTCTAAACCTCCCCTCCTTCAACTTAAAACCATTCCCCCTGGTCCTATCACACTCTGATCTCCTAAAGATTCTCTGTCCCTCTGTCCTATAATCTCCCTTTAGGTACTGAAAGACTGCTATCAGATCCCCTCGAAGCCTTCTCTTCTCTAGGCTGAACAACCCCAACTCTCTCAGCCTATCCTCATAGGGGAGGTCTTCCAATCCCGTAATCATTTTTGTGGCCCTCCTCTGGACTCTCTCCAGCAGCTCCACATCCTTTCTATGCTGAGGACCCCAAAACTGGACACAATACTCCAGGTGGGGCCTCACCAGGGCAGAGTAGCTCAATCCTACCTTTATAAAGGATTCCCATTGGGCTGGGATTAAAGAACCAATATTTAAAATGGTTGTTCAAGCCCCAGCTCCTTGGATTAACACATGCCAGTAGAGACCAAAAAAGAGCACCCCCTTGAAATGTACCAGTCTTGGACATAGGACATCTGCTTCCAATTTCAATCAAGAAAGATCTGTTTCCATGTTCCCTTCCAGCCCTGCACCTCTCAGGAGAGTAGCTAGCTAGAGTGAGAGTATGAGATACCTTCACATACTTTTTCATTTAAATGATCTGAAACAGAGAGGCTCCCACAAACTCATCACCAAAGAGCAAGTCAAGAACAGCCTGTGTTAGCAGTCAGCTCCTCTGAATTAGACAACTGTGGTTCCTTCCTGAAAAGAAAAAAGAAAAAGCACTCACCATCACCTCCTGGTTGCTTGTATGGGTTGTACTTTGGCTTGGGAGCAACAACAGGTGCAAACTTCTTTGGTGTCTGCTGGGTGGACACAGAGATGCTGGGAGTCCCAAAAGTGTGAGTGGTCTCCATCCTTGCAGTAACGTGACCAACAGGTTCGTTGGTACTCTTGGGGGGCAGCCAGGACGGGTGGGACATGGTTCAGATCTGAGACAAGAGTCAACAAGAGTCACACGTATGTTAGGAATTTAGGCTGGGGAAATAACAGTTGCAAGCCTACTACTTTCATAGAATCATCTGGGTTGAAAGGGACCTCTGGAGGTCATCTAGTCCAAACCCCCTGCAGTGGGCAGGGACATCCCCAACTAGAGCAGCTTGCCCAGAGCCCTGGCAAGTTTCATAGAATCATAGAATCCTAGAATGGGCAGGTTGGAAGGGACCCTAAAGATCATCTAGTTCCAACCTCCCCACACTGAGCAGGGATGCCAATCACTAGCCCAGGTCACCCAGGGCCACATCCAGCCTGGCCTTGAACACTGCCAGGGATGGAGCAGCCACAACCTCTCTGGGCAACCTGTGCCAGTGCCTAACCACTCTCTGGGGAAAGAACTTCCTCATAATCTNAGCAGAGGTGTTCCAGCCCCTGAGCATTCTCGTGGCCTCCTCTGGACCTGCTCCAGCAGCTCCATGGCCTTTCTGTGTTGAGGGCTCCAGAGCTGGACCCAGTATTGCAGAGGAGGTGTGAGCAGAGCAGAGTGCAGTGGCAGAATCACCTCTCTGGCTCTGCTGGCCACGCTTCTCTTGCTGCAGCCCAGGATGCCATTGTGCTTCTGGGCTGCCAGCGTGCACTGTTTGCTCATGGCCAGCTTCTCAGCCAAGTCCTTTTCTGCAGGGCTGCTGGTTTATAAAATCAAACCTACAAAACCCTTTAGCACATTTAAATTGTGCATGCTTCTCTTTACCCACACTGATCCTAATGTATAGGACTTAAGGCACAGACTTGTCTTTCTTTCCCAGTATGTCAGAATTACTGATCAGCTCATTGCTGGTGCCTGCCAGGAGTGTTGCTATTTTCCAGTTCAAAGTGGAGGCAGGCTGGAGAAGCACCCTGGAGAAGTCCATCAATCCCACCATGCTTTCAGCACACTAGTGATATATTTGCCTTTCAGTGTTAGGCTTTTATGAGTGCATTAATGTATAACCAGGTGCTCTGTGAACAAGCGTGCTCACAGACACGCAGACACACTTCCAAAAGACACCTTTAGCACCTTATCACATGCCATTTAGGACTCCATGTCCCAGTGATTTTCATCCAAACTTTTAAGAAAAAGTATTTCAAAAGAAGCTATCATTCTTGATGTCTCCATTTCTGAATGTTCAGCTTAAGATATTTTAAAAGCATGTCAATTTTGAAAAAATGCCAGAAACACACCACCTCTGACAATCAGGTTCCTTTTGAGATCTTGACTTGTGTAACAGAAAACAGAGGCAGTCCAAATCATTACTTATTTATAAAATTCTTGGCTTTGGCCTCTTAAAAGCCTACATCACTTTTGAGAACTAGACTGAGACATTGCTGAAAATGTTGCCCATAAAATCCCTGCTCACTGCAATAAACAAATGCTTTTCACTGCCCACAAAGCACACTTGCTGGGTAGCAGCAATGGTCCTGCTGTACCATCAGGCACTCCTACAGAGCTGCATTTCAGAGGTGATGAAGAAATGGAGACCCAACACAGACAGAGGCCAATGCTAATTTTGGAGCTCTTGAGCACTCTGTCACTTCTAATGGCATCCAATGTTAGGACAAGAGGGAATGGGAGCAGGCTGGACCACAGGAGGTTTAGTATTAAGCTGAGGAAAAACCTTTTTACAGTAGGGGTGCCAGAGCACTGGCCCAGGCTGCCCAGGAGCCTGTGGAGTCTCCTTGTCTGGAGCCATTGCAGAGCTGCCTGGACACATTGCTGTGTGAGCTGGTCTAGGTGATCCTGCTCTGGCAGGGGGGTTGCACTAGATGATCTTTCTAGGGCCCTTCCAACCCCTGACATACTGGGATACTGTGCCCATACTCTACTTTGGTGGCAGGACTCCTCAAGGCCACTGAAAGCAGCAGGCAGCTGTGACCTGATCAGGAAAAATTTGTTTTGATTATGGAAATAGATAGCACTAAGAGATAGAGATAGCACCAAGCCATGGGAGACATTAGTAGACTGCCACTGCAGGAAAGCACTTCCATGTAGGAACACTGGGACAAAGCAGAGGGGCTGCTGATTTGCAAAGACATGGTCTGTAACTGCAGCAGCAAGCACAATCTGCTGGGGCTGAGATGCAAGAGAAAGCTGTTGCTTTGCCAAGTGTGGCAGCAAAGGGCTGTGTCAGCTGGTCTGAACAGTCTTCTGAGCTCAGTGTGGGAAGAGGAAAGAGGACAGATGAAAGTTGGCCTATGGCAGGTGTAGACTGTCTTGGAGAGAAATCATTACCCAAATCCACAGTGCCACAGCTCTCTAACTACTCTGACATAGCTCTATGGTCATGCATGCAGATGTCTACTTGAATAGCTCATAAGGAGGCAATTCCAAATCCAGTAAGTGCAGCTACACTCTACACTTACTGATCCCATGCAGGAATGTAGCCACAGGCCCACTCCTAGCCTATCTGGGCACATTCTTGGTGCCTCACAGCTAAGACTTCCATGCATGTGTCTCAGAGAAACAAACAACACTGAGCTCTTCAGCCAGCCCCCAGGATTATACGAAACATGCAGGCAGGAAAAAGGCATATCTGGTATCACATTTAAGTCTACTTAGAGAAAACAAAGCAGAAATCACATTTCATTTCCTCTTTCTCATAATTTGGGCTCACATACCACTAGAAATGCCAAGACTAAGCTGTTGTGACTTCAGAGTAGAGCTATTTTGCCACCTCATCCTATCTGGCAAAGCATGGAGCAAAGGTGGAGAAAATTCACTTGAGCCTTCTATCAAAGAAGCATAGTATTCACTAGAGAAAGTAGTCCTGTGGCTTCCTGCATGGCTAAGTTTGTCTTAGCAATTTGCTGTTAGCAGTGCTGAGTCAGTCTGGAGAAAAAACCAAGGTCTCCTCAATGTAGTGTGAGGACAGTACCTGCAGCTAACAGCCATGACTGTTAAAACTGAAGTGGATGTATGGATGCTTATCCCAGCCCAGTAAGTTTACTCCAGGTAACAGCTTTACTGCTTGAGGAGTCATTTCTACTTAAAGTCCCAATGCCTGACCCAACACTAGGAGATAGACAATTTGAGGTCATCTTCCATCTCCCTTGTTTCTTTTCTAGGAAAGGAACTGCAAGTGCTAAGCACCAGCCCCAGCCCTTGTGGCTCTTCCTCCCCATGCAGTGGTACTGTGTGGGGTGCACACAGTGCTTTCACAATCCCTACTACTGGAAGATAAGCCTGTTGTGCCAGATACCAATGAAAGGAAGCCACTGGGGCAAGCATGGAGGGTCTGGCTAGCAATAAGGTAGACAGGATCATGGCAGGAGCACTCTGGAGATGGACAAGCATCCAAGGCTGAGCTGCAAAGCCACGACTTTCCCTCCCACATCTGCATGCCTGCCAATCTTACATTAACACTGCAGAGCATCATTACGAAAGCAAGAAGTGAAAGGCAGGTCCTCCCCACAAGGTTGGAGAGGAAACAAGATGTGATGAGTGGGACAGAGGGGACAGGAACTGCACTTCCACCACCTGAGACTTGCCGTTACCAACACTGGCTCCTAGAAAATGACTGTCATTTGAGCAGTAAGACTCACCCACACTGCTGCCTCCTTCTCCCACATCCTTCAAAAATGTGAAACACTTCAGTAAAACTCAGGCAGCTATACAGGCTTTAGTAGAAAGCAATGAAGGCACTGAGCCTTAAGAATTACACAGGAAACCCCTGCACTCTGCAGTGTTATTACATCCCAAGATGACTATACCTTACCCATTGCTAAAAGCATCCTGTCCTCTGACAGACTTTGAGCCCCTGGCTTGACATCTCATATGAAAGAGAATCCTGCTGCATGAAGCATCCTTAGACCCTGGACATTACCTCCATACTGATTCAAAGAAAAACAAAACCCAGTACTGATCAGATTATCACCATTCCTGTTCTGGAAGTTCCCTAGTTGTTCCTCAACAACCTCCCAGGCAACATGCCTTGGTCCCACTGAGCTCTCATGGTCTGCCAAGTTCATGGCATAGATGGGTTGAGAAATGCACAAACCAAGAACACCTGCTTCAGTAGCCAGGTTGCAGAGTGCTGGAGATGGTTGAAAACAGTATGAATCTCAATGAATGAGCTTAAAAAGCTGACTGAGTATGAAGACCACACTGCTGTGCCACAATTGGTACTGTAAGCTGGCATGCAGCTCCCTCTCATCCACTCCCTAATGCATTTTTTTTCATGATGATTGTATTTTCTCACTGTTTCATTATTAGCCTTTTCTCTTCCCCTTTCCCCTCCTTTCATTTTCTGTTATGCATTTGCTGTCACTCATTTTTGCTATCTGCCTTGACAGTGTTTCACCAAGTTCCCTTTCCCTCATCTGTTCCAGCCCCAGCTCCCTAGCCTCAATTGAATTTAGCCTAACTACTTAGCAAGATCATAAAAAAAGAAAATTAATTAATCCCTTTTATACAAATGAAGCCAAACTTCTGGGTTTGCTGCTATTTTTCCCCTCATTTTTTCATCTGGTAAAAAGTCAAGAGCAAGGAAAAATGTAAGGGACAGTAGCTTGCAGATGGGCACAGCCCCCCACCTCTCTCTGCAGACTTCCCCATGCTGGAGCATCCTGGCTAGTTCAGACAAAGTCATCAGCCCTCCCTCACTATTGCCAGCACAGTGCTGGTGGCTGAGAAGCTGGCCATGAGCAAACAGTGCACGCTGGCAGCCCAGAAGCACAATGGCATCCTGGGCTGCAGCAAGAGAAGCGTGGCCAGCAGAGCCAGAGAGGTGATTCTGCCACTGCACTCTGCTCTGCTCACACCTCCTCTGCAATACTGGGTCCAGTTCTGGAGCCCTCAACACAGAAANGGATTCTATGATATTGCCTGGTTTTCCATCAAAAGCTTCTTTGGAGCAAAACAGATCAACATTTTGTGATATGAACAAGTAATCAAAACAAGCACAGGGAAATTTGGGCTTTTAACCAACTCTCTTACTCTAAACTTAATCTTACATATGCCACTGCCTCTGCATCATTGTGGTTCCTGCACTTGGTCAACAACCTCCAAGAGGTGAAGACAGAGCTTTCCTGGCCAGCCAGCAAGCACTCACACATGGCTCACTTTGGTCTTTGAGGTGTTTCTTCCAAAAAAAAGTTATTTGTGCCAGCTCTACAGTAAACAGTATTGTTTTCAGAAGTTTATAATTAGATGTGGGAGGTAGGGAATTGCTGAAGTCAATGGCTGTAAGAAGGCTAAAGTCACTGAGAAACTCAGAGAACAAAGATGACAAACTGTATTGGATATTGCAGGCTTGAGAGAACCAAGGAATAGGTAACAAACAACAAAAAGGAGCAACAAGATGGATGGGCTGAGGAAATCCTAGAAACACGACCAGAAAAAGCATCCTGGAAGCATGCAGACTGGCAGGGGTAATGTGGTGAAATGCATCTGCTCACCTCAGCTGTCACAAAAGCTGCATTATCCATTTCTAAGGGGGAATACAGCAAGGTCCTCATGCAAGGGGATCTCAAGCAGATGGAGTGAAAAAACATCAAATGCTATCTGATCACTTAGGTTCTTCAAAAACAATCCTCTCTTACTAGAGAACAGTAAGTCTCACCAGCCTTTTGCTAGACAAGCCACCTATTGCTGCTCCCTGGATGCCAAATGCAAAGGGTTTGATCCCTGTACTACTCAAGTCAATGGCTGGACCACAGAGCTCTCACTGAAAAGTTAAACTGCAGGTTAAACCTACAGTTGCAGCCACTCTTCTGCTCCAAGTAAACCATTTGTCCAGCATGGTTTGCATCAACAAGCCTGTTCCTAGCAAACCTGAAAAAATCTAGCCAGCCAGCATTTACCACAGGCAGGCTAGAATAACCCTTGTCATCAGAGCCCATGTCCCTGGGAACCCTCCCAGAGGGAAAGCAACCTCTTGCTTCCTGATCAGTGTCAGATCTTCCTCTGTCTTGGCTGAAGCCTTCTGCATTTCATAGAATCCTAGAATTCTAGAATGGGCAGGTTGGAAGGGACCCTAAAGATCATCTAGTTCCAACCTCCCCACAGTGACCAGGGATGCCAATCACTAGCCCAGGTCACCCAGGGCTGCATCCAGCCTGGCCTTGAACTCTGCCAGGGATGGAGCAGCCACAACCTCTCTGGGCAACCTGTGCCAGTGCCTAACCACCCTCTGGGGAAAGAACTTCCTTCTAATCTCCAATCTAAATTTCCCCTCCTTCAGCTTATAACCATTCCCCCTTGTCCTATCACAGTCTGACTGCTTAAAAAGTTTCTCCCCTTCTGTCTTATAATCCCCATTTAGGTACTGGAAAACTGCTATATGATCCCCTCAAAGCCTTCTCTTTTCCAGGCTGAACAATCCCAACTGCCTCAGCCTATTCTCATAGGGGAGGTTCTCCAGTCCTTTCATCATCTTTGTGGCCTCCTCTGGACTCGCTCCAACAGCTCCACATCTTTTTGATGCTGAGGAGCCCAGAACTGGATGCAGTACTCCAGGTGGGAGTACTGCCTGCCACTCTCACACAGCCATCCTCCCTAATCAGCAATAGCTCAACATTCTCCATCTGGCTGCTACATGCTCTTCCTGTGACTCCTTACTGAGCACTCTGCCAATACCCCTTTCCCAAACTCACTGCCCCATCTCAGACAAAAATCTCCTAAACTTTCCTTATGTCACTGCTTTGAAAGCCCTTCTCATTGAGCATCTCATCTAGCCCTTCTGCACTGTGCAGGGCACAGAACTCTACCCAACTACTACTCCACAAAGCTTTTGTTGAGCTAGAGTATTTGTTGCAAAGTACACATAGCCTCAGCTGAAAGAATGGCAGTATTGAAGAATCCACCACAGCATTAGGTAAACTGTTTGGGCAAGCAATTAAGTACCATAATTACAGCTTCTCCTTTATGTCTGGCTTTAAATTTATCTAGCTCCACTTGCAGTCACTGGATTTTGTTACAGTCCTGTCATCTGCACTACAGACATGCAGATCCTTACAGAGTACAGCCAGGTCATTGGTTAAATCAAATCAAAACATTTAAATTAAGTACCAATTAAACTCACTGTAAAGAGCAAACATCACTTGATTCATTCATGTGCATTTACTCTGGATGCTCTTTCATTTTTCAGCTACCTTTTCTGAAAGGGTAGATGCTAGCATAAGACCACATTCAAGAACAGGAACTTAAAATAGAAGGGGTAAAATGATGAATAATATCAAAGACAAAAAACAGCCTGAAATCAGCTGTGGCTGCCTGAGGTTCTGTTATCCTTCCTTTCTTGGAAGCATTAGTCACCACCTACTTTTGGAGGCAGAGGATAAGCCCAGACTAACCATGATAAATAACATTAAGAGCAATGAGTGAAATCACACTGCATTAAAAAGGAAACCCATGTGCTCTGCTTCTATCATTAGGATGATCTTAATGCCTTAAGTTCAGAAAACTCTAACCATGAAAGAATACACTGCAGCAGAGAAACTGGAATCCACAAATCCCAAGATGATACCACATGATCTAAAAATGTCAGACCAGAAATATCAATAGAAGATAATACCAGGTAGTGATAAAAGTCTGACAAGGGGGTTTGTTCCTTTTTTTTTTTTTTGATGTGTGGGCATAAGTGCTTGTTTTTACTTTTAATTACAGAATGTCATTCACCTTTGAGAAGCAAAGGTAAAACAAAGAAGGTTCTGAGTCAATTTAGCCTCACATCAGACAAGCAATGGAAGGGTAGAGTGCCAATTTGTCTGCTCTTGAGATTGTCAGTGCATTCTTCTCTGAGACAGGCTGGCTTTTCTGGGATCACACTGGACCCAAGTAAATCTTCATTTCATTTTCCTATTTAGAACATGGCCCAAATTGTCCTTCAATGTTGATGAACTTTACCGAGACAGAAGATCTTTTCCCTGAGTTAAGCTAATGCTTCACAGTGGGTAGCTACAGTGTTTAACAAAAAATGGGCAGCAACACTCTGTTCTCCCAGATAGTCTGCTCTGTCTTCCATCCCACTCCTTCCTAAATCCACTGGCTTGATGCAGGTCTGTATCATTGTCTCAGTATCACCAAGCACAATTAACCATCATTCCTAAAGCCATGGGACTGACCAGATACAGAGAATCAGAACCTTGTTTGCTGGCAGCACGTGAAATTGGAAGCCCTACTGCAACTTCACTTGGATACTATTCAGCAACATGATCAAGACATCTCCTTGCCTAGATAATCAGTGTTTGTCTCTAAGGGCTTACAAGAGCCATACCTAGAAAGGCAGACTGCATTCTCTGCACTCTCCCATCTCTCCTGCCTATGTAAAAAAAAACTCAAAAGAGGAAACTTTTCACCTCACCTTCCAACTGAGCTTTAAAGCTCAGCTCTAACAGGGAACCAGGAGCACACTCTTTATGATGCAAAACACATTGCCCTTTTCAGTCAGAACCTACAAGACTGGATGTTTCTACTTTAAGCTTATTTGTCTTTGAGGTTTTTTTGCCTGGAATTCCCAAAAGCAGAAACCCAAATGCTCTGCTAAAACACAATTCTTTGCTTTATCCTCATCAACTCCACTCCACTAATTAGCCAAAAGCAGTAATTGAAGCTGACCAGAAAGATTCTCTCTTTACAGAGTCTCAAAACTACTTGTTTTTCTTGGCACTGTTCAGCTTGAATGTTAAATGAATTTAATTCTCCATTTATGGCTGATGATCTCTAACCATGAAGCTTTCCTGCTCCTTGTGGCTTCCAAAAGAAAATACAATGTCAAAATTCTGGTCTCATTAGAGGTCTTTAACCAAACATAGGAAGTGTCATAGGTACTTACAAACTCAGCCCAAGCTCCCCAGGGATGTCTTTCCCATATGGTACTACTTATCCTCATCAGTTTTGCATCACATGGGAAATTATGTGATTTGGGGAATTGAGATTTCTTTTGAACTCTCTTGATCATTGCCAATCTGCACAACGTTTCACCAAATTTAAATCCTGTAATATTAAGTCCAAAGAAGCTCCCTCCCAGCAGCAAATCGACTCTGGCCCTTTGAGCTCCTCAAACATTATCACATCAGCAAGCAGGAGAATGGCAAAGCTGCAGGAATAACTAAGCCCTGTGTGGGATTGTTCAGCCTGGAGAAGAGAAGGCTTCGGGGGGACCTAATAGTGACTTTCCAGTACTTAAAGGGAACTTCCAAGAAGGCTGCAGAGGGCCTGTTTGCAAAGGCCTGGAGGGAAAGGACAAGGGGCAATGGTTTTAAACTGGAGAGGAGTAGATTTAAACTGGACATTAGGAAGAAGTTCCTCCCCACGAGGGTGGTGGAACACTGGCACAGGTTGCCCAGGGAGGTGGTTGAGTTCCCATCCCTGGAGGCATTGCAGGTGAGGCTTGCCAGGGCTCTGGGCAAGCTGATCTAGTTGGGGATGTCCCTGCCCAGTGCAGGGGGGTTGGACTAGATGAGCTCCAGAGGTCCCTTCCAACCCAAACCAGTCTAGGATTCTAGGATTCTATGATATGGCTGAAGAATGCCTGCTAGCTGAAGGTTAGTGTTTAAAATATCATTCTTCCTTAGAGGAAGGCAGCCTGCAGAATGCTTGATTTAAGATTACTTTTGCAATAGATAAGGTCTTTATAAAAAGCCAGATTGTTGAAGGATAATATTGTACTGGACCAACTAATAATTGTTGGGATAAAAAGGGAAGCTTTTGAACACACAAGCTTCTTCTGACCCTTCCTGGAGATGGGTGTCACACTGGCAAGTCTCCAGTCATCTGGAACCTCTCAGACAGATCTGTCTAATACAATACAACTCTAGTGACCACATTACAACCTCGTCAGAGAGTATGCTGATTCTTGACTTCTGTGGTATGAAATGATCCTCAGCAGCTCCAAACATAATCATACTGGATAAAACATTAATCCAAGGCCTCAGCTACTCAAACCCCACAACAAATCCCAGGGCAATTGCAATTGAGGAAGTAGACCTGGTGGCCAGCCCCAAATGCTTACTCAAACACGGAGAAGTTTGAGGTTGAACCTTAAGAGCTGAGCCAGGAGGTAGATCTGAGCCAGAAAAAATTTCTTCCAATTCTTAAAGCTTCTCTTCCTGATAACTTGGCCTACAAGTTTGTGAGGATGTTGCTGCATCACAAAGAAAAATTGACATGGGTATTTCAGAATTTTGTGTAGAGGAAACATATTAATAGGGACAACAAAAGAACAGGTGGAATGATGCAGAAAGGTTATCTTGGGAGTCTCAGACCATGAGCTCCCTTACACAAATACTGTTTTCCTGCACACGATTTCTTTTGAAGATCCCTCTGCCAAAAGCATGTCTTTATTCCTCTGTACCCATATTCATTGTCTTGCCTAATAGCACAGCTCAGCATTTGGCTTTCTACTTCAGGAAGGCACTGCCAAGCAACATTGGTTGGACATCTCAACCAACGGAGACATACTGGAATCAAGTCTATCAAGGCCATAATACCACATCCATATAAGAAAAAAGAAACCAGGACAACAAGAGATAGCAAGGTTAAAGCTCTTAGAGCTGTTTGGATGCTGATGCTGGCTATAATCAAGAAGGAACCATGCAGAACTAACATTCAGCTCAGCAGTGAGACATCAACAAGATCCCAGTGAGATTATATCCCAAGTTATATGTCACACAGATAACTGTATCAGCTTTGCAGGGCACTGTGTGTGTATGTGTCAGCCTGGGGAGAAACAGCAGGTGTCTGAGCTCACAAGAGACTGGGAAACTGATACAGAGTGAACAAGGAAACAGTGCTCTGTTGAGGTCCTGCTCTGCAAGGCTAGTGTGGGTGTAGGTGGGTTTTTATTTATGATGGGTTCCGTGTCTAAAATAGCTGTGGTTGCAGGAAGAAAACCATCCCTGGAAGAAAACATATTTGCTATTGACAGTCTGAACCCCAGTCTGTTGAGAGGAATGGAAAAGGAGCTGAAGCCCAGGACATGGGCACAGCAGGAGCCTTACTCAAGAAGGATATGACTGTGGGACCAATGCCACTATAATCTCTTTGTGACACCTCAAGGGGCTGGCAAAACAAACTAGAGTTGAAACTGCAATGCCTAAAAAGCAATCAAATCCATTAATGTGCAGGAACTATGTACAGGATCAAAATCTTTAATCCCTCATTCTTTTTGTCCACTTGATCCACTTAACTCTTCCTCCCTCAGATCCCAAGCCATCCTGGAAGTCACAATCTTAAGTATGACAAATCCTTGGATGATGTCTCCTCCTCCTTGAACACTGCACCAACTTGTACCTCATTTTTGGCAGCTCAGCCAACAGCACCTTACAAATAATCACGGGAAATAGCCTTTTTCCTACGGAAAATCCTATATCCTAACATACAGAAGAGTGATTGCTGCCAGATGGCTGGGAACTGATGCTGTGGAGAGATTGTTAATGGAAGCAAGATATTTGAGTGCAGGAAAACTGTAGGAAAGGAAATACACAGATCCCTTTGTATAAACAGAAAAAAAAAGACTACATTTCTCTGAGTTTAACAGTGGAGGTACTTAATGCCTTCTTTGCCTCTGTCTTTAATAGTCAGACCAGTTATCCTCAGGGTACTCAGCACCCCGAGCTGGATGACAAAGATGAGGAGCTGACTGATTCCCATAATACAAGGTGAAACAGTCAGCAACCTGCTGCTCCACCTAGACACAAGACTGGATAGGATCCACCCAAGGGTACCAAGAGAGCTGGCAGAAGATCTTGTTAAGCCACTTCCAGTCATTTATCAGTGGTTCTTGTTAACTGGGGAGGTGTCAGACAACTGGAAACAAGCCAACATTACACCCATCTATAAGAAGGGCTGGAGTGCAGTCAGTTCTGTTCAATATCTTTATTGACAATCTGCATAAAGGGACTGGGTGCACCCTCTGTAAGTTTGCAGATGACACCAAGTTGGATGAAGTGTTGGTTTGCCTGATGGTAGGAAGGCTCTACAGAGGGATGTGTACAGACTGGACTGATGGCCGAGGTCAGTGAGATGAGGTTCAACAACGCTAAGTGCCAAGTCTTGCACACTGGCCACAACAATNGACCAGGTCACCCAGGGCCGCATCCAGCCTGGCCTTGAACACTGCCAGGGATGGAGCAGGGATGGAAAGCTGCTTGGTAGAAAAGGACCTGGGGGTGTTGGTCAAGAGCCAGATGAACATGAGCCAGCAGTGTGCCCAGGTGGCCAAGGAGGCCAACAGCATCCTGGCTTGGATCAGGCCAGCAGGACTAGGGAGGTAACTGTCCCCCTATACTCGGCCCTGATGAGGCTGCACCTCGAGAACTGAACCTGTGTTCAGTTTTGGGCCCCTCACTACAAGAAGGGCATTGAGTTGCTGGAGCATATCCAAAGAAGGGCAAAAGAAGCTGGTGAAGGTTTTAGAGCACAAGTGTTATTAGAAGCAGCTGAGGGAACTGGGGTTGTTTAGTCTGGAGAAAAAAGAGGCTCAGTGGAGACCTTCTCACTGTCTACAACTACCTGGAAGGGGTTTGCAGTGAGGTAGGGCTCAGTCTCTTCTCCCAAGTAACAAGTAGGACTAGAGGATGGCTTCAGGTTGCACCAGGTGAAGTTCAGAGTAGATATTAGGAAGAATTTCTTCACTAAAAAGGTTATCAGGCTTTGGAACAGGCTCCCCAGGGAGGTGGTGGAATCACTATCCCTGGAAGTATTCAAACAACATGTAGATGTGGTGCTTGGGGACATGCCCCACTAGAGACTGAGCCTGGACAGCTGGACTCGATTTGAGAGGTCTTTTCCAACCTTAATGATTCTATGATTCAATGATTCTGTAACAGGTGATTTGACATCATCAAGACATGAGCATCCCAATGTATTCTTGTCTCCCTTTGGCAACACAAAGCAAAAATGAAAGATTTAGGTGCCTCCTCTTTTAAGAAGCTGAAAGCCTGTATTCTGTCAGGAAAGAACAAGCATCTATGCAGACAACCAAGTCCTGCTTTTAGCAGGAGACTGGACTATCACCAACACTAGCTAAGGCTTGCTGTGCCTTTGTCCTTGAAAATGTCCAAAATGGACAATCCCCTGCTATCTGGTGACTTCTTCAAGCATTGCACTATTCCCAATGGTTTTTCCAGCTCTCCAGCCGAATCTCTCAATCTGCTATGCATGTCCATAGCATTTTATTTTGACACCTAGACAGAAGCACCTGGCAGCAGTCACAGGTTGCCATTGGATCACTTATTTGCCACCTCTCCTTCAAACACAAAAGAAAAGGGTCCCTCAGCCTCTTCTTGTAGGGCATGTGCTCTAGGTCCTTGACTGTCCTGTCCTGTCCCTGGACACTCTCCAGCTCTTCAACATGCCACTTCAACTGGAGGACTCAAGACTGGATAGCAGCTTCGTCCACAGCGAGTAAAGTTGAACCATAACTCATCTAAATCTGCTGTCCAGACTTCTGGACATAACTGGTTTGCTGTACTGGCAATGATAGCACACACCAGGCTCATACTTGACCTGGTATCCACTGCTTACTCCAGGACCATTTGCAAGGAGCAAAGAGTAATAAAAGGCGTTATTTTGAGAATGCCCCTAAGCTGGAGAAGCTCCAGAATGTCCATGGCCTCATGGATAGAAGGGTTAGCCACTCCTATCCTATTTGCAATAAACACAACACAGAACTCATTGAGAAGACAGCTGTTCAAAGAGGAGTCTGCTGGAACCAAAGGGAAATGGATGAAGCAGACTATTAGAAGCAAAGACAAGCATGACACAATACTCTGGAGCACATCAAGATAAAGCTCTGCTTTAGCAACCATAAGGCATTAGTTCTGATTTGAATAGAAACTTGTGACTGAATACAAGTGCTTCGGATTTCATTTTCAATTCTTCTTTGAAACTCACAAAACCACTGAGCACCAGCCTAGGAAACTGTTGCTCTTCCATTTTATCTCAGTGCCTATTCATTTAGGAACAGTGATAATTCAAAGCTCTGGGAGATAATTCCTCAGCTGGTGCAAACCACAGTGCTAGCAATGAAGCTAACCCAGCCAAGCAGACACACTGGCCTTGCAATTTTGCTAAGCAAGCTCATCATGTTAAAAAGCTAACTCCAGTTGCTCCACCACTATCACATCAGTGTCTCCTGGCTTTGACCACCCAAATTAATCATTTATTCCCTTTCCCAAAAATTAATACAACATTTGTTGTGACAGAAGAGTTTCCATATGTGACTGGCTACCTCAGTTCACTAGATGTGAAAAGGCTCAAACCTGGCAGTCTCCAGGAAAACATCACAGTGCTCATGTATCTTCAATGCACCTTCTCAGAAGAGAGTGGGAGGAGAGGCAGTGAAGAGAGGAAGTGAATCATAAGCAGAGGGAATTTCAGGAGAGAAGGAAGAACCAAACTTTGAATGTATTTAAAGACAGTGATACACTGCTGTGTTTTGGCCAATGCTAGCAACCACTTGTGTTCTGCTTTTGAACTATGCTAGGACAAGTGGACCATGCAGCTGGCAAGTGCACACACAGCTCAGTTAGTCAAATGTCCTCCAATAGTCACTACCACTATTTCACAGGTCTAAGACAAAGCATGTTCCCACACACAACTAAGTGTCTGCAAGGCATTTCAGCATACCTTTGTTGTGGAAGGCACATATTTCTCTTTCAAAGTAACACAGCTGCCAACATCTTAATCATTCCATGGAGACCTTCAACCCTGCCAGGCCCTTAAGTGCTTCATTACCTCCAGCACACTCCTGCAGAGTGAGTCCCAGGTGAGCTGTATGAGCACAGCACTCTGTCAACTAAAGGAAGCAGACCCAACTGCAGGAGATCAGAATCTGTGCAAATCAGGTCTAACAGCCTGTCTACCACCACTCTTTATTCCTGCAAGTTTGGCCTCATTTACTGCAAAATATCTAGGGCAAAAGGCAAGACAGCAACAAGAAACCACCTTGGAGACTGAAACTATTGCATGTTTCTTTCCCTGAGATCCTGTGGGAGAGAAGATGCTTGCTCCTCTGCATAGACTCTCTTAAAGGGCTATGGAGACCAGCCAAATAATGTAACTGAGGCACCTGAGTTGGGTGTATATCCCCAAAGCTTTCTTGTTTTTAAGTTAGAAACTGCTGCCTCAAGTCATAAAAATACACTGTTTTGAAATTGTATTGATATGTTCTTGGCACAGGAAAAAATAAACTGCAAATGCAACCAATAGGGAAACTTGAGCTGCCCTTTGTTTCTACAGGACTCAAAACCCTAAGGGGGAAACCTAAGCAACAAATAAATCCATGGAAAGATGCAGTCTGTCAGAACTGGTACCCAGATACCTATTTTGAAACTAGCTTGAGCACATGAATGCATAATCTATCCTTTGAAGTTTCTAGGTTGCTCTTCTCATGTTCCTTTAGATGACACTGCTGGAGACATCATCCTGAGGAATCATTTCCAAGGCAGGTCCATTTTTAAAGCAAGCTACCTCAGGGCCATCTTTTGAGAAGCTACAGCACCAGGGAACAGCTTCACTTTGCTGTCTTCATGTCAGCTCTGCCCTCTCTCCTCTACAGCCCCTTCTACAATCCATTGCCCTTCCAACGGAAGTGATGATCTACTGGATCAAGGTGATATAGGAAGATTATTTAATCATGCATGGCATACAAACATATGTATGCATACACATGCACACATCCTGGTTTCTTTGATTCTGCATCATTTGCTCAGGAAACTGGTAAAGGCAAAGACTAAGGAGAGAAACTAACAGTTGCTCACATGGATCAACACTTCCAGGCTCTCTCTTTTGCAGCTCATCTCACTCATACTTGTGGTTTCAACATGTGATTCACATTAGGCCCCTCTGCTCACCATTTGATGGTTCTGCTAAACAGATGTGAATTTATTTAGTCACAAAGCCTGCTCTTTACACTGCCCTTTTGTAGAACAGATAGGGTTTTTTTTCCTCCTGTTCAACAACAGTCCCACTCAGTGCACAGGTCTGCTTGATGATTTCACATGGAAAGGAACAACACCTGAACACAGATATGATCTCCCAGGAGCTCTCTTCAGCAGCTGGGCCATGCTGTGACAGGGGACAGCACTGGTGCACAATGCCAAAGTGCAATACCAGCAATGTCTACAGAAGCCCAAGATCTCATGGATCCCTAAGATCAGCTGCACAACTTCATGAAAATGCATAATGCATGCTGCACTTAGCAGGGGCCAGAAGACACAAGTCCACTGAAGCATGCAAAGCATGTCTTCCCATGTGAAAGAGCAAGCTGAAGGGTACACTCCTGTAACATTCAAGGGCACATGAAACCATGTGCATCTCCAGGGACTCCTCAGCATGGTGAAACAGCCTAGAAAAGCTATTTGCTCCCTGTGTGGGCATTCTTCTTTCTGTGCTGAGAGTGCCTTTGGCAATGGATGAAGCAGAACTGCACAAAGACCCTCTCAGAGCACAACAAGACTATCCACATGAGAAGTATGCTCAGAACTATTGCACTCTAAATTCACACTCCGGCTTTGTTTCACAATACTCTCCCTGTGCAGAAAGGCCTTAAGCTTCAGATTCAACTTCTGCCATATTATCAATAGCTGAGCACTGCTCCCATCTCATGGCATATACAAGAGGCCATGAAAGGAGCAGGATGAGCTTCACACTTACTTTGCACTTTCCTGTATATGGATGTGCCTCTATATTGCTTTTAATAACTGAACACTGATGAGTTCACCCCAGCAAATGGCCCTGCTACATGGGTAGTCATCTCTGCTTTACCACAGAAACCAAGCACAGGATGTGTGTATACATGGTGGAGACAGATGTCATGCCCACACATATGGAAGAATCTAATCCTTTCCCAAAAACTGCAGTCCCATCCCTCAGTCACAGCTTTGCCCTCCTTGCATTGTCCACCTGTTACAAAAATGGCCTCAGTTTCTAGCTGTGACAGTTTGGGCTAACCCACCACACTAGGAGAAACTACTTAGAACTTCCATTAACACACCAGAAATAATTAGATAGACAGATAAATATACAAACTTTAAATGTAGTTGCATTAAAATTTGGGTTATGTAGAGAACATGACTCCAAGTTTCAGAAAGGAAGCAAAAGTGGAATGGTGTGCCTGAGAGGCATCCAGGACATGGTCATTAACAGCACTCCCTCAGGGCCCTAAAGCTGAATATTTATAAGAGCAGAAGAATATGTGTGGCTTTCTTTTGTCCATGTGTGCATACAATTAAGCAGTATTAAAAAGCTAGTAGGTATTAGGCCATAAAATCACAGAATCACACAGAATCATTAGGGTTGGAAGGGGACCTCTGGAGGTCTTCCCAAGATCTCTGCCCTTGCTTCCACTGCCTGTGTAGTTCCATCTTGGTTTTTAATTTGACCAGCAGGTCTTGACTCAGCCATGCAGGTCTCTTCCCTTTCTTACCAGATTTCTTACACCTGGGGATTGAGAGCTCTTGTGCTCTATGGAAAGTGTCCTTAAAGATCTGCCAGCTCTGTTCTGCTTTCTTGTCCTTGAGGACCATTTCCCAGGGTATCCTGCTGAGTAACTCTTTAAAGAGCTGGAATTTTGCTGTTCTGAAGTTCAGGGTCCTGACTTTGCTTCTTGGCTGATTAGTGACCCTCAGGACTGTGAATTCCACCAGTGCATGATCACTGCAGCCCAGGGAGCCTCCAGTCTTGAGATCCGTGATGAGCTCTGCATTGGTGACCAATAGATCAAGTATTGCACCCCCCCGGGTAGGGGTGTCTATTTCTTGTGTTAGGAAGTTTTCAT